>JAVJGJ010000038.1:651649-666897 GCA_035590215.1 Microhierax caerulescens | reverse complement strand
GGGTCCCCCCGGGTTTTGCGGGGGGCTATCTTGCCGTGCCGCTCGCCTCCGCGTTCTCGGTCGCACCGGCGGAGCCCCGGGCCCGGCGGGCAGGCGGGGGCGAGGGGCTCTCCTGCACCCCACCGTTTGCCCTCTGCGGGCAGCCCCTCGCCCGGCCCCCGGCAGAGCGAGCCCCGGGGCAGCGGCTCGCTGGGAGCAGGTTTCCAGAGGCTGCCAGACCCAAACCCTGCCCGGGAGCCGTCCAGGAGCCGCCGCCGCTGCGCTCCCTGCCCTGCCCAGCCGCGCGCATCGGGCAACGTTCCGCCGAGGTTTGGAGCAGGAACAGGGCAGCTCTAACATGGGGCACCCCAACGACTCTCTACGTGCATGGGCGGCACGGCCCCCCTCTGCTCGGTCTCAGCTGGGACCATGCTGGGGCCCCAAGCTGGAGGGCGAGGTGGGATATTGCCCCACCAGTGAACCCAGCCTGTGTTCCGCACCCTCCAGTGTGGCAGCCCACCCCACAGAGCCCCAGTCCATGCAGCTCAGACGAGCTCCCCCAAAACTGGGCTGGCTCAGGGTAACAGGGATGGCACAGGGTGGTTCAGCCTCCGTCAGGAAGCACAAGTATGGGAGCAGCCCCAAATGAGACTCCAAGTCAGGGCATCCCAGGATGAAGACATCTCCGGCTGGCAGTGAAAGACCTGCGCGAGGCAATGTGTAAGTGATTAAGTTATAACAGGGAAGAGGACAGGCTGAATTAGCCCTGTCAATCACCAGAGCTATATTTGAACCAAATGCTGGGCATCCATCTCCAGGAGCAGCCTCTTGCTGGTTCAGGCAACTGTTCAGCTTGCCATGCCAAGACCCACTGGATATTTTCTTTCCAGGACAACAGATGTGTGGACAGGGAGAAGGGGGGAAGGTAACATACCTCCTGGAATGCCGTTCTCCCAGCAAGCCAAACGTGGGGAGTGTTTCGATGACAGCAAAGCAGCAGAGCCAACCCCAGCCCCCTGCAAACACACCTCGCCCCATGCACCTTTAGGGCATCCTGGGCAGCCGCTCGCGCCCATCCCCGCTTTCCTCTCCCCTCGTCACCCAGCAGCCGGGAGCCAGGCCACTGTGGGCTGGCAAGGCTGCTGGGCACCCACGCAAGCTGGGGGAGCTGCCCTGCACAGCAGCTCCTGGCCCTGCTCTCCTCCAGAGCGGCTGTGCCTCCCGCTGGGCTTCTGTCCCAGGCTTAGTGACATTGGCCCCAAAATGGACCCGACGGGATTGCAGCATAGCACCTCGCGATGGAAAGGGGACGGGCTCGCACCTCTGCAGCTGCTGTTCCCTGGGGACAGTTTTCTGCCTGGCTGCATCAACAGGACACAAGTCCTTGGGCCTTTATATGTAAAGGTGTTGTCTGAAAATGGGGGAAACCATCCCCTGTTCCTGGGAGGTCCGAGAATTCGGCTGCGTCCCTGACCTCAGCATCACATCAGGGCTCTGCGCAGGAGCGACCACGAGCTGTCACCATCTGGTGACATAAGCAGAGCATAGGCAGGTCCCCCAGGATGGATGCTCCCCCAGAGCAGGTGGGGTACTGCCGAGGGCCGTGGCTGAGACTGAGGACCAACAGGGCCCCATGACCAAGCTGGAGCTCACTGCCTGGTTGCACTTGCAGGGATGGGCAGGGGGCTGGGGGACTGTGCCGCGGCAGCACCAGACAGCACCAGCCCAGCCCAGCCCATGGCCCTTCTCCTGGACCCAGGGGGGTGGTGTGCTGGGCTCTTACACACACACGTTTTCATCAGTGATGCAATGTTGAGGCAATGCAGATGCTAATTTCACATTAACCTGGGCTTGTTTCAGTTTAACTGCAGTTAATCAAGAACAGGATTAAGATAAACTTAAAGTAGGTCTCAGTTACCACAACAGCTGAAGAACATACGGTGTGTCAGGCAAATCCCTGCGGCAGCCCGTGAGCACCAGCCGGTGGGGAGCAGCATCAAACGCTCGGGTTCAGCTCCTGTGCCGCTGGGTACCACCATGGAAACTGGAGCACCCTGGGCTTTGCGCTGGCTTGGCAAATCCCACCTCAAACCCTGTGGGCAGCAGGGCTGGGGCAGCTCGCTCCCATGGGAATGCTGTGTCTGGGCCAGGGCAAGGAAGCTGGAGGAGGCCATGCCATCAGGCTGGCAAGGAAAGGGTACCTGGGTGCCTGCCCAAGCCTGACGCAGGGCTGTCCCACCGCTGCGCTCTGGTCACACCACTGCCTCCCCCAAAGAGCCCTGCAGTTCCCCAGGCTGAGCTCCAGTCCAGCACTGCTGATGGGGATTGCTCCTGTTGTGGGAGCTGCAGGTTCTTAATTAAAAAGTAACCCTTTCTGCCTGGGAGAGTGAACCAGCTGCTGCTGAACGAGAGGAGGCAGTAAGGCTGATGGCAGGCTGGTACAGGCACCATGGGGAGATGTCTCCTCTGCGTCTCAGGGTGGTTGGTGTGCAGCCGTGGTCCAGACCCTGCCTCCATGTGTGGTCATGCCCTGGGCTGGCATCTGCATTGGGTCATCCACCTCCTTGGGAGAGCGTTGGGGAGGTGGCTGGGAAGAGGGGGGCACGCTGCAGAGCTGCCCTGATGCAGAAAAGAGCCAGAGAAACAGAGAAGCAGGTACATCCCCTACACGTGCACACGTATAGACCCTGCTGGCTCAGCACTGCCAGGCTGCCCCCCTCTGCTCGCTGACCCAAGGCCGTGGGGTGGCCTTGGCTCTGCCACCCCCCTCTGCTCCTGGCTGCCATGCTGAGAAGTGGCAAAACCCACCACGAGCCAAATCCACACCATCCCTGCAGCTGGGCACGGAGCAGCGGCGGTGATGCTGATGGGCATGGCACAGCCTGGAGCGGGGCTGGGGGAGCAGCCTGTCCTCCCCCGCCTGCCCAGGCAGGTTTCCCTGCATCCAGAGTGGTTCTAGTGGGAACCGGAGTGTGAAGAGGGGGCACAGAAAGGGCTGAGCTGGAGGAGGAGAGTCCCAGCACAATAGAGCAGCTCCCCCCTGACCTTGCATTCCCAGTTAAAGATCTGCAGCTCTCCCCTCCTCCCCACTACAAAGGGGCTCTTTTCAGTCCCTAATTCTGCATTTAGAAAACAAAAGCAGATGCATCTAGTTTAGGTTTGGAGAGGGGGAGGCAAGGGCAAACGCTGAAGAACAAAGAGCTTTCCCTGACAGATCTGACTGACAAAGACTTTGTCAGCTCCATCTCTCCCTGAAAAGGCCGGAGCACATCGGGGTGCGGGGCTCCGTGCAGGCAGCTGGCTGGCTTGTGGCTTCGAGCCTGTGTGAGAAAGGCAGAGCACACGTGTGTGCGGGCACTGCTCCCCGCGGGGTGCACGCCAGCCCCGCCGTGCTGAGCGCCGGCTGTGCACAAGTGCGTGCGCACGTTCACGCCTGTGCTACGGGATGCAGCCTGGCCCTGGGGCTCAGGTGGGACACCCATGTCTGTCCCCCCAGCACCAAGGGCAGGCTGTACTTGTGCCATCCTCCTTCCTTGTCCCCAAGGCACAGCCACTGCCTGTGCCCCGCTCTCCCCTCCCAGCTGGGCGGCAGGGTTCGCTCAGCGCTCTGCAGAGGCTTCCAGGTGCATTGTCCGACCTTGGCAAACTGCTTCCCATCAGCTGGAACATCTGAGTCACGGAGAGCGACTCAGCACGCTGCCCCAAGGCCAGCAGCTCGCCAGCTGGGATGCATGGATGTGGTTTGCCCACACCACCTCAGAGAGAAGTCGAGCCCTTCTCGAGAGCCAGTGGCCAGCCAGGCCACCCTGCCACTGCCCAGCAGGACCCTGCAGGGAGCTCTCAAAGCACCAGCTTTCCCAGGGCAACGTGACACATGGAAAGGAGCAACACCAGGGATCAAGCATCAGCTCCCAGGCATGATTTGGAAGCAAAGTGCTGCCTTTTACAGGAAGCCCCCTCTCCCACCTCTCTGCTCCAGCTCCATAAAACATCATTAGCGGCTCTGGCTGCAGCTACAGGCACTGCTGGCGCTCAGCTGGACTTCAGCTGCCCAGTGAGGCTGGGTCGGCGCCCGTGGCAGCACCGCTCAGTCGCACGGACCCCCGGCCCACACCTGCCCCGGAGCCGCAGCTCTGCCGTGCCGCTGTGCCGGGTGGCTACAGGGCTGCAGGCTGGCCCCCCAGCACCCCCCTTGCTCAGAGGTTCCTGGGTTCAGCATTCACCCAAACCGGCTTTTTCCTTCCTTGGTTGGATCTCAACAGCACTAATATCCCCTTGTCCTCTGCTACTTGGCCGCCCTTCCGACGGCGGCGAAGGGAAACTCACCCTTCAGAAGCCCCTGCCCAAGCAGCATCTCCCTCAGGGAGGAGGTGACCAGCTCCAGGGCCAGAGGTGCTTAGGGCACCCACAGTCACACTGGGCTGTGCCCACTGACGTGGCCTGTAGATCTCACAAGCTTAGCCAGGGAGAGCAAACCACCAAAGCCATCCTGCCTTGCCTTTGAAGGGCACAGGCCCGGGGTTCTTTTTTGCCACTTCCCTGACGTTATGCGGTATCTCATTTTAAAGCACAGCTGATAAGAGCTTTCTGCCCCTGCCCACCACATGCCCCCACGGGGCACAGCCGGGACAGACAGGGCTGGGAGTCCTGGCCAGCCAGGTCCACCATGGAGCATCCCCTCCGCTCGGGGCAGGGCAGCTCCTCCTGTCCCCCACATCGAGCTGCTCCACAGCCACTGTGCACCCAGAAACCGGTGCTGGGAGCTGGGCTGGGTCCAGCCCCTCCGGCCAGGGCAGCAAGCTCTGCTACCCTGCAATTGTCAAATACCAAGAAGCTCGTTAAGACATCACATGATATTTTATTGTCCGCAGACAACAATTGGGGCAGACAGTTGCAGGGCAGTGTTTGCAGCCAGGCCAGCAGTTAGGCACATCCCCAGTCTGGTGGCCCTTCAGGACAGGGTCTCACTGCCACTTGGGGCTCCCCCAGGGCTGCCTGGAGCAGGGGGAGAGGGGAGGAGTGGATGAGGGATGCTCAGGGTCCTGCATCCCCTTGGGCGCTCCTGGCACAAAGCTGCAGCCTTCCCCATGCTGCTCTTCTGCCAGAGCCACCAGGCGAAGGACCCAACCATCCATCTGAGGCCCCAAGAGAGACCTGCCGGGTTTGGTGCGTGCAGCCTGGTCTCATCACCGGGGAAGCGCCCTGGGCAGCTCCGGCAGTAACTCACTGCGGCACGGTCCGTCGCAGGGGACCTGCAGCCGTATCTGCCTTCAGCCCAAGGGGGAGGCTCTTCAGTTTGCTCGGAGGTGAGCAGCGTGCCTTTGTAAGCACGGCATGCATCACCCATCTGCGAGGACAATTACTCACTGCAGTGTATCTCCTGTACCAGGCGGGCTTGACTTCTGGCCCCCAATTGATTTGCAGAGGGAAATTAATTATGTTTGCTTGACATTGCCCTTCTTGCACTGAAGCTGAGCTGGTGTATGAATGTCACACTGTTCCAGCCAGGCTCTCTTGCAGGGCTCTGATGTTTAATAAGCTGCCCCAGGGGACATCCACCACTTCCCATTATCTGCACTGGTGGAGGCTGCTCAGGCTCCAGGGAAGGGCTCGCACACCCAGGCATGCTCTGAGGCTTGGAGACGGGGTGGCTCAAGCCCGGGTTCTCTCCCTGTGAGGGGGAAAAGGGAACAGGCTGCTAAGCTGTCCTGGTGACATGAGATCCTGGTATCCTGAGGGCTGCCCAGGACAGCCACTCTCTCAAGAGCCGGGGCAGGGACAGGGAGGACACTGCCTGTCCCCTTGGACACCCTGACACCCTTGGACACAGGAGAGCACCCTGAGAAAGTCTCCTGCTATCTTTGGATCAGGCCCAAAAGATCTCCAGGGGTAGATGGAGGTGCTGAAGTTGATCTGAGCAATAACAGCAACCTCCTCTGGCTGTTATCTTGCCCTTAGCAGGAGGAAGAAGCTCCAGATAACAAATGCCTGTAATTTACAGCATCTGTAGTGATAGAGGCAAAGAGCAAAAGACAAATCACTTGGGCAGATCTCCTCCGGCCCTCGAGGACATGCTCCCTTATCGCGCCCCTCCAGTGGCACCCGCAGAGCCCAGCCCAGGTGCTGGCCCACGGGCGCTGCTGCAGCCCATCTCCTTGCTGGGAACTGGGGACACGGGGACAGGTCCCTTGAGCTGGCAGGATCAGTGCAAGCTTTCAGGGACAGCAAATAGCCTGGGCTGCCGCAGAGATCCATTTGGCTGCGGGATTTGCCTCCCCAGCTCCTGCACCCCCATGCGGGCTAGGGCTGACGACGGTGCTGGCTGCTCTACCTCCCCAGGGCCCGATGCATTTTGCCTTCTTGTTGCTGCAAAGATTTTGCCACTTGAATAATCTGATAATAGTGTTTTCTGCACGCTGTCATTTAGGAGCCCAATGGCAGCTCCTTTCATCAGGAGAAAGGCTGTAATTATGTGTCATTACCCACGGGCTATAGTTTTTCTGCTGCTACCTAGAGCTGTTCTTTTCTTTCAAGCAATGCTTGCATATTTATAGTGAAAAAAGCCACATCCAGGAACAAAACAACCAGGATGAGGACTTTCCCCTGCAAAGGTATAAACCAAAAACAATGCAAAGTAAACTCTAACAGGTTCAGAGCCTGGAAGGAAGGAAGGACCCAAGCAGCTGGGTCCTCGAGTTGTTTCCCAGGCTCTGATGAGTGAGGGATCCAGTGGATCTGCTCCCTTGATCTGTCCTCATGCGTGCTGCTTTGCAAAGCACAGCGTATAGGACAGGAGGCAGAGAAGCCAGCTGGGCTGGGAGGGAGGAAGGCCAGAGCGGGATGAGGGGGTGGTTGCAGCTACACCGGTGGATGTGCTCCATGGCTGCCTCCCCGTCCTCCTCCACCTCACCCAGGACCGTGGATCCCCTAGATCTGGAAGCAAGGTGCTTGGTGCAGGGCACTCCCTATTGCCAGACACAGGAATAGGAAAGTTTTTTGGGGAGTCTTTGCACCCTGAAGGACAAGACACGGACACAGAGGGCAGGAGGAGCTGTGCACTGCCTGCATCGGCAGCAGGGCAAGGGATGCAGGCAGCAGCTCCAGCCTGGCTGATCTAGGGCCAGGACCTTGCCACATCCAGGCAGCCTGGCACCCAGCCTGGCAGCAGCCCCTTTCAGAGCAGCTTCCTAGGCACATCTGAGCGTTTCAGTAGTCAGTTTTCCCTGGGCTCCCAGCACAGGCTGCTGGTCCCCTTTAACACGGGGAATTTTCTCCCAGTTTGCAGACTGCTTCCTGTCTAGACAGCCCCAGAGAAGCCGCTGTATTTATAGACCAGGGCAGAGAGCTGTGCCCGCTCGCTTTGCCAAACCCACATGAGCCTGATGCTGCTGGTGAGGCCGGACGAAGATGCCTCCCACACGCTGGAAACAGGAGGAGGAGGAGGAAGGCAAAGCAAACCACAAACAGACCCTAAACTCTCTAACCCCCTCCAGATTGCAAATGGTTCCTCTTGCCTTCCCGTCCGGAACCACTGGGCACCTCTTGCCCTTTCCCTGCTTCTCAAACAGCCAAATTTCTCCATCCCTCCCTGGAGGAGCATCGCTCCCAAAGTGGAGCCAGGGTTCCCACTGGACCAACGCATGCTGTGCCCAGAGCGCCTTCCCCAGTCGCTGTCAGAGCACTCCTGTCCTCCCCCAGCACGGCCACCCTGCGCCGAGCCCCAGCCCCCTGCACCACACACCTCCGGGGTCACACGCTCCCACTGTTCCTGCAGCAGCTCTGTGGCTTCCTCGGCTGCAGCCTAGCCCCGTGCAGGACCCTGTGGGGTGGAAACACTCCTTTGGGGTCCCAGGTGCTGGAAACATCCGCAGACACCTGAGGGTCATGGCTGGGGCCAAAGGCACTCTTCCAGGGGTCTCTCCACCCTGCCCCTGCTCATTGGAGAGCATTAAGCTAAAGGAGCCCCTCGTGACTGTTAGTTTTTTCCCAGCTCATTTCTTTCACCACCTGCTTCCAAAACCCCTCCTGTCTTGCTCACCTGCCCTGAGCCAGCCCATCCTCTCCAGCTGCCCATCCTCCCCATCACCTTCTCCATGCCCTTGGACACCTGCTCGGACCCAGCAGCCCAGGAGCCGCCGGGCAGGGCTGCGGCGCTCGTCTGTGCAGCCGAGGGGAAGGGAGGTCCCCAGGAGGGGGGTCCCTCTGCTACTGAGAATCATAACCAGGAAAACCCTCCAAACCAAATGACAGTTTAGAAAGCCGACACAGGTTTATTGCAGTGCTGGGTGCACGGGGGATCTTTCCTCCTCACACACCCCCCAACATCCTCGAGGGCACACATTACATAGAGTACTTGCATCATACATGACGTTCATTTCATTCACACACAGGATTGGTTACAGGTTTCTCGCTTCTACTGCAAATTAGCGATTGCAAGTCCTTATCAGCTTGTCTCCTCTCACAGCCAGAACTTTTTCACTTGGAGACTTCTTCCTGCATAATTGAAGTAACAGTGTTCTTATCATTACCTGTTACTTCCCGAGATCGACTCCCCTGGTTAGAGGTCCTTTCAGTCACCAGTTTGGACGACTTGAGATGGTGGGCCGGCCCGACCCAAACCCCGTGCACGTTCTTGTTTAATTAGATCAGAGTTTGGTAACCGGGAAGTTTCAGCAACACCTCTGGCCCCACTGCCTCTCCTGCAGCGGGGAGCTGACGTCCCCCAGCCCACGAGGGCTGAGCCCCGGCTGCCCCTGGATCCCACAGCTCCAGTGGTGGCTGCAGCCATGGCTCTCCCTGGGTCCCCGTGGGCTGGGACAGCTGGATCACATTTCCCATCACACAGGAATGTAAACTGGAGAGCAGGGTTAACCCCCTGGGAGGGGCAGCAGCAGAAAATGCTCACCTGCTCCCACACCCTGAGGCACAGCTTCAGCCCTGCAGTCCCTGCCCTCCCTGCAGTACCCCTGGCAGTGCCCCTGGGTGGGCAGAGGAAGGGGCTCACTGCAGGGAGGGGACTGGCTTGGCGTGGTACCTCCAGCTAGAGATGAAGTGGTCCCCAGCTCTCCCCGGGGCCTTATCCTGATCAGCAGCTTACAAGAGCTCCTGCAGTGCTGGAGCAGGTGAGTGGTACAGAGAACAAGCAAGAGCTGCGCAGTTGCATAAAAGCTTCTTAAATTAGACTCTTATTGATTAATTCCTTCGGGTTTAATCTGCAGGGGTAGAAAGCATCCTCTGGTATGCTCACCAGCCAATATTTGACTTTGAAATAGTTACCCCTCTCTTTGCTGATGGACTGTGATTTCCAAAAAGGCTTTAAAGCCTGTTTTAACTGTTTGATGCTAAAGGAGGCAGAGCACAACCTGGCTCAGACAATGGCCCTGGCAGAGGTTTCTGGATGGCTCAGAGGGAGCTGTTGCAGCGGGGTTTGGTGCCCAAAGGGTGGGAGCTCCCATCCCCATTGCTGGGTGCTGAGAAGGTGACACTGGGGGGACCTGGCCAGGTGGGCTTGCAGAGATGTGATGTGTAAAGCCCCTCGGGTTTGCCCTGCCTCCGCGCTGGCAGCGGCCGGGGCTCTGTGCACGAGGAGTTAGAGGAACAGAAGCCGAACCGGGTTTCCAGGAAGCTTCCCTGTGATGGATTTATAGGCACGGTGCCCTTTTCACAGTAGTTCATCTTGAAAACAAGCTGCAGATGCTCTCCTTGGGGTCTCCAGCAACGAGCCCAGATTTACTGCCGCCGTCTCGCAGCGAGCACTGGACGGCAGCTGTGCTCCAGGCCAGGGGGTTGGCGCCTGCGCCCACCCCTCCCAGTGCTGCAGCTACTGGGGGCGGCTCTGCAGAGCTGAGCTCCAGCTGATGGCAGTGCTGGGGCAGCCCCCCCATGCCTGCCCCCTCAGCAGCCGTGTCCCCACGCTGGCAGTGTGACCGCTGCAGCCGGGGGGTGCAGGCACTGCCGTGGAGCACAAGGGTCTCTCTGTGCCGAGCCGAGCTCCTGCCTGTGCTGGGGGGGCAGAGGTTTTCCGTGTTGTTCCTGAGACACCTCAGGGTCAGGCAGGGAGAGCGTGCCCGGCGGCTGCGGGGTCACGTTCGGCATGTTGAGGGGAGCCCTTCGCCTGGGGGTGTCTGTCTGCTCCCACCAGAGGACCTGGGACCTGCAAACGTCACCGAGTCCTCGGGCTGTGCTTTCCCTTATTCACCAGGGAATTACCGGCGGGCTCCGTGCCTAGCACGGCACTGGGAAATCTCCGCTGGAGCATTACGCTGAGACTTGCAAGACCCTGAGCTGCCCCTACCCCAGCAAACCTGGAGCACTGGTTCCCCATCCCCAGCGTGCTGCAGGGCTGCGATGGCCGAGCAGCCGCGGGAGGGAAACACCTGCCCGAGCTCCCCACGGCGGAGGCAAGAGCGGGGCAAGCCCGGCTGGGGGGGGAGCCCAGCACCATCCTGCCTGGCCAGCCAGTGCTTTCCTGAGTAGTTTGGGCAGAGGACAAACCGCAGGCTCTGTGCTGGGCTGCACGTGGGGGAGGCAGGTGATGCTCCACCATCTCAAAATGCAAACTGCCCTCGTCGTGGCAGCCTGAGTGACGTGAGGGGTGACCCTGTTGCTGCGGGGTGTCAGCCCGGCTGCTGACCTGCTGTGCCCTTGTCTCTGGCAGCTCTGCGTGACGGCTGCGGCTCTGCGGCTCTTCAGAAACAGTGACCCTTGGCTATGCCCTGTTCAGTAACAAAGGCAAATTCATGCTGAATAATCATGCAAATCACTAGCCCAGGAGCCTGGAGGGGTGCCCACGTGAGGGGCTCACTCTGGTTGACAGTGTCATTGGGCAAAACAATCCCTACCCTCTAGCTGGGCAATTCCCAGCCCAGAAACCATCTCCCTATTTGTGTTCTAACAACCTGCTGATGCCAAGTAGTACAAACCTTCCTGTGGATGCAGCCCTGGGCTGCCTGGCCACAGCTCTGCAAGACACTGGGCCACCTTGGGTGACAGGGCACACTGGGACAGCTGCTGGAAGCCCAGTTCCCATGGCTGCCTGTCCTGCCCAGGGGCTTTGCTTCTCCAGCCTCACCCATTGCACCGCTTGCCCACCCAGCTGCCAGCGCCCTGACCTGCGCTGGTGCAGCTACAGAGGGGCCAAAACGTGGAGCAGCTGCCGGGAGTGGTGGTGGCAGCCGAACCCTTCCCTGCGCCCGCCGTGCTCCCTGGCAGCTGGAGCTGCAACCGCCCGGGGCTGCAGCATCACCCGCGGTGTGCTGGGTCCTGCTGGAGCCGTGCGAGCTCTGCAGCCCTCCCTGCCTGGCTCCATCCCGCCTCGGCTATGGGGCTCCTGGTGGCCCTGGGGACCGGGAGCTCTGCTGGCCCTGTGTGTGCGTGGACCCCAACACTTGCAAACTCTTCCCTGAGGTGTCTGGGAACCGGCTTCATCCCAAACCGGTACTTCCCGCGCTCCGGCCACGCGGCAAGCAGCTGCAGCCCCTGGCAGGAGGAAAAGCTGAGCTGCTGGCAACTCTCAGAAATCCCCCAGATGTGCTGTTTTGTCCTGTGGCGACTGGTGCAGCGCAGAGCAGGCAGAGGTGGGGGAGAAGCCACTGAAAGGGTCCTTTGAGCACGCTGAGCACTGGGGCAGGGCTTGCAAAGTCCCCTGCCGCCCCACCATAACTCCATCGCCTCCATCGCTGTCTGCTGGATAAGGAAGGTAAGGAAGGGAAGACCCCGAGGCTGGGAGCATCCTGCCTGCCCTGCCTGTGTGCGGAGCCCACAGTGGGCTGGGTAAACTAAGGAGATTAGTGCTGGGATTGGAGCTGGTGTGAAAAATTACTCCCATTTTGAATAGATAAAGCTGCTTTTCTCTCCTGTGCACCAGGACCGGGACCACAGAAGCAGATTCAAAGTTTAATCCCTTCCGCCTGATCCTTCTCGTTAGACATAATGTAATTAATGGGACGGTGAGGAGCTGCAAAGCTGTTTGTGCTCCAGGGTCACGTCAGAGAACAACAGGGCACCAACTGCCGCTGGGGCCGGCAGAGCAATTTGGGGGACTTGGCGCACATGGGGCCACCACGCACGGGGCATATGGCACAGGGGGCAGTGGCCACGGCACTGCCTGCCCAGGGCTGCGGGAGCTGAGCCCATGCCCGTTAAGGGGAGGCTGCGGGGCTGCCCCACAGAACCCCTGTGTGCTGTGAGCTGGGCCGGCTGCAGGAGCCATGTGCATCCCTGCCTGCACCCATCCTGCCACGCTCCTGTGCTCTCTGGGAGACCAGGGCTGCAGCGGCGCTGGGTGCATCGGCATGTGCCCAGGGCTGTGCCAGGCCTGGGTCCCCTGATAGGTATGGATAGCTGGGGACCGGCGGGTCCCTGGCATCCTGTGGCACAGAGGTCGCTCCCCCCACCCTGGGCGGAGGGATCCTGGTGCTGCTGGCTGGGAGCAAGACCCACCAAAGGCATTGCCCCCCGAGCCCCTGGCACACCGTCTCACTGCTGCATCTTGACGGACAGCTGCTGGGCTGGATGGCCAAACCCTCCTGGGGCTGGGCTGGGGGTCCCGGCACCAAAGTCCCCTTGCGGGGGGACAGAGTGCTCTCTTCCCATCTTGACAAAACAAGGGGGAAAGGTCCAGACTTGTCAGGGAGCCCCCTGCCCGCCTCCTGGGCTGCCCCTATCGCACCGGCCCCTCCCCACCTGTCACCCGCCGACTCCATGGCCCCGCTGGAATAAAAGGGCCCATTTATTTGAGGCGTGCTAAATAACTCGGCGTGGCCCCGCTGGCCTGGCTGAAGACACCCCTGGCTGTCCTTGGGAATGCTCCCGGGGTGCCAGCTCCAAAGGCAGCTGTGGTGGGCCTTAGATCTTTATGGCCAGTAAAGGGGTCCATGGCTAATTTATGCCCCTCCTATAATTTACAGCCTCTTTACAGCTGCTGTAAAATGACCTATAAATCACGAGCAACATCATAGGCCAGAGACAAAGCCCCAGCATCGTCACCTGCCAGCTGGCCCTGAGCAGGGGGTGGTGGCTCTTTGGGGATGGAGGGGGGCTGAGCCCACAGCAGGTACATCCATGCTGTGGCCAGGCACTGGGAGCACTGGTTGGGGATTTTCCACTGCAGCTCAGCAAGCTCGAGGAAAGGAGGGTGTCCAGAGGTGCTGCCACACAGACAGCCCGAGGTCTTGCCCGCCTGCGCTGTGGCGTTGCAGTCGCATCCCACATGGTGCTGGCAGTGGGCTTCCCGGCTGGGGCTCTGCGGGTGGCCCGGTGCAGGGCAGGGGGTTTGATTCCCTGGCTGCAAAGGAGAGGCCGCCCACCCCCCTGCCCATGCACCTCGGCGGTAGCGTGGGCTTCAGAGCAGGCGGTGAACACGATGCTCATCACTTTGCAGCCCCCAGGAGTCCGGCCCCGGCAGCCTGGCACTGTGCAGCACGTGATGCACCACAGCTAAAGCGCAGCCCTCGTCCCACCCTGCCTTCTCCTACAGCCCTGACGCGCAGGACCCAGGCTGCGGCACTCGTTAGCATCACTCCTTACTTGCCCAGATGCTCTGCTGGCTGGGGGCCAGCGGCACCCCCAGCCCCCATCACTGCCTCCACCGGCCAGAGGAGCCCGTTTGGGATGGGGTCTCGCTGGCCGTCCCTGGAGGAGGGATGGCTGATGCAGCATCGAGGGTCACTCAGGTTATCGTGGGGTCCAGGGTGGGACCGAAGGGAAATGGGGTGGCTTTGCGTGGAGGCACTTGCGGAGACTTTTGCTCCCAGTGTGCTGCAGAAAGGGCTGACTCAAACGATGGTGGTGAGGAAGCAAAAAGCCCCAAAGCCACGGCATCCGAGCTGGCAGGAGGTGGTTTGTGCTTGTGCTTGAGCAGAGGCTCTGAACTCCGCTCTGCCTCTTCCCACAGAGGCAGCAGCCTGTGTTGGCTTTGGCAGGGCTGGGGTTTCTGTTGCGCAAATCCCCGGGGAGGACGGGGCTCAGCTGGCGGGGGTGTCGCGTTCCCGGCACAGTGGCTGCCTTTGTGCCCAGGTGTAAGGGCAGAGCAGGTGCTGCCGGGGCACCCCCCATCCTGGCATCCAGCATTTGCTAACATTAAACGTTCCCAGGGCTGGTGCTGCGCGAGCCCTGTTTGCCCGTGGCTTCGGGGTGCTGCAGCGCCAGGGCAGCCGTGCCCCTCAGGGGAGACCCCATGGGATGCAGCGGGGAGGGGAGCTGGGGTAGGGGGTCATCCCCAGCTCTGACCCTCGGCCGCATGGCTGGGCTCGGCTGCTCTGCCTCACGTCACCTCCAGTGTTTATTCAAACCTCTTCCAACCCCTGGGTGCGCTCCTGGTTTTGCCAGGCAGTGGCTCCGTGACCCTGGGGCGCAGTCACCGGGCTGGGTCCGTGTCCTCGGCTTGCACCTATGTCCTCTTCCTAAAAACCAGGCTTGGCGCGGGTCCTCCTCCTCGTCCACGCTTTAAATAGCAGCCCTGCTCAGCTGTGTTTCTGTGGATATATATATCTATGTATGTATTTATGTGCACCATTATGAACTACAACAGCGTGCAGGAAAACACAGGTGGTATTTTTAGGTGACAAATGTCCTAAAGGGACAATGGCCCAAGTTTACATCTGGTGTGACAAGCCGGGAAGCACCTGGCTGCTGCCTGGTGGGATTCAAAGAAGCAGAGGATGGGGGTTGCTGCCAGGCCTGGGGAGAGTGGAGACCAGCAGTGCTGGTGGCTGGAGGGACCACTGGCGTGCCCAGCATGGGACAGCCCCTCGTCCCCCTGCCCACCCCTCCTGCCAGGCCAGGCAGGCACCGTGCAGCCGTCCCAGCTTCCAGGCTCGGTGAAGGCTCCTGCTGCAATGCGTTACCGGGGGTGTTCAGGGCAAGTAACGTGTTTACCGAGCTGCCGCATGCGTGCTTTGCTGGCTGGGAACTAGCAATGAGACCAGGAGCAGCACTGCCACCGAGGGGGTGGCAAGGACCCCGAGCACCCACCCCACTGCTGCAGGCGGGGTGCCCTGTGCCCAGCGCTGTGCAGGCGATGGAGCGGGCTCAAGCTCCGCAGTGCAGGCGATGATGGAGTGGGCTCAAGCTCTGCAGTGCAGGCAATGGAGCGGGCTCAAGCTCCGCAGTGCAGGTGATGGAGTGGGCTCAAGCTCTGCAGTGCAGGCGATGATGGAGCGGGCTCAAGCTCTGCAGTGCAGGCAATGGAGTGGGCTCAAGCTCCGCAGTGCAGGTGATGGAGTGGGCTCAAGCTCTGCAGTGCAGGCGATGATGGAGCGGGCTCAAGC
>JAVJGJ010000038.1:498302-534878 GCA_035590215.1 Microhierax caerulescens | reverse complement strand
GCGTTGCCGGGGCCCTGGGGGCGCCCGGCCGCCCCCTCCCCTTCCTCGGGGCTGCCGGGGCCCGGCCTGGCCCCGGGGGCTGGCCGGTGGGGTGGGGATCCCCCTTTGCCGGGCCGGGGGGGGCTGCTGCCCGGTGCCCCGGGGGATGTCGCCCTGGGCGGGCAGTGCCGGAGGTCCCGATGGTGGCGCAGGGGTCAGAGGTGTCTGAAGGCCCGGCCGGCAGCGCAGCCTGGGCCCGCTCCGGGTCTGTCGCGGCCGGGACGCTCCGGGCAGATGCTGGGCCTGGCCGGCGACGCTGCCGAGGGGACAGCAGGGGGACAGCAGGGGGACAGCAGGGCCTTCGTCTCGACCCTGACACGTCCGGGGAGCTGGCGGCGGCCCCATACACCTGCTTGGGTTCGCTCGCGGCCGGGCAGCACGCCGCTGTGCTCTCCCGCTCTGTCCAGGCTGGGCACTCTGCTCTCCACGCGCTCTGCCACACTCCTGCCGCGCAGGTGGCGATCCAGCCGCAAGAAAGCTGGGGAACGTGCGGTGGGACGGACTGGCTGGGCACACGTCTCCCAAAAATGTTGGTGTGAGCATGTCCTGGGTATATCAGTGTCATTTACCCAGCCCAGAGGATGCTGGGCTTCAGTGTGGAGGTGACAGAACAGCCGCATCAGTTCCACTGTGTCTCAGGGGACACCTGTGGGGACCTGTGTCCTGCCCCTCTCTGTCTGGGTGGCCTTAGCCAGCATGGAGCCAGGGCATCACCTGCGCCGGCAGAGCCAGGCACGAGGCAGGATGCCCAGCAGGCTGCTCTCCCCCAAGGAGGACGGCGGCTGCGTCCTGGGGCAAGAACCCAGGCACAGCACAGTGCCATCGCTGATGGCAAGGAACGGACACCACGCTCTCTGTATGGGCTTTTAATGAGTTGATGCTGTGCTGTCTTCATGGGTTGTTTATGGATTGAAACTGTTCCGTTCACAGTTTTATGATGCTGATTCTGATGTTATGTATGCATGATAGTCAGAAATGCCTCTTCTGTCACCATTTTCCTTCTCCTGAAGGGATATATTCGCTGTGTTAAACTTCTGTGTTTGTCATTAATGCATAGTTTTATAGTCAGGGCTTCCTAATTGAGGAATCTTCTCTAATACTGATGCTGCATGCTGAGAAACAGTGCTCTTGTGGTGGGTAACTGTCCTCGAGGGATTCTGTGCTGCAGATCTCTTGCCTCTCACTTGGCGTGGTGTTACTGGCAGTTGCGAGCTGTGTGCTAGACGAAAGCCAAGCTTTTGAAAGGTGGCTGTTGGCTTGTGGTTGAGGTAGCACAGTGTGTTTGGCAATTGCCTTGCCAGCGTCCCAAGGAGTGAAGTGTTAAAGGACCTGTCTCTGGGGTTTCGGATGCTGGTGCTTCCAGTGGACTGGTTGGTGTTTTGAGGAGTAGTATTGTAGTTCCCACCTGTGGGTGGGAGGAAACATGGGTCACCGTAGTTCCTGATGGTGGATGGCAGTGTTTCTCTCTGCTTTCTGAAGTCTCTGTCCCAGCCAATAGTGCTAAATCTGCAGTGAAAGATAATGCACCTCCTTTGTCTCATGTCTGAGCACGAAGGAGAGGAGAGAAACGAGAGTCGCCTGTTTCAGTTTATACAGGAACTTCCAACTTCTGGGTTGGAATGTAAGTGCTTTGGACGCTCCCCAATAAATAGGGATATGAGGCAGAAATGGGGTGTTACCGGAAACTACTAATTGAAAATTCCTGAATGAGCATAATCATGTAGTGATGTGTAGCCTTAAGGGATTTGTGTAGATTTTCCCCTCCTATTTGTGTCCGTAGGCAGCCTCAGCATTTGGCTATGTAAATTCATGGAGAAACCGTCTGGCATTGCTGTCGGCAGGGACTGTGTTTTTTGCTACTTGGTCTCTTCCTCACTGCTTGGTGTCATACACACACCAGGATGTTCTGGTCATACTTTACCAGTCTTTAAAGGAATTCTTAAAAGTGTCTAAATGCTTTGGTTTGAACTTCTTGGAGATGCAGTGTTTGGTTAAGATAATTCCTTTGTTCAGATCATGAAAAACACAGCACTGCCTCACCCATATTTCAACAAATCTGGGACAATCATTCAGCAGAGTAAAGAGGGTTTTTGTGGTTATTTCCTCCATGTGAAGAATAAAAAGAGGAAAGAAATTTCAGTGTAGCTGATGTTGACTTTTGTAGTACTTTGTTTTCAGAAAAAGGAAGTTTGAAACATGACTGTAGGTTTTGCATGTCTCAATCATTCTCATTTCTCAAGCTAAAATTAAAAAAAAAAAGTTTATTTGCTCAACTATACTGAATTCTGTGATTGAATTAGTATTGCGTGGTTTCCTTTGGTGGCCAAATTTAAAGATAGTGACATCTCCAAAGAGAAGCGTTCCCACGAACCTCTACTGTGTGAGTTGAGCTGACATCTACACAGCTGATGAGATGTGGAGGAAGTGAGTGGGCTCTGTGTGCGAGGAGCTTCTCTCCATGGGCAAGACTGTCACAGATGGAAGGGCAGAGACTGCAGGGTCATTGACCCAGGAACAAGGCTGTCCCGGTGAGATTAATCATCTTGCACCGGAGGATAGTGTGGCTTTGCTCTCTTTCTCCTTATAAGAAGGTTCCAAGGTGGAGAGGGTGTTTTGACAGTACTAGAGAACGAGAGTGATAGTCCTTTTTGTGGAACAAGAGTAGCAGTTCTGCAGACAAATTAATGTGGCTTTAGAAAGGGCAGAAGGAATGGTAAGAGTCTAGACAGGAAACACTTACAGCATAGGTCAGGATTTCGGCAAGAGGGAGGTAAGAATTTTCTAGGAAATATTGCTGTAGAAGAGGTCAGTATTCCTCATTAACATCCAACGCACCCAGTAAAATACTAAGACACATTATATTAGCTGTTCTTGCCAGCTTTAACGTGAAACAAATATTCCAGGTGAGCAATAAATCAAGTAGATGAATTTGCTTCTCTTGCCACGATAGCTGGGTCATCTTTTCCTTCTAAAAAAGGCACCATGACACAAGGAGAACCACTTGGTCTGAAGATTGGGAGCAAGGGAGGGAGGAGACAGAAAGAAAAGTCACAAGGAGGAATGCTCTGTAGAGGAGCAGCTGGACAAATGTGCCTGGGTGCTTTGGAGATGGAGCACCACCAAGGCACACTCTTTAGCCTTTGAGGTATGGGAGGAACTGAAACTGCTGGCTTTCAGTAATCCAAAGAGTAAATCTTGCTACAGCTGTCATTTTCGAGGAAAGGTCAACTGCACCTAAAAATGCTTTCCGTACTGTTTAATCAATTGATGAAATACACTGAAGAAGTAATCAGTGGTTACACGTCATTCTGGAAGGACCTCTGTAAGGTAGTTCACAGAAGTTTCTCCCCAAAGAGATACCACTTGGCAAAGTCCTCTATGATTTTGAGTATGGGACACAGAGAATGCATATTGTTTGCAGTTGATACCCTTCCAGATGGATAGGATTCAGGCCCCTTAATGAGAGAGTTACCAACCCCAATAATGTGGACACACGAGAAATCTCTGGCAGAAAGACGCAACTTTGAAAGGACGAATGCAAAGTGTTCTGCTGAGGTGGAAATAATTGCACAGGTACGAGAGGATGAAAAATGGGGTGCAGGAGCATGTTGGTGGGAAAGGAAATGAGTGTTGGAGTAGGTTGTGACAAGCGTATCAGCCGTGCCGTCTGTTATGGAAGAGAGATTAACATGTGGAGATATTAAATACACGAAGCTTGTGAACCTTGATACTTGCAAGGCCTCACTGGACTGTTGTGTCCTGGTTTGGATCCTTTTTCAGGACAGGTATGGTCTAACTGGGGAGTAGAGCCAGTAGAGCCTAATACAAATCATCAGAGATCTAAGAAATAGGTTTCACAAGAAAACACTGTATGTTAGCTCTTAGTTGAAGGAAAGTGGAGGTGTGACAGCACACTTCTAAAAATCTGCAGCCAGACAGAAGGGGTGTAAACAGTCAGCCGCCTTTGGGATTAGAGATACAACTTAAAACACCACGAGGGAAATCCATTGGACATCAGGGGTGCTTGTTGGAGATGCTTTGTGTGGAACTGACCCTACCCCAGGACCTGAAGGTGGACTAGATGGTTGCATAAAGCTCTCGCTGCCTCTTCTAGCGAGCAGTCTGTTGCTGAAGTCTTGAATGACTGGTGTGGCTGACCTAATCTATTAATTGTAATCAATTATATCAATAGTTAATTTAATGAGTTTGTGTATTTAATGCTTTAACAGTGTGCATCTTGTGACTCTACATGTGCACAGCTAATAGATTGACACTCATTGCTGCCAGCTGATGCTCTAGGTTTAACACTGTTTTGGTCAAGCCTTTACGTTTAGAGTAAAATGGCTAAAAGTTGCCAGGGTGGATGTAGACGCAGGATAAATCCAGAGAGGGCATTAGCAGTGCCTTACTCCTGTGTGGTGCTGAGGTTTTCCCTGGCTCTATTTCCACTCTCACTTAGGGATTGAGTAAGTTGAAGTAGGCAAATACAAGTAAATGGTCATACTGGGCGTCTTCTCTCTGAGTTTCACTGATGGGCAAGTAGTATCAGAGGAATGCTGGTGTTTTGTTCACTGTACACAATAATGGTCTTTGGTATCGCTTGTGATGCTGAAAGCAGTGAGGGTTCCAAAAGCAGTGGTCAGAGCAGAAGGTGAGCCCCAGAGCCGTTGCTGGCAACCCCAGCGATGCTGGGCCCCGTGAAGCCGTGGCTGGGGGGGTCTGCGCCTTGTCCCTGCCGGCCAGCCCTGCACCTTGCTGTGCCTATTGCACCTTCCCTCAGCGGGTCTGCAGCCTGAGCTGCTGTGCTGATCACATGCTGATGAGATTGTTTGTATGAAATCAGTTTCTTTTGTGGTGTAATAAGCTACAGTCTGAACTGTCTTGGTTTGTTTGGTTTTCTTGGGTTCGGGGTTTTTTTTTTTGGCTTCTATTGAAGAGCATATCTCTGACCTCACTTTAGTAGGCTTGGGAGAGAGTTACAGTCCAGGGCGGCTGGTAACTGAGCTGAGCTGTTTGGTGTAGGTGGATGTAGCTGTGTGCTGTACTTCTGTAGCTGAGGCAGTGATCTGCAGGCATGCCAAGGTCTATGAAGACAGGAGATGCAGCTTGACTTCTGTTGAATATAGATCTTACCTGTGGGGGAGTGAATACCCCAAGAGCTTACCTCAGTGTCTGGAGAGCCGTAATGGCTATGACATATTCTGATGGTTTTCAAGCTCCTGCACGCCACAGAACGTGCACGAAATTCCTGCTGTGGATTTGGGGCGGGGACAAGAAAATGATTCACATCTTCCTAGTTGACTTCAATGCTTGGTAATTAAAGGCAGTCTTTAATGAGACAAGATAAATATAGTGGATGCAATTGTGCTTTTGTCCTTGGAAATGCAATCTCAACTAGTGTTACACCCAAGAATGAATGATAACTAGCATATTCTCAGCGGTGACGTCTAGGACAATTCAGACAGCAGCCTTGGCCAGTGGCAGGAAGCACCTAAGTACAAGAAGTCCTGTAAATTACCAAAAAATGTACTGCAAACGACTGTGCTTGAGAACCATACTTACTACATTGCATTGAAGTTTGTCAAAAAGGGGCAGAGAAGAAGCTACAAAAAATAGCGTGTCTTAGGAAAACAGAATGTAAGTATCTTCAGACACCTTACGTGGAAACCAGCTGAATGCCTGGGCTGGGTTTTTGCTGTCACTTCTGCCTCTTCTTAATTGCTATGAATTAAACCACCTTTACTTTATACTGAAATGTGTGGATGAATTCTCATGGGTAGTAACAGCCTTGACTGGAGCGTAGCATCTTAATACTGATGTGGTTGCAGGAACATGCCTGATAATGCCTTCACAGCATACTGGAACCTAGTGTTTATCAACACTGCTGCGATAGCTGCAAACTTCCTTGTCCTAGAAATTTGCCTTGTGCTAATTAGGTTGGACTGAGTATGTTTTTCTTCCCTGGGTGAGATAAGGTCTGAATGCGTCAATCGGTAGGAGGAGCATTGAGTGCTAGGTGGGACTTGAGGTGGCCAATGTATTGTTGGATTGAGGACATATCTCTTAAAATTTGTGTTTCTTAGTGGGAAAAAGGCCTGCCCCCTGGTAGCTAGCTTTTTTAGGAGGAAGATTTAGGAGCAGGGTTGTCTCTTGCATGTTCTAATTTCTGCTTTGTTGCACTTGTCCCTTTCGTTGGATTTTTTATTAACTAGCCTAGTACCCTCTTTGAGAGTTGCTAGTGATGTGTGAAATGTTGCATGGGGCAGCTGGCATGGAAATCGACTTTTTATAAAGCAAGGGTCAGTGCCATGGAGATACCTGCTGGAATGGATACTTTTGTCCAGCGAAGGGATGTGCTGCGCTTTCAGCTGCTGCAGAGTGGTTTTGTCCCAGGGAGAATCCCATGAAACAAACTCTTCTCTTTGGTACATCAGCCAGGCTTGTTGTCAGTGTGATCTGTACTGAAACATGGGAAGAGAAAGGATGCTTTTGCCAGAAGAGAAGAGAGAACTGAAAGTTCAAGGGAAAGCTATTTGCATTAGGCTTGAACTTTTAATGTGAAAGCTGCTTTTCTCTTTTTAGTTCCACTAGAAAGCAAGGTAGTGCCGCCTTAGCCTTACATTTTGTCTTGTTTTAATAGGAGGCACTCCGTTTAAGACAAATGTGCCCTTCTGCACTGATGAACTGTGCCCACAATAAAGGGAGGAAGAATAAGGCATGGTACCTGAAATCACCTCCCGAACTGGGGGTAGTGAAGGGAGGGAAAGAGAGCAGAAAGCTGGAGAACTGTCAGAGTATTCAGCGTTGAGCATTGTACCCTTAGTGCTGTTCCTCTAAGAGGAAGCCTCTCAGAGTTGCACTCTTCCCAGAAATCCCTCCCAGTTTTGCTAGCTTTGTACGATGATTCACTCCTTTGTCTTGTGTGTACAAGCTGCTTTTGGGGAGGCATGCCGTTTTCTGAGCACTGCAAGGACTAACCGTGCCCCGCTGTTTCTGTAGCGTGTGCCCTAAGAGAGTCTCCAGGATGCTGTCCGAATGTCAGCGTCACATGCCCCGCAATAAATAAATACTTCTGGACGGCAGGGGGGAAGTACCAAGTGCACAGCAGCGACGTGCAGGAGCTCGGGATCAGATATGAGCAAAATCTGCAGTTGGAAATGACAAATGTAGAGAAGTGATTTGCTGGAGTATGTATTTTTGGTGGTTCATCCGAGGGAAGGAAGCAGCCCTTCCCTCCCCTGTTTTCAGGCCAAGGAGGTATTGACACTACTTTCTGTAGCCTGCAAGCATAAGGGCTTCTTTTCAAGAAGTCTGTCTCTGCTTTTTTAATACCTTTTTTCCAACAATCACTGTAATTAATGTAATTTCTGCTTTAGCATGTGTACTGTTATTTCCTGAGAAACAACATAGCTCTGCCTATGCTCGTGTGACAGAAACGCTGTGTCATGACTAGGTGCACTGCAGTGTGTCTCCATTCTCCAAATGGATGCACATCCGCGCTGTAATGGGAGAGAAGTTGAAAGCAGCCTAACTGCTTTTGTTTGCTCTTGGGGATATCGGTGGAAGGAGTGCAGAAGTGGACATGCCTTTCATTTGGGCGGTCACTTACCGGGATGCCCACATGAGATGCTAACCCGAGGTGGTGCTTGTAGCGTTGGGTTTGTGCAGCAGCCTGCTGGAGAGGCTGCAGGAGCCTCAGTGTCCCTGCAGCTTGGCACTGCCGGCTTGGGGGAGGCTTCTGGGCAACCCCTGGCGTTTAAAGCCTCTGGGGGGGCTCACACTCGTTTCTGAAATGATGGAGCAGGCCTCTGATGGAGGCTTTGAGCACTCAGTGCCTTCATGTGACTTGAGAAGCCACAGCCATCTTCGGAGCTGCAGCGTGAGTTTTGGTGTGCTCGGAGTGGCTGGTTTTTAAATGAATGCAAGTGTCTCAGTCCCACTCTGAGAGGTTTTGGAGGATCTTAGAAACTAAACAGCCCCTCACTGCCCCCCCAGATGTGAGGCGATTATTCCTGGAGGCAAATGGTGACAAGGAGGATAACTGTTCCCTTCCCCCTACCTTTGGGTTGGGGAAGCTCAGGCTCCTCTGATGAGCTCACTGATTCCATTGCCATGAGCTAGTAAAACTGTTGCTCTTAATTCTGCCTGCAATCCGTCTGCGACCAACCTCCCGCTTCCCGGAGGAGCAGCTCCTGAGCCAGGCACAGGCAACAGGCAGACAGTGACCATTGATGGGGAACGTGATTTACATGTGCAATTTATTATTGTTTACACAGTTGATATAGAACAGTTGCTTGTAAAAACTGATGCCTTACAAAAGAAACTTGGACCGTAGGCTTTTGTTTGGCTCAGAGGATCTGCCTGATGTTGCATATGCAAATCATTTATAAAGTGATTTGCAAAAAGCTACTTTGTTGAATGCATTTGTTTCACCTTGCTTGTTTTTATGAGGTCCTTAAGAGCTCTCCAAGAACATCATGAGTAGCACTGGCCCTGTGTCAGAAGTTTGGCTGTGACATGCAGGGGGAGGGTGTAACGCTGAGCTCTGCTGGGCTGGCTTTGTGTGGCCGTGCCGTTGGGAAGGCAGGAATTGCCGGAGCCCCTGGGAGCTAATCTAGAGGCTGCATGGTTGAGCTGGCGCGGTTCTGCAGCTTTGCAGCACAGGACACCTGGCTTTGGCACTGTCTGTGTCCTTGAGCAAGTTCTCTGTGCTGACCTGCTTTGTTAAATGCTCTGATTCCTGCTGATGAAAAGTGATGGTGTTTGAGATAGATACTTTAAGAGTAATTGGGGTGCGACGCTTTCGATTGGAAACCTTGAAAATTGAGTGTCTTCTCAGCCGTTTGTATGTTGTTTTTTCTGGCCTTTTACAAGGCAATCCAAGTGTGCTTTGCTCTAGAGATAGGCTCTGTGCTCTCCTGTTGCATCAGGGCCTTTGGCTTTTTCTCTCCGGTTACAGCTCTAAATGCAAGTGGTGCCTCGGTGCTGTGTCCTTTCTTAACCGTAGAGATTCTCAGAATGCAATAAGAAATGATGCCAGTCTAGTAGCAGAGGGATCTGCCCCATGCAGTGCTGCAGACCCCTACTGAGCAGCCCAGTTTCTGGGGTCTGTGATGAGCTGGAGACCTAAATTGGCATCACAGGCTGCCTCCTTCCTACTGAAGGGGCTTTACCTGAAATAGAGTTTTCTTCCTTGTGCCTTATCCTTCTGATTGCTTTGTTTCTTTAGCCAGTGTTTCTGTTCTGCTTTCTAGGATTCCAGCCGGTCTCTCTCCTGTCTTCCTATGAGGTTGTAGTTCCGCAGAGGTTAGGAAGAGAACGGCGAGAGGCTTCCAATGTCTCCTCAGTACAGGTACTGGGTAATCTTAAAAATGCCTTCAGTTTAGTATCTACTTCCTAATGAGGTACACCCAAAACTGACCTGAAATTCTCAGAAAACACTACCAGGCTCATCCAGCAGCGAACAAGTAGCCTTCCTTACAAAAAGGCATTACATCTAGCATTGCCTTTAGCTGAGTTACAGTAAATACCTTCCTGCTTCAGAGGTTACAAGTTGCCATAATGGGTATTTGATCTGGGGTAAAGATTGCATAATGAGAGTTGTTCAGCAGTGGAAAGAGTTTTAGAGAGGTAGTGGGATTGTTATCCTGGGAGATGCTCAAAATCTGTCTGGAGGATGCCATGAGCAGCTTGGGCCAGCGCTGTAGCTGGCCCTGCTTTGAGCAGGGGGTTGGATTACAGAACCTCCAGCAGTACTTTCCAGCCTGTATTATTCTGCTGTAGCCACGTAACTAAAGACTGCACACTTCAAAGTATTTGGATTAGACCAACTGTGTTTAGTCACAAATTTTACAAGCATTGGCAGAATTTAATATTAACAAAAATGCCTTGCAGTTTATTGCAGACGTTGATTAATACTCCTGCTGTGATATTTAATGTAGTGGCCAGGCGATTCATCTTATCCACTTAATATTTAAGGACCCTAGTTGCTGTGTGTAGCACTTGGCTAATGCAAGGCTGTGGAGGTACTGGCTCACTGTGAATGTTCAGTAATAAAACTGTGTTGTCCTTTTCCAGCTGTAACTAAGAGGTTTTCAGTGGAAGTCTTAGAAACAAGGAATAAGAAAACCACAAAGCTATTTTGAAATAGCTTTCTTGATGTAACTTTTCCCTAGTTACACAGAAAAGGATGCCAGGTTCCAGAGGTAGGGATAATTCTAAAATAAGTTTAGGCTCACTCACGTGGTTATTCCCAGTCTGGTACAACTAGCAAGCTTTGAGAAGGAAAGTTTGTTAACTTAGTGCCTGACAATTCCAGTGGGTGGACATGGCAGTCGTTTTGTCTGCTGGACGTCAAGGAGCCAGAGCAAATCCCGATGGCTGTGGTCAGCTTCTCATTGCCAAGTCTTGTGGGCTCAGCAGAGTTGGCTTGGGAGCACAAGGAGCACCCACTCCCCCGGCCAGCGTTGGGGCGCCAGCAAGAAGCGTGACAGGAGAGGCAGCTCAGATTGACAGAGTTCTGCATCCCCAAAATTTCATTGGTATTGGCTGCATCTCCAGTATATATCTAAAAAGGCTAACATAGTCCTGAGCTGTGGAAGGTGACAGTAGTGCTTTGAATGCTAGAGCTGTAGCACTAATGGAGCTTGCAGAGACTCTTGTCTGCTAAACTTCTGTTGATATCAGATAATGTTTTATTCATTAATACGAGTAAAATGCAACTTTTTTTTTTCTATTCAGGACAAGGTGTCATATGCTATTGCAATAGAGGGAAAAGAATACACGATCCATCTAGAGAAGAACAAGTGAGTGATGAATTTCTTCAGATTATTAAATTCCATCTGTTGTGTCTGAACACCAAGCTGGCAGGTAGCGTGTGGACGCTACTCTTGAGGTTCTCTGAGAAGTACAGTTCCATGCTAACTGTGAAACCGGCAGAGAAAGACAGTGAGAGTGGATTGAGTCACGCAGTCCTGGCTATCAGCCAGAAATTTTGTTGAACTCCTGCAACCCTGGTGATCCCCTTTCAGAAAAGGAAGCAGTAGTTTGCTCAGATGGGATTTGGGGAATGGTTAAAATGACTCTGTCCATTCACATCTAAAAATAAACAAACTGAACTGTATTTCAAGTAAATATTTTTGCTTTCTTCTGGGTTTTGTTTATTGTTTCAGGATGTTTTTTTTTCCGTCTCACAGCACAAGAATACTAATAAACCAGGAAACTGACTTTATATCCAGTGCCTTAACACCGGTAATTCACAGACACTATGGATGTTGGCTGTCTTGAGTTTGGTTTATAAAGGGCTACTTGCAGCAGCAGCAAGTTTATCACGCTGTTGGTTCTTACAGCTGCCCTGT
Source organism: Microhierax caerulescens (assembly GCA_035590215.1). Lineage (NCBI taxonomy): Eukaryota > Metazoa > Chordata > Aves > Falconiformes > Falconidae > Microhierax > Microhierax caerulescens. The sequence continues at coordinate 523,482 of JAVJGJ010000038.1, read as the reverse complement.
ATAGAGATAAAGAGATAAATATTCAAATGTGCAAGCCTCTGAGGATCTGGGGATCTCTAGCTGCCACTTGCCAAGCCCTTGACCCTCAGAAACATGGGAATTCAGCTACACTGCATGAATGGATTTACCAGTATGGGTCAGCAGTCTTAATCGTGGGAGACTTCTGCAATGCGCTTCCTTCCAAAACTGGCAAAGAGAAGTCATATGCAGCAGACTGTGTGCTATGATTTTAATTTATTTTTTTTCATGAAAGCAAGCTTTTAGCCCAATTTAATGGGTTTTGATGCTTGTTTTACTTACCTGGGGTGAGGTGGTTGATCTGATTTCATTCATTTATGATTCTGCCATTTTGGTATCTTGGCTTTTGCTGTGGAAATGCACAATTTCCTTTTTTAATTTTGGAGGGTTTTCCTTTTGAATATTTCCTTATTTAATTGCAATTGATTTATTCGTGACACTTTTGATTTGGATCATCTTACTGCCCTGCTACAGTATCATAGTAATTTCATGAAATTCCTCTGTATTCCTTCTCCCCTTTCCTTACAGAGAACTGCTGCCCAAAGATTTCACCGTTTATACCTATAATAAGGAGGGAAAGTTGCAATCTGAATATCCAGATGTCCAGGTAGGATTTCTTTCTTTTTATACCCTTCCTGAAGGTGACATAAATGCTGAGCATCTACACAGTGAGGGAGTCCATATTACAAAATTATAGTTGTATTTTTTGCTGGGCCACCTTCTAACCCCATTCACATGCTGTGTTCTTTGTGGAGAGAATCCTTGATTTTGGATGAGGATGTAGCTTGCAGCTGGTAATAGATGCCTGTTTTCTAAAATGGAGGTGATTGCTGTCTAACTGAAAGCTACTCTTCTCTAAAAAGGAAATGCTTTTCTTAGCTGTCAGGTACATTGTTATCTGAGAGTGGTGCTGTCCTTATCCTACAGCACAGTGCAGTGTTGGTGTCACTCCAGACACAGACCTTGCTTCTGAGGGGGACCAGAGCGCACGGAGCAGGGCTTGGGTCTAGTGACTGAGTGTGCAGCCTTTACATTTACACACAACTTCCAGATTGGTCCACAAGTCAAAATGAATGGTCAGCTGCTGACCCATCTTTTCAGTTGTGTGAAGCTGTCTGTTAGTGGTGACTTCTAAGAATTTTTTGAGGGTTGGCAGGCTATCAGTTCCCAAATTTCTGAACTACTAGAAGGGATGTATGAGATGAAGTCTGGAGGACCTTTGAGAGGGATGTTATTTGTGTAGCATTGGAGTTACTACACTAAGAACACATTTGCAACCCTCTTTTTCTGTACAAGCAGGCTGCCTGATAGGTTGCCTTTAAAAATGTAGTTGCTTCAGTGACATAAGAATAAAAAGCAGCTCGTGCAATACGAAAACCATGAGAGTATTTCTAATGGCATCACTCTTCTAATGTATCAGTGTTGTTCTTTTGAAAAGGAAGTGTTAGTCATATATGATTCATAGGATCTTGCTTTTTGAAATAGAGCACCTTAGTCAATGGAGTATTTACTTCATAGGTAAAAGTGATTGACTAAGAGGAAAAATGCTTTTTATGTATGATGTCATGAAAGTCACAGTGGCCCCGAAGGATTAGCACATGCCTTCAGTGCTTTCTGCATTCATTGCTGAAACAACAGGCTGTTGTTTCTACCTGACCCCTATAATAGTGTTCAAAAATGCACTTACCAGAGGAAATGGAGCATATTTGCCCCATACTATCCCCTTGTCTAGTTTCCAAAATATGTATTTATGGAGGACAGAATGGAAGTGTTCAGTCTCATCAGGGCTGATGAGGGGACGTACTGTGCAACCGAAAAGTTCAGCAAGCGCCTGTTGGCAAGAATAGCAGGTGCTGGCCCTCTTCTTGCTGGAGAGAGGTTACGTACAAGTCAAACATTCTGCAGGGCTGTTTGCTAGAAGACTGGTGATTTGGCCCAAATCTGTAGGGAGGGGCTGGCCTTGAAATATTTGAGGCAGGGTGGAGGACAGAACTTAGAGTAGGATGGCTTATGGTCAAGTTGAGAAATCAGTTGCTAGATCATGCTTCTGAGCCCTGCCTGCCTGGTATTTATAGCTCGTTGGCAGCGTCAGCTCTGAATCCGGCTTCAGGTAGAATGACTGAGTGGGCGAGTGGGATTTTAAACTGAAATCTGTAATGAACTGCTGGTGCCGTGGAGTTGTGAAGAACATTTGCTTTACAGGATAGGGAAGTAGGGATGCAGCTGGAGTCCTGTGCCCTTGGCATCTTGATTAGCTTCCTAAATCTAAGTCCTTGTGGTATTAAGGCAGGTGAGGAAATGTTTAGATCATGTTAGCAAAAGAAACGATGTTACATTGTGGTAGAGCTAGAAGTGTGTTAGAACCTACAGACTGTAGATAAAAGGCATGTGGTAAATGTAACTTAAAGCATATTATGTTTCTCAAGTTGTAACTACTGCCGGTCAGTGGCAGGCGTAGCAATTCCATGATGGGAGATCACGCCGGGTGTGCAGATGTGCATGGGGTATGTGTGTAACGCACCCTTGTTTTCCTGCGCAGGATCACTGCCATTATCAGGGATACGTGGAGGGGACCCTGGATTCTGTGGTTGCTGTCAGCACTTGCTTGGGGCTCAGGTAGCACAACTCATCTTTTGTGTCCTAGCTGTCACGTGAGTCTCACGGCTCAGTGAACCTGAAACAAAATTCTTGCTCTGCTTTTAACTACTGTTCAGCCAGGTGAGGATTCATTGTCTGGGGCCAAGCTACAATAGTGTATGCCTTTGTGCAGTCTTTCTGTGGTGTCTTTTATTCACGTAGTTAACAGATCTTTGAAATACCATTAAATAAGTTGATTAATGCAGTTTGTTATCAGTGTACAGTAAGTTATTTTGGGACATTGAATTTTATTTTTTTTTAGGGCCATGTCTGACACTAGAGTGGCAATAGTGTATTTGAATTAAAGTTAATTTATTATTAACTTTAATAAGAAATTAAATTTAAATTTCTGGTTAAGACTTTTGATTTAATTTCTGGGGCATTGCAAACTCTTCCAAAAATGTTTAATTTACTGTATTTGTGAAGGCCCTGTCCAGTGAAAGGCTGCTTTCAGGCTTGAAATGTGGCATGCTGTTTTGCAAGGACTGAGCTAGAGACGTGCCTTTAATTATCAAAGAATAACTGTTTGTTTTACTGTAAAAAAAAACCCTGGGTAACTATCCTCTGTGCTTAATGCAAGAATTTCTCACACACTACCATATTTTAGAGGTTTGGTGACAATAGGGAACATCACCTATGGCATTGAGCCCATGGATTCCTCTTCTGGCTCTAAACACATTTTATATCGGTTGGATAATGTGAAGAAGGAGCCCACAATGTGCGGAGTAACCACTGAAGACCATGAAAGGGAACATACAGAGGAAAATCACCATCCCAGTATGACTCAGCTGCTGCGAGTAAGTACTCCACTGTTTTCTCCACAGTCCCCTATAATGGGTCTTGTAAGTGTTCAGCTAAGAATATCGAAGCTGCTTATCAGATTTCCTGGAGCTTAGCACATACCTAAAGGTTTCTGATTCAGAGGGCTTTGTGTGCTGCTGAACAGCTCAGTTGCTTCAACAAAGCAGTTGCAGTTTGCTTCTGCGCGTAGCAGAAGAGGAGCTCTCCTTTCACTGCGAGGATGGTGAGACGCTGGAACAAGTTGCCCAGAGCAGCTGTGGATGCCCCATCCCTGGCAGTGGAGAGTGTCCCTGCGTGTGGCAACATCTAGCTACAACCTGTAGCTAGATGATTTTTAAGGTCCCTTCAACCCAATTTATTCTGTGAGAGCCAAGTGGCTAATTAGATTATTCATGGGCAGAGATTTTGGGGCTGTTAGGGGCAGGAACACAACCCTCATTGGAGGGGCTCATTAGCAAAGTATTGCATCGAAGCCAGGAGAATATTGTGTTGTTTGTTCCATGCTCCTAAACATCAGAATAACAGTTTGGTGTGAACGTCCTCCCCCTTGTTGTTAGAAGACTGGCTATACAGGAACAAGATTGCAGTAAAAGCAGTGGTATGAGAAACACTGCATTTCATTTCAAGGTTGTTGATGTTTGTTTTTTGGTGTCTTTGTGCTCCTTTATAGGAGTGTATTCTGTCTTCCCAAAGGAACCTTTGGGAAAAGTAAAGAGGTCTTTTGCTTTTGAAACACAGGAAATCTTTGTGCAGCTAAATTTTAGTGTAGAACACGTAGAGAATTGTCATTGCATTGGATCACACTCTTGGTTTTGGCTTGTTGCTGTCTTGGCACAGTGTGCTTTGGGTGTGTTTCTCAAGTTGTAGCAAGCGAAATGTGACATCGTCGTGACTTTTTTGTTTTGTTTACTTCAGTTTTATTAATTCAATTGTAATCTAAACTTTTTTTTTTTCACAGAGAAAGAGAGCGGTCCTACATCAAACAAGATATGTGGAGCTGTTCATAGTTGTGGATAAAGAAAAGGTAGGGACCGTGTGTTGCTTTCCCTTCCTCCCCCCCCAGAGGTGGCTTGAAAAGCCCTCAGTTTTCCTCACTCCCAAACGGGTTGTTGAAAGACACCGACAATTCAGCCAGAGTTACGCAAATATGTTAACCTAAAACAGAACGAATGTGGTTGTATGCAGTACTCTTCAGGAAAAGAGTAAACTGACAGACAAATGTAAATAAAACACTTGGCAAAAACTGTCTTTGCTGTACTCTTTTGAATATTGAGATGTTGTACAATGGCAGTGAAGGTGCTGCTGTCTTGATTAGCATCATCTTGACAGGAGCTTTGGAGCCAGGCAAAAATGTGTTTCATATTGCTAGTCTTAAAATGTTGTGTTCCTTTTTCTAGCTCTTGTCTTTGTCTTCTCTTCAATGACTAGTTTCTTTGTCTTGCAGTTTGAAGATTTTGGGAAGAGTGAAACAGAAGTAAGAGAACACATGGTACAACTGGCAAACTTCCTTGATAGTGTAAGTGGGATGAAATTGTGTGCAGCAGCCCTGCAGCTGTTTACTTTTGTAAACCTCTACCTTGGCGTGTCCTCTGTTACCGCTTTAGTGAGAATGAAATAAAGGTTTTTTTGTCAAGCCAGGAGCTAAACCTGTTACCTCAGTTGTGATGTTGAAGAGTGATAGAGCTCAGAGTCGTACCTGAGCATTGTGCTGAAGTAGTGGGTTAGTTCACACACCACAGTGTGAAGAGTAGTGGGGGCTGCAAAGCGATGGCAGTATGTATTGACAGAGGGCTTTGGTGAATGCATTGCTGTGAAAGTTTTTCCACCTCTACATTCATCTGCAATCATCATACTTGAGAATTAATTTAGGGAACTCTTCCAACGTACAGTGAGTGACAGGACAGGTTGTTGCAGTTATTGCAATTCTCGTATGTGTAAAGGTTAGAGAAAAAGCATGTCTTTCAACTTGACTATTTCAGATGACACTATATGTTAGATTTGGGACTTTTTTTTTTTTAATGTTTGTTCTCAATTTTCTTATAGTATTGCCAGTGTGGCATTTAAGCATTGATCCTTTAGCTAATGAAAATTTAAATCACAGGGAAAATGCATTTGGGTGATTTAAATTGTGTACTAACTTTTAAAAAACTAACAAACCCAAACAGAAAAAGTAGATTCTTGCAATAAGATATGTAATACTAGACCACTTGATCTTATCTGAAGGTCTTCAGAAATATTTCTTTCTTTTTCCTTTTCTTTCCCAGATGTACATCATGTTGAACATCCGCATTGTGCTGGTTGGTCTGGAGATTTGGAAGTATGAAAACATAATTAGCACAGATGGAGGTGCTGGTGATGTGCTGGCAAATTTTGTGCAGTGGCGAGAGAAGAATCTTGTTTTACGCCGGAGACACGACAGTGCCCAGTTTGTTCTGTGAGTTGCACTCTCTTCCCTTTGACTTTTAAGAGGCTCATTCTATTAGTGTCTGCTCAGCCGTACTGTGGTATCACAAGTAGCCGGCGTATTTCAGCAGAGAATCCAGTGCAATCTGCTCTTGTTTATGTACTTGTGAAAACAGTCCAAGTCAATTTAAGCATTTTAAGAAGCTTTCTGTGTCCTTGAATTCAGTGTCCTCTCTGACAGGTATATTACTAAATAATTTTTTTTTTCTTGTCCCACATGTCCTGCAATGTTCCATGTTCTATTGTATAAAGCTTCTGTTCAGATGATCCTTTGTCAGGTTGCACACTGGTTAGACTTGTAATCTAGGGCTTTTTCCACTTGAAAATGAGCATAAACCTGGTGCAGAGTATTGCATTTTAACGGAGAATTAAGTTGCTTCTGCAGTTGGTATCCGAAGCTAGCTACATGGCTTGAGCTTTGACGTGTGACGTTAATCTGTCCATCCCTACTGCCTTAGCCTAGCTCAGAGCTTCCGGCGCTGTCATCTCTGCCCCCCTTCCAGGACGCGTGCCCCCGTGCGCTTCCTGCTCCCGCAGACAGCGCAGTCCTTAGGAAGTCACTGCCCGAAGCAGCAAAAGGGCAGAGGCGAGAGTGTGCCCTGCCTGGGGCAGCCGCCCAGCCTGCCCTTGGGCAAAGTAGCAGCTCCCCTTCCCACAGGAGCTATGGGAGCCGCTTCTCCCAGGCAGAGCAGCACCGCTCAGGTGATGAGGATGAAATGACTGAAAAAATGTTCTTTTTAAAAACTCTTTTATCTGAAGTAAAACGTGGTGCATCGTGCTGTTGCACTTAAGCTTTAGGAACTGTGTAGAAACAAAAGAGAGTAACGAGAAGGAAGTTGACAAGGAAAGAAATCTATGGAGTTTGACAATAGTAGAAAGGCAGCTAACAGCCATTTAAATTACTTATATTTGGAGGGAAGATGCGGAAGAGGCTGACTTTCTCTGCAAACCCTTGTCTTTAAGAATAAAAGAACCATGAACAGAAAGATAAAGCTGAACTGGTACATTCATACCCACAGTCAGTAGTAGCACTCCTAGCAGTGCTTCTTTGTTAGGATTGGAAAGTGGAAAAGCAGCATTTTGTGCCCCACAACCAGAAGTGATGTACTGAGTAGCTGTATGGATGGGCTGTACTGTTGGCAGTATCATGTGTCTGTACACTCAGGTTGATTGTCTTCTGTTTTTTCTCCCCATGAATTCCCTGTAGGAAGAAGGGGTTTGGTGGCACAGCTGGAATGGCCTACGTTGGAACAGTGTGCTCCAAGAGCCACGCCGGAGGCATTAACGTGGTGAGATATCTTTAGTGATAAGTGTGAATGTGATCGAGATAAGAGTTTTGCACTCCAGAAGTCTTCCTGGAAGTGTGGAATCTGTAATAACAAAGCTGAAGTGGCTTAGTGGGAGCTTTTATGTGGTCTCCAACTGTTTCTGGCACTTCTCTGATACCTGGATCACTTTTCTGTGATCTTCTGCGTCCTCTGCTCAGCTTCCCTTCTTCAGTGTGCAGCACTCATGAAAAAGGGACAGGATTTCTCTGCTGACATTTGAAGCACCTCTACCTTAGAAGTATGTAGTTCTCAGATTTGTCCTCTGGTGTCTCTGCTTGACCTGCAGAGTCGTGAACTCCTTGAGCGGTGCCAGTTGACCGCCCTCTTTATGTGAAATTGCGGAGTGTTAATGAACTGAATTACTGATCTCAGATAACTGGCAATCCAAACAATCTTGTTTTCTTGGACAGAAGTACTGGAATCGGCGTTTGCATGTTTTAGGAGATTTGGGCTGGTGTGGAGAACTCAGTCTTTTGTGTGAATGTTGCAGCTGCACTGGAAAGTAGAGGTTGTTTGGTAGTGTCCCAAATATGTTTATCCAAGGGCTGTTATTACTACGCAGATGACGCGCACTGGTTAGAAAGCAGGCACGGTTGGTCTGAGAATCCTTTCAACGTAGAGACAGAATGACAGAAGTGTCTTATTGGCACATAGTAAACACTGACTTTCTCAATGTAAGCTGTCTGCTGATTTTCTTCTGGTTTGCTCTTGTGCAGTTTGGAAGAATCAGTATACAGATGTTTGCTTCAATTATGGCTCATGAACTGGGACATAACCTGGGGATGAACCATGACGATGAACGTGTCTGTCACTGTGGAGCAAGCAGTTGCATTATGAGCTCTGGAGCATCGTGAGTAACTGACAGAAGGGAAGGCATTGTCTGAGGGTCAAAACACCCTACCCATGCACTTAATTTTTGTGGGTTGCTTTAATCTTCAAAGTGCTCTTGCAGAGAGTCATGCCACACTTGCAGCTCATGGGGAAAACAAGCGTTACCATTGTTCTGCAAACTGAGGGAATGCTTGTGGGTTGGCTTAGTGTAAAGGTAAGCTCGAGTTCTCTGTTGCAGGGGATCGAGGAACTTCAGCAGCTGCAGTGCTGAAGACTTTGAGAAGCTGACTCTTAACAAAGGTGGAAGCTGCCTGCTCAACGTTCCCAAGCCTGATGAAACCTATAGTGTCCCCTACTGCGGGAACAAGCTGGTAGATGCTGGGGAGGATTGTGACTGTGGCTCACCAAAGGTTAGTAGCTTGTATATTTTACAAATGCTGCTGGGGTAGCCTTGCATGCCCCTTGGTGGAGAGAGGACTGTGCATGGTGGAGGGTGCAATTTCTTGACGTTCACGGCACTTCTGTTTTCAGGAGTGTGAAAGTGATCCTTGCTGTGAACCAGGTACTTGCAAACTCCGATATGGTGCTGAATGTGCTTACGGTGACTGCTGTAAAAACTGCCAGGTAAGGGACTCGGATGTATTATTTAGAAGTGTTCTTCAGTGGCTGAAAAAAGGAGAGCATTGGCCTGGCCAGTGCGTCTGTGAAAGTTGTCGTGCGTGTACACAGCACCCACCAAGTGTTTCAGGTCAGTGCCCTTTTTTGGGGCATATTGTGGGTCAGGTGCAGGGTTCATCTCTGCTCTGAGGCTTCTGTTTTCTGATGCAGTTTCCCCCTCTTCTCTCCCTTTAGCTCCTTCCTGGAGGAACTGAGTGTCGGGCAAGTAATAATGAGTGTGACCTTCCAGAGTACTGCAATGGCACATCCCAGTTCTGCCAGCCGGACTTCACTGTTCAGAACGGTCACCCATGCCACAATGACGAAGCCTACTGTTACAATGGTGTTTGCCAGTACTATGATGCACAGTGTCAGGATATCTTTGGCCCAAGTAAGGAAGAGCACAGAGTTACAATTTTTCTAGGAGATGTAGCTAAAAGAATACACTAAGTTTATTTATAATATATTTACTTCTTTAACTATAACAAAGACCAGCTGGCTTTGGCAAAGGGATTGGAATTGTGGTATTAATGGCTTAGCCTTCACATGTTCTTCTTTTGTTACGGTTAATGCTGTGCTGGTGATTCAAGCAGTAATTTTCTTGCACTGATCATTCCTGTTACAGTGGGGCTTCCAGTGGATAGGACTGTAAAGAAGCCATGAAGAAATATCAAACAGTACCATTGCCTCAGTGTTAAGGGACTATTTTTATCTCTCTCTTTTTAAGCTTCGAACCTTGTAGTGCTGACATTTTCAGCTCTTTATTGTTTTGATCGCATTCTTAAGCTGTCTGTGCTGCATGGAAGATACAAGGTGTTTCTGTCCCTATTTAACTTGGTTCCTTTGTCTGGGTGGGCTGTTGTTCGCAGAAGCCAAAGCAGCCCCCAACATTTGTTTTGCTGAAGTGAATTCCAAGGGTGACAGATTTGGCAACTGTGGTTTCCATGGCCATGACTACAAGAAATGTTCCAGCTGGTGAGTTGAGCCCATGCGTCACAGCGTTCCTAAATGTATCATTGAGAATCTTTGCTCAGGTGCTCTAGTATTAGTTTGGGATGTTCTAGCAGGTGCACTGGGGAGAAACATGTCATCCCATAATCTAACCTCACTGACATGTATGCATCATTCTGAAACCCCAGTGAGACAGCTTAGAAAAGATGTGTTTTATCCTGATTTCCAAGGCTGTTCTTAGCACATAAAGTCCTCATGTTCACACATTTCTAAGTTCTGTTGACTTTGGGTTAGATTGTCTGGCTTGAAGTCTTGCACATAATAGTTGAAATGAGTTTGAATGATCAGGCAGTTCTTCCATAGCTGGGTTTGAAGCTTTTGGACTCATGCCACAGTTTTCTGTGCATGCAGTGTTCTGTGGGCTCAGGGGATCTGTGTGTCACGCGTTCAGACGTGCGGCTATGGCAAGGAGAGGGTGTTCCACGTCTCCCATCATTGATTGATCTTATCCTAAGGTGTCCGCGTACAGGAAGATGAGTAGCAAACATTCACGTGTTCTTTAATGTAAAGATCCCAACAGCTTACAGAAAGAAGGGATAAATCCGTACTCTTGCAGCTCTTAAATGAGGCTCAGCTCAGTGTTGTTTGGCAAGCTGCCTCAGTTTTATTTTCAAGTAGTGTCTTCCAGTAGAAAGAAAAGATCATATCAAATGCATGACACTCATTTTCTCAGAGTAAATTCAAGTGTCACTACAGTATTCATATGCTGATGTTGTAGGAATGCCATGTGTGGGAAGCTGCAATGTGAAAATGTGAAAACGATGCCTGTTTTTGGAATTAAGCCTGCTATTATCCAAACTCCCATTGGAGGCACCACATGCTGGGGTGTAGACTTCCAGCTAGGCTCTGATGTCCCGGACCCAGGGATGGTGAATGAAGGCACCAAATGTGATACCGGAAAGGTAATTAACAATTAGGAAGTGATTTCTTAAAGTAATAATTTGGGGGATTCATGTGAATAAAATTTTCAGCCACACTGGTTCATGAATATTTATGACTGTTAATTTTTTGATGTCTGTAGTTAATGCAAAACTGAGCGAGTCCATTGGTTCCCCACACTGCCTAGTACTGCACTGCGTGTGCATGAAAAAATGTAACAAGCCCTTCATTTACAGATGGAGCACAAAAAAATAAGTTTGCTGAGAGCCAGAATCTTTGCTCTCTCAATGAGCAGGAAGAGCTAGGCACACACAAATGCCTTTAAGACAACTTTCAATTAAAATCCAACTAAACAAGAAAGCCTAGAAGCTTAGCCCCGGCAGAGGAATGTGCATTCCACATATCCTTATTATGCACAATTTAATTGCTATTCCTTTACATGCAGACTAGAGACAAAAGACTTCCAGTGACAGTTCAGACCCCGTACTGAGAAGCCTTTTGTAGAACAGACGTGTTTCTGTAGTGTTGGGGTTTATGGCATCAGAGTATGAGACTTGCTTTGTGGTCAGTGAGCACAGAGTGGCGGCAGAGCCATGTGCCGTGGAGCTGGCAGCGGGGGGAACGGGGATGGGGAAGGAGGGGTGGGTCAGAGGAATGCACCTCGCTTCCTTTGCGCACACCTCTCTGTTCCTCTAGATCTGCAGGCACTTCCAGTGTGTGAGCGCTTCTGTTCTGAACTATGACTGTGATGTGGAGAGGCAGTGTCACGGACATGGGGTAAGCAGAGGAAAAGCCTCCACTCCTACTGATAGTCCACTTAAAATGAAGGCTACGTCTGTAAGTTCTGCTATAACTGGCGGTATTTCTGTGCGAGGTCTGCAGACATTTTTGTTAAGAGAGCACTGGATTCTTAGAGCCAGTGGCCATGCAAATATATAAACAGATTGGGTTTTTTGGAAGGTCCCAGACTAAGCTAGGTATGCTGTAATTGTGCTTAATCAACAGTGTCTATATACTAGTCTTTTTTTGTACTTAGGAGGTCTTCTGCCCTTCTCTGTTTAAGGCTGTAACTGCTGTGGAATAAAGTAATCATGATGCTAGGTGCAGTGATTGAAAAAATTCTGAGAGGTTCTTGAGAATGGGTTTTGCTATAAAAAGCTGCTTTTTGGTACTGTTAATGAGAAAAGTGCCTCTAACACTCAGCAAAAATTGGACCAGGGTTATGTAAGTTGAGCAAGTTTTAAAATGGTGGATAGTAACTTAATTTTTCTGTTTTATTTAACTGTAAAACTCTATAAAATGCCTCTGGGCAAGAGAGCCTGTAACATTATAAAAAATAATCTTTGACAAAAGCTCTTAAGATGGTATTTTTTTGCTAGGCAAGAAGAATTCCCAGTTCCGGTATTACTAATGTAATTTGAAACTCCACCGCTCAAAAAATAATAATTAAAAAAAAAAGCCACAGTCTTTAAGCGGATGGTATAGCTAATCTTTGGAAGCTCATCCTGAACAATGCTGTGCTGCTTGCTCAGTCATGTGAAATCTTGAGACGCCTGGCCAAGGACTATTTAATTGATGTGGGAGTTACTGGTTAAAGTTCTTCAGGCTGAGCGACGCGGAAGGGGCAGGACAGATGGTCATGGCTGCTCCATGCTGCTTTTAAATATATGGGAACTTAAGTTACTAAGTAAACCTTATGGTGGTGTCTGTGTTGTTTAAATACAGGTGTGCAATAACAACAGGAACTGTCACTGTGAGGCAGGCTGGGCCCCTCCTTTCTGTGACACTAAAGGCTCTGGAGGAAGTCTGGATGGCGGGCGTCCTTACGATGGCAAGTAGTTGTGAAGGCAACTGGGCACAAGTTGCTGCGGCGCCGTGACAGCTTCCATTCTTAGATTGAAAAAAGCCACGGAATTTGGCTGAGGATGTGGGTTCAAATCCATAGATGTGAATCTGTATCTCCATGAGGCCATGCTGCTTCTAGCAGTGGTGGCAGGGACGAGTAGCTGCCTTGTTCTGGTATCTGCGGGTAGATGCATTTCGCTCTCGGCACAGTCAGGACTAACGCTTGGCCCAGGCGAGCTAGGGCAAGGCGTGTTGACCAGTCACTGTTTTATTAATGTTTATTATTTGAGTGCAGACAGCATGCTTCATTTGGTAGTAAATACAAAGGTAGTCCCTACCCGAAAGAAGTAAGGGTATAGAAGGGAGGTATGTGACAAAGAAATGGGGAGGTGCAGAAGCTCTGTTTTCCTCTTGTTCAGTTGAGCTCCTAAGATTTTCACAGTAATGTAGTGGAAGAAAAAATTACGTCTAGTTATTCAATATGCTGTTATAGCCTTATAGCCCAGGGTGTCACAGCACCTACAGGTCTTTGACCAGACAGTCCTGTGAAAAGATAATCAGAAAAGATTATCTTTGGTTATATATCTTTGTCTTACTAGATTCTTCGGTTTTTTCTTCTATGGAAAATGGAAAATAGCTGTAGAACCAGTCCTACAAAATATGCACCACTACAGTGAGTCAGGTGGTGGTAATGCCATATAATACTTTTTTTTTTTTTTTTTTTTTTTGTTCTGTATTGCTTTGTTCCCATCAAAGACACCTCATTGAGAAATGGGCTGCTGGTATTTTTTTTGCTGGTCCTCCCACTCCTTATAGCTGCTGCTGTGGCATTTGCAAAAAGAGACAGGCTGAAGCGGTGCTGTCGAAGATTAATGTCACGCTGCCATTCGTAAGTACATTTTCCTTGGTACCTTCTCCTCTGCCCTTTGGAAGTAGTCCATAGGCATTTATTTATGCAAGCCAGTGGCAAAGTAGGGAGGCATACTCCAGTCCCAAGATGTCAGGCAAAGGCCCCTGCATCAAATGACACATGTAGCTTTTCCTAGGCAATGACAGAAGGGATAAATTCACTTTAAATTGAGGGAGCAGAGAACTTACTTTTTACTGTGTTTGTCATCATGCACTGGTGATTGGTTTTATATTTTCGGGACCCATCTTTGGTATAAAGTGGCAAAATGAAACTGTCAAGAGTTTGAAACGGAGAAATGGTTATGTTGTTTATTAGATTTGTGGCAAATATTATCTTCCTGACATTTAATACGGGCTAAACTAGTACAAAGGCATCTAGCAGGTTCAAAGTGCTTGGGTTTGTAGCCTGCATAGCCGTTCTGTCAAGGTTATATGCTCACACAGTCCTTATCAACTGCATTTCAGGTCCCTTCAGTCACCACCTCCTAGGACAGAAACTGAACCAAGAGACTACCACCACAGAGACTTTTCACATGGCATGCCTTATGCTCCAAGAGGTGCACCCATGGTAGGAATGATCTGCTTTTCATCACTTTATTTGTCATGTTACTCTAAAGTAACAGATAAATGCAGTCTTTTGCCCTAATAAAAGCTTCAGAGTGACTTTATTTTTCTATTTCTGCAAACTGAGTTTTCTCTTTGCTAGGAGACAAAGAGAATAACTATTTCCCAAGGTGGGTGTGTGGGAACTCCTCAGTTCCCTGCTGCTCAAGCTTTTTATGAGCTGTGCTTGGCTTGACAAGCAGTTTACCTGTTCTGCTACCCCCTTTCCCATACACTGGAACCCCCTGCCCCACCTGAGGAGGGAAGCAATCCTTGCCAGCTCCTTAGCCCCACTCCTTTTCAGACCAGTTACCTGTCTGAGTGCCATAACTAGCCAAAGCACACTTGCAGAACAAATCAAACACTTGTCGTGATCAGCTTTTCTGCTTTTTCCAAAATAATAGTACTTTCCAGACTGCTGTTGTTTCTTTCCGCTGAGTTTCTCAGAAGGAAAGAGCAACTCAGACATTTCCAGGTCTGTTTGCAAGTAGTCTTAAATGTCAGTTAACTAACAAAAAAAAATATTTCCATTCCCTACATGCAAATTTGTTAACATTTTCTTTGCAGGATATGGAACCGAATACCTTTCCTGTTCCATCTTACCCAGGTAACCAGCATTCTCAGCAGGCTTACCATTAGTCTTACTACCCATCTCCGCAATACCGGCCACCACAGATGCAGAAGCTGCCAACAAGGTCAGTTGAGTTATTGCAAATAACTACTGGCAGTTGCACCGAGGTATATTTATGATCATTGCCTTAATCTCTGTAAGCTTTAGGGTATGTCATCACGTATTATGTGCAAGCAGGACTGACCTGTTGTTGAAAAAAGTTTCTCCTTCACTTCACACCGTGGAACTAAAGTGCTATTGCCTGTAGCATTCATTTTATACACTGTCACGACTACATTTTGATTAAGAAGTTTTGGAATGCTTTTGCAGAGCCAGATTAGCCCTGCATAGAGGTGAATAGCATGCCTCTCAAAATAAGCACTTTAAAAAGAAATTATTCAAAAATCTGTCATTTTGCTGATTCATGAACATTATTTCCAAGTACAGGATCATTTCTCATCAACTTTGAACGGAAAGTTTTCCTTTTTTTATTTTGCTTTTAAATTCTATTTCTAAGGTATAATGCCTATGCTGTAAACTGCGCGTGTCTGGAAGGTGCAAGGTGCTGAGAGGGAGAGCTTGACAGTAGCTTGGGTTGTCGGGAAACTTGTGGGGGCCTTTATCTGGGGAAAGGTGGTGTGTAAACAAACTGGGGTTCCCCGAGGGTTCCAGGCAATGGAAAGCAGAGTCTGACCATGGCATGTTTGAAATGAGTCTTCAGTGTGGAAGCTGAGATGGCGCAAAGTGGCGCCGGGGGAGGTCGCCGGGGTGCTGGTGCCAGGCAAGGGGGAGAGGGACGTGCGTTTTGGATGTAATCACTTGGGCTGACAATGGCTTCTCTGTCCTCTTGTAGGCCGCCGCCTCCACAACAGAAATGTGTACCTCAGGGACCTCCTCCGCCACAGCAAAAATTACCTCAGGGACAGTATTTTCCTTCTCGACCGGCACCTTTGCCTCCCAAGTAGCTCTCGGCTTCTTCGGGGCCTTCACGTGAGCTGTCCTGTTCACTGAGACAGAGCTGAAATTGCAGTTACCTTGCTTGCATTGAGTGGCCCAAGGTAATCCCGGAAAGCCTTCCTTCTGCAGCCTGGGATAAGGCAGATGAGATCTTGAAACTAGGAATGTAAAACTTTAAACTAAATACCTCTACCAAAGCTACAGGAACTGGAAACATCTAACCCATTCTTAGGTCTGTCTGAGTATTGTGGCTTTGTAAACTGCAGCAGGCTGTCCAGCTGGAAGTGGAGCAGCCTGCAGCTAAATAATCTTTAAAGTACAGCACTTGGGAGTTGCTTTTAGTTTCCCCATTTCTGCGATGAGCCCTAATAATGAAATGGTCTGATTTGTTGTCGTCTTTCTTAAACGTACAGTGAAGAATGGAAGCAACCCGTACCGTTTTCAAAACAAGGAGATCCAGCCAATTAATTTGAAATAATTTTGCATGGACTGGAAAACGTTACCCATTTACACATTAATGGCACAAGTGAAATAAGGTATCCGTGTACTTCTTCAGAGGAAGATAAATATATTGTAAACATGTTTATGCATGTATATATGTTTATTGATGTGTAATAATGCACTTAAATTCTTACTTTCATGCTGACTGACACTAAGCTGTGCTATAACGAGCACCAAGTTTAATGATTTTAAATTAGTAATTGTGAGTCGCTAAATGTGAATCCTGCACTAATTTCCACTAATACCAGGAATAGACAATGAAAATAAAGGTACGAAAAGACACGGCCATACTTTGGTTTTAAAAAACAGGGTGCTCTTAGGTTTTAATTTGGGTCTAAAGACTCAGTAGCAGTCACTGCAGAAAACTAAGACGTGAAAAATGTGTCTGCCTAAGTCACCTGAGCTTCTCTGAGCACTTTAAACAGGAATTTGTTGACTAATGCAGCCCTTTCACCTAATCCTCAAACCTTTTTAGTGTCAGTCAGGATGCTTAACAGGCTAACTTGCATTAGGTGGGACTGCCATCTGTTTCTGCACCACTGACAACAGTATCTGAAACCTGCTTCTGAACGGTAGCGTGTGGAGTGCTGGCCGAGGAGGGGAGGCCTGTTAGTGTGATGCTGTCAGGCTGTGGGTAGAAACTGGATGCTGCTGGTCACAAATAGAAATCTGTTGCACCATCTTGCTAAAAGTGAAATAAGTACTGAAAAGAGTGCTTGGCTTTTTCACTTTGTGCTAGCCACAGAGCACAAACTCGATCTGTAAAATCCCCCGTAATATTGCAAAAAAAAAAATATTTTCCTCTGTGTATACATATATAAATATATATATATATATAGTGTTTGCATTTGCAGTAATATAATACTTGAACTCCTGTGGTTTCCCATAAACTTAGACTAAGATTTATAACACTATTAAAATACGTAAAATGTCTCCTAGAGTATCACCAGATGTATTTGTGGGGGTCTTCTGTTTGTTCCAAGATGATCACTTCTGACGTTTGTTGTGTTTACTCGGTTTGGGCTGGCTGTAGCAACGAGCTTCGCGGCACAGCGAGGCAGGTGGTGGGGAGCCTCTCAGGTGGGTCTGCTCCGGACCGTGGGGACGAGGGAGTCCAGGGAACAGGAGTCACCTCTGAGGCAGACATACGGAATTGTATTTGAAGCTGTATGTGTGAACTAAAACTATGCTGAAAATGGTGCCTTTTAATAGATAAGAGTTTTTATACTTCCAGCATGCACGTTAGCAGTGTTTGCAGGGCGGCGGCGTAGGGCAGTGAACGTGCGGTTTTTAGAAGCGATCCTATGGAAAGGAAATAGCTCAGATTTTACACGTGTTGAATATTGCAGATGACTACTGACTTTCTTTTTTAAAGTGTACGCTTATCCCTGTCCCCGAGTCGGTCTGGAGAGAGCGGGGGGCGATGTCCGTCCCCACGCGCGGTGAAACCTCTGCTCGTCGGTCGCTGCCGTGCTCTCGGGGTCTGACCAAAGGGCTGTTACCGACCCCCTTTGTAAGAAACAAACGAGCAATAAAGATGCCGGTTTTGTACAAGGCGCTCTCCTCCGCCTCTGCTTTCCGCGGTGGGCGGGGCCGTTGCCGGTGGGCGGGGCCGTTGCCGGTGGGCGGGGCCGTTGCCAGGGCAGATGGCGATGCTCTGGGTGCTGCTGTTGCAGCTGCTGCTGCTGTGGGAGGCTGGGCTGGGTGCCCCCCGCCGCCCGGACGGGCTGGGGCCCGGCCCGGCACCCCGCGGGGGTCTCTCCCCGGGCTGGCCGGTGCTGGCCCATGTCACGGTCCCGCGGCGGCTGCTGGAGAAGGAGACGGGCGCTGCGGGGCCTCAGCAGGCACGTCGAGGCAGGGGTCTTTGGGGGGGGGGGCATGGGTGCAGATGTGCTAGCAGCTGTAACGGAGGCACCACACCACTGCTGCCAGCGCAGCAAAGGCTGTGCCGGCTCCTTGAAGCACTGAGCTCGTGTGCTGGCCTCAGTGTTTGTAGTTGCCCTCGGAGCATGCTCTTCCGGAGTCAGTGTGCCTAATTCTCCCTTTCTCCGCTTTTCCATATGCGCAAGGACGTGGTGTCCTACGTCCTCAGGATAGAGGGGAGGCCGTACACCATTCACCTGCAGCAGCAGTAAGTTGGCCCCAGTGTTGCTTTGTCTGACAGCTGCCACCCTGTTCCCTGGCAACTGCTGGGCGGGGGGCTCTGCCCCCCCCAGGACAGTGCCAGGCTGTGGGGTGATCCCCGCCTGCAGGTGTTTGCGCTGCTGCTGCTCCTTCCAGCTCTTCCCAGCACCGTGCCCTGCTGCAGGCACATCCCAAAGCCCACAGGGGAGACGCATGCGTGTGTGCTGAGGGGTGGCAGAGGGCTGGAGGAGGGTTTGAGGGATGTTTGTGCCTGTGAGCCCTGATGCCAGCAGATTCTGGAGCTGCCAGTGCAACAGCACAGGCTGCAGGACCTGGAATAGGCGTGAGAAACTGTGTAAGAGAGATTTAAGTCCTTCACTTTATGCCTTTCTTTTGTAGTGTCTTTTTACCTGATGATTTCAGGATTTTCACGTACAATGAGAAGGGATCTTTGCGCTCTGATTCAACCCCTGTCAAGGTAACCTTGGATTGCTTTGAGGTTTTTGTTCCCTAAGTGTCGCAGCGTAGAGCCTCTGCCCAGTGTGTGCATTCGGCTGTTTCGGTGACGGGTGAGGGAATTGCCCTCACGGCCACAGAAGGGGCTCCTTGTCCTCTGTTGTGTCATAGGGAGGCTGCCACTACTGGGGGTACGTTGACGGCTTCCCCAGCTCAGCAGTGACCCTCAGCACGTGCTCGGGGCTCAGGTAACGAACCGCCACCTCCCTGCCCTTCAGTGCCTATGGGTGCTGCCGGGCCTTGGCCGCAGGGGAGCCCAGGGGTGCCCCAGCAGCCCTGCTCAAAGGCACCGGGACTGGGGCAGCTTCCCCGGTGCGGCTGCAAACGGCTGGTGCCGTCACCTTGGCAGGGGCTTGCTGCAGTTTGAGAACATGAGCTACGGGATCGAGCCCATGGGTTATTCTCCTGCGTTCGAGCACGTTGTGTATCGTGTGAGTGGCGAGAAGATGGTAGGGTCCCTCCTGGCCAGCAGCCGCCCTGAGAGAGGGCCAGGTGGGCTGCCCGCAGAGGAGATACCGAACAAAGCACACGGAGACAATGAAGTGAGTGGGTGTCTGCTCTCGCGGTGGGGCTGATGTCCTCGTCATGCAAGGAGGGCTCCAATCCCACAGGAAGCTTTGGCTGGTGTCGTCTGGACAGACAGTGATGGGGGAGGGTGTTTAGGAGTGCCAGTGCTTGTGATGGGGTGTCCCATGGGCTGTAAGTGCCTAATGAGAGGCATTACCATGGTAGAACGGCTTCTGAAAAAAGTCAGAAATGGCTAAGTTGGTGTAGGTTCCTTATCTTATGCTAATTTGAAGACGGCATTGTAACATTACTTTTGAATGGAACCTCGAGTAGCGTGGCAAACCTCAGGAACAAGGTGACTATAGAATGTAGAAATAAGTAGCCTTGAAGACCATTTTCCTTTTCAGCCACTGTCATCTGCAGCACTCCTTCCCAAATACATCAAAGTGTACGTAGTTTTGGACAAGGCTTTGGTAAGTCCATGCCATTCATCTTCTCCTTGTGTTTGCCTGACTTCTACGAGCATAGAAATGGTGCCATTTCCCAGCTTTTATCTGTATTTGTTTTCCCTTTTGAGAAGTTATATGTACTACAGACATTTAAGAAAGGAAGAATGAAAACCGATAGCTTGAATTTACATGATTGGATGTTGGCAATCATTTCAGCGTTGTTCTGCTTCAGCCTGGCAAAGTCCTTGTTCACTCATGTCCTCTTGGGTTGTTTTTCAGTACAACTACATGGGTTCAGACACAAATACTGCAACACAGAAGATAATCCAGATCTTCAATTTAGTCAACAATGTAAGTTTAAAAGTCTTGCTCGTATTGTAGTAAGAATGATGGTGGGGTTGGTGTTAGTAGTGGCCACCTATATCCTAGCTGCTCTTGGTTTTAGGAGTTTATGCACAAAATTCCAGGTCTTGGCTCACGATGTTGCGGCTGCGATGGCTGGGCATGGCCTGGCAGGAGGAGTCTGGAGCTGTCACTCTGCTCAGAAAGAAAGTTATGTGAGCAGGCGTTTCCTCTGTTCTGCTTTCAGATGTTTAATCCTCTTAATGTTACTGTTGTGCTGTCCTCCCTGGAGCTGTGGACCGAGGAGAATAAAATATCGACAGCGGGGGAAGCAGATGACCTTCTACAACGATTTTTACGGTGGCAACAGTTGTATCTCACTCTGCAGTTGTATGATGTAGCTTATCTACTAGTGTAAGACAAAGGTTTCCTTATTCATTAAGGGTTACAGGGTAGAAATCAGTTAAGCCAATGGAGTTTGAGCTATAAAGTTCCCATGAAAAATGTTTTTTTAAAAGAAACATATTTCTTTTGTATTTCATTATATTAAGGAATTAGGAGATTATTTCTTTCAAGACGTACCTTCCAGCTGGCATTTCAGTGGTGATGCAGCACCCACGAATGTGCCGCTGGTCCCAGCAGCCCGTGGCTGAGGAGGGGCTCTGCTGCTGCCCCGGCCAGGGCACGGCTGCAGCCCCCAGACCCTGCCAGCAGCTCCCCTGGGGCTGGCAGGGGGCACCCGGGGGCACCCAGCGGGACTCAGGCTGTACAGACCCGGGATCGCCCGCTTACCCGCAGCGATGGGGCGTCCCGAGCTGGATGCTGGTGACCTCTCGTGTGTTCCAGGTACAGGGACCGAGCAGCGTTTGTGGGCACGACGGCTCTGGGAAAGGCGTGTCAGAGCGACGCTGCTGGCGCAGTGGCCGTGGTACGGAGCTGCCTGGGCCCCACCAGCACACGTGTCCGTGGAGCTGGAGCTCGCCCACGGGTGGCAGGGGCAGACGGGTGGGAGCATCCATGGCTGGAGCTGGGACCCGCCAGGGTCTTGGCAGGCAAAGCCCAGCCACGGTAGCCCTGCTCTCTCCTCCCTCCAGTACCAAGCGGCCGTGACACTGGAGTCCTTCTCCGTCCTCCTGGCACAGCTGCTGGGACACAGCCTGGGCATCGGCTACGACGACCCCCGGGAGTGCCACTGCCCCGGGCATGTCTGCCTCATGAGCCCAGAGGCGCTGTGAGTCGGTGGGGTCCACTTCCCACCCCGGGGTGCAGCAGAGGCGGGTGGGCAGGACGTGCTGGGGGAGAGGGGGTCCTGGCAGCTGCCAGGTCTGTGTGTCTCCTGCACCCTGGCCGAGTACGTGCTGTGCCGCGGTTGCATGGCGGGGGTGGTCGCAGGGTGTCCTTGGCAGATGTCCTTCTGTTGCAGACAATACAAGTCACAAATATCTGCTTTTATTCCTTTAAGAAGGAAAAAAATAGTCAGTGATTCAGTGCTTAATTTAAAAAAAGAGACCTTTTCTCTCCAAAAGCAAGATATTTCTGAAGGCTTCTCGGTCTCTATTAATAATGCATCGTAAAATTGGGTTTGACAAGTGAACTACAGGCACACAGGGGATCGTTGCACCTTGTGCCAGCAACTGAGCAAGTTCTTGAATTGCAGAGATTTTGAGAGGCTGAATGGCAGTAGATGTGTTAACAAACCCCAGTGTGGATCATTGCTTTATTTTAGACACTTCAGTGGGGCAAAAGCCTTTAGCAACTGCAGCATCAGAGACTTTGAAACCTTCCTGAAGCACGATGGAGGTGCGTGCCTTTTCAGTGGACCTCACTTGACTGGACTGTCGTACCGGAGAGCGGCCGTCTGCGGCAACAGCATTGTGGAGCCTGGCGAGCAGTGCGACTGCGGGGCAGCGAAGGTGGGTGCTGTGGGAGCTGTAGCCAAGTGTGTACAGTTGTACTGTTTGTACCTTTAGAACAATGAACCCTTGAGACAAAGGGCACAGCTGAGGTAGAGACCAGCCCAAGAAGGATGCTGTATTTTTAGATCCTTTTTCTATGACGGCATTCATCTGATGGCAGCTTTGCCCACGTTATTCTGGTAGATATTGCCCACGTGTAGCTTCTTGGGGAAATGAAGGGAGAGCAGAACCTCTTACAGCAAAAACTTGTGGGGGAACAAAAAAAGTAGAATAATGTGGTTTTGCGTTGTGTCCCCAGGCGTGCTTGAAGGATAAATGCTGTACTAAAACATGTCGGTTTAAGCCGGGAGTGAAATGCAGCTCTGGATTATGTTGTCATGAATGTCAGGTAAGGAACATTTTCACAGTTATCACAAGATCATTGTTTGGTTTTGGAGAAATAGTCTGTTCCCGTGCTGTCAGATGGAGACAAACTCCTGCTGTGCAGAGAGGTTCCCAAGGCAGGGCTTTCAGCTCAGCTCCCTGAACCCTCCGGGAGGAATATTACTGGGGGAAGTCTGTTTTGGAGAGTGGAACGTGCGTGTGGGGACCCGAGCGCCCCAGGGGGGGTCCCAAGGGACTGGGGATGCATGTCAGGACAGCGTCGGGAGGGGCCCGAGAGGGGACCCCACCGGTGGGCACGTAAGGATGGAGAGAAGAGTCCTTTCTGCCTCCTCCGCCAGTTCAAGCGGAAGAACTCGCAGTGCCGCCCCGCCGCTGATGCGCAGTGTGACCTGGCCGAGTTCTGCAATGGGTCCTCCGCGTCCTGCCCCCCCGACCTGTACGTGCAGGATGGGCACGACTGTGAGCAAGGCACCGGCTACTGCTACAAGGGACGCTGCCAGTCTCCAGACCTGCAGTGCCAGCAGCTCTACGGGAGAGGTAACAGAGGCTGCTGTGGGTGCACTGGTGCTGCGGGCACTGCCCAGGTGCAGGAGGTGGCCGCAGTAGTAATGACGCTCAGTTTGTGCCTTTGCTCTTTAACGCCCCGAGCACAGGTCAGTCTCATCGTGCCTTTTCAGCTTGGTTTTGGCCGGAATGAGGGTTTGTGGTTCTTGTTTCTGGTACTTGTGAGCCCAAACCCAATTTCAAGCACCTGTTGAAGCAGGAGGGTTTTTTGGGACTGCACTTGCACATATCTGGCATGAGCGATGAGGCATAGCCCTCGGTGCAAGATTTGTGCATCGTGTCCTGGCTTCTCCTTGTGCAGGAGGCAGGAGGGAGAGCAGCGACCGCAGAGCCTGAGAAGGGTGGGTGCAGTGGGGCAGAGCCGTGAAGCAGAGCACCCAAGGAGGGAAGGACACAGCTGTAGGAGAGCATTTCAAGCTCAGTTTTGACTCTAGTTAATATGCACTTCAGTAGCATGTTTAGAGATAACGATGGAAACAACAAAAAAAGTAAATTGTGATCTGTGAGCAAACTTAACCAGTGAACTAACCTACTATTTGCTAATTCCCTGCTAAATTCTGGGGTTTGGGACTGATGGGGGTTTGGCAGTTCAGAGACGGGTATCTTTTCTCTAATTAGTGGACAGCATCTATGTTTTGCTGTGAACGGGATGAAAAATTCAGAAGTTATTAGATACCATAATATGTACCTTTGTGTTCCTTTCAATTATAATAAATATTATTGCTAAACTTGTAGGTTCAGAAAATGCTCCCATAGCTTGTTACGAGGAACTCAATAGTCAGCAGGACAGATTCGGACACTGTGGGTTCCAGCCCAGACAAGGCTATAAGCCCTGCGCTTGGAGGTATGCTCTAGGAAAAGGCACTTGCTCTGCTAAAAATGTACGGTTTAATTGGAACTTTGCAGTCAAGGGAAGTGTTCCAGATTCCAGTTGACAGTAAGATTTGGGTTTTTATTCAATTTTTTATTCAATTCAATATTTAGAGTTAAGTGTGTATTCTCCTTGTTGGTAGTGTGGTGTCTCTCCTTTTGTCACAGATCACCTCTTGGATTTCCCAGTCCTGCTTATTTTTTCTTACCATGCACTGCCCCAGATTTGTCTTGCACTGTTTAGCGTTGCTAGTGTTCATCACTGTTATCATCAGGTAGCACACATATGTGTGTGAGATACACGTCCTGTGCAAATTGATCTTACAGGGATCTCAGATGTGGAAAGTTGATCTGCACGTACCCGTACAGCAAGCCATTTCCATCAGCTGCTGCTGCTGTTCTTTACGTCCAAGTGCGTGAGCACTTGTGTGTGTCTTTGGATTATCTGAAGGTACCAGCAAGGCTGGATCCTCTTTTGGTTCCGCCAGGTACAAAGTGTGGTTCTGGAAAGGTGAGAAAACATTTTATAATCATCTAAAATGCCAGATATAAATTGTAAATATTGACAAGGTTTTAGAAATACTTGCTCCTTTGCAGCCTAAGTGTATTTGATATTTACAAACCCTGTAAAATATGCAAACATTACTTGAAAGTTTTGGCATGGTGTAAGTGTATGTAGACATAACCCAACCCCAAGACAGTAACTGCAGCTTTTTAAAAGCACTGTTGTTTTTTTTAGAAGCAGTGTATTTTCACTCTCTTTTGGGACATAAGACCGATGGGCTGAGCGCTGCGATGGTAAGGCAACGCTGAGCTGGAATTGTGGTTTTTCCTAGGTGTGTATAAACAACACTTGTCACCCGCTTTCAGTCCTGGGATATGACTGTGACAGCGCAGTGCAGTGCCACGGCCACGGCGTAAGTCACTGGAGGCCACGGGGATGCTGCCGAGGGCGAGAGGCTGTGGCATAAGGATTTGCTGTGGCTTGTATAGGAATTGGTCAAAGACCCCTTTCAGGCTGACTACAAAATCACGACCCTGTTGGCTAACACTGGGAGTAAACCCATTTAAACTATGGGTCCTAAACCAATATCAAAATATCATGGCAGTTTTTGTTCACTAAAATGGAGAATTTGGTCGTTTGGTTTATGGAGGGGGGGAAAATAGAAAGCAAAATTGAAGGAACATGGAATTGAGGGCATTCAGTGGAGCTAGAAAGTGTTGCGTGGCTGTGGGGAGTGGGAGCGCTGCAGTGTGATGCATGGAGGGGTCCCTGGCTCCCCAGACCCCCGCCTGGCCCTGGGTGCTGATAGCCGGGGCGAGCCGCCCCCTCCTCTGCCGGGCAGGCGGGAGGGTGACGTGTGACGCTCGTTCCGTGTCTCAGGGCTGTTGGAGCCGGTGCTCACCGTGTGTTCGTTGTCTGAAACGGTCCCTGAATCGCCAGAGCGGCCAAGGGCG
>JAVJGJ010000038.1:467840-480553 GCA_035590215.1 Microhierax caerulescens | reverse complement strand
CTGTGCTGTGCCCAGCCTAGCAGCCGCCATCCTACCCACCTGCTCGCTCAGACTTTGGCCTCCTCGCCTTGCCAGGTCTCACCCAGGTCACTTCCAGTGCGGCAGATCTGTGCAAAAGTTCCTGTGGGCTCTGACAGGCACGTCCCCAAGGGCCAGGCTGGGCCCCCTCCCAGGGCATCTCACAGCCTCCCGGCACACACAGCCAAGTGCTTTGCCGTGACTCCTGCGACCACGTTTGTCCCTGTGAATATCTGAAATCAAATAAGAATACAAACATTTGGATTCTAGACACTTCCCAACCCCGACCTTCTTTATTACTTGGCTCTGCTCCTGGAACCGGGGCCAGAGGAGACTCTGAATGATTTAAGTTATTTAACATGCTGTGCATAGATCAGTCTTGCTCTCCCCTCTAGTCACAGGTTTCCCTTTGTGGTTTGCTGCACACTTATTATGTCCATCAATATCCAAGTAATTAAAACCCCCCATTATTTGCGTCCTGGCTGCCTTATGAGCACCTCATAAGCTATAAAACATTTCATCATCAACCTTCCTTAAGTGCCCGGGAGGTCTGCATCCCCGTCTCAGGATCCCCTGGCTGCTGTTACAACCCCGAAGGTCCTATCGAAAGCACAGCCTGCTCCAGCCCCAAGCGTGTCTGCATTCCTCTCTACACATTCCCACTCTGTGCCAGGATTGCTCATTTTTTATCCTCGTCTTTATCCGCTGGCAAGCTTATCTCAGAGCAACCCGCCCTCCCCAGCTCCCGCTCAGCTCACAGGGCTGGCGCATTCCTGGGAGAACCTCAGGCTCCAGACAGTCACATCCTGAATTCTGCCCTGCCACACGACCGCTCACCGTCCCCTGGAACAACAGCGAGCCCCCAAAGCTGTCCCACCTCAGCGCTGGCTGTCCCTGCACCAGTCAGGGGCTGTCCTGGGGCTCTTCTGGGAAGACACTGGCTGGGGCAGCCAGTGATGCTGCTCCTCATGCCCAAGCTCAAACCACCCACAGCCCACCAGCAGGTCTCTGTGGCAGCAGCCACTGACTGTCCCAGCTCGGCACGTTGCTCCGGGCATGGACATCGCGGCACGCTGGGTAGGGCAAGCAGTGCACGCGCCCTGGCAGCACGCCTGGGATGGACGCATACCCATGGGTGACAACATCTCCACAGACAAGTACTTGTCTCCTAGTCGGGCTCGGCCACAGGTCTCAAAGCAATTTATTAGTAACAACCAAGTTTGCTTTGCAATTCCCCCTTGGGAGGGCACAGAAAATAATTGCCTTCACCTTCTTTCCGGCACTGCCGCTTGCCTGAGACCTGATGTTGCATCGGGTGCATGCCCCGAGCACTGTATCCCGCCGATGCCTCTCAACCTGGCAAAAGCACAAGAAACGCAAGAGGGCTTTATCTCTGCCTGGGGGATTACTCACCTTGGCAGGAACGAATGCGGTCTAGATACGATTAAAGGACATGACTCAAGCCAAAAAGTACTAATTATGGCACAGAAGGAGGAGGAGAGAAGAGCTGCTAAATTATACCTAATATGGAAGGGGAGTTAGGAACAGATTGAAAAGCCATCATCAGTACAGAGGTGATGAACGGCACCGCTGTGCTGGGGACACGCCAGACACGGTGCCCCAAGGCAGCCACAGACCTCTTGCCAACCTCTTGTTTTTGCGCTGCAGTTTGCATCATCCTGTCCCACCTGCTCTGTCATCGATTTTGCACGCTCTTTGCCCAAGCGTCCCTGCGACCTGCCACCCCGAGCCCAACAGCAGCCAGCGAACAAGCCTGGGAGAAACCCTCTGCCAGGGAAGGAAGGGAACAGGTTTGTCTATGCTCCCTCTGTGACCTCCAGTAAATCTCTGGGTTTCTGCTGGGCTGTAGCTTCCCAGCCTCCCTAGGCGGGCAAGAGTCTCTACCCCTGCTGCTACCGGCGCGAGGATCCCTCTCCCGCTATGCTCTGCCCGTGCGGCTGCATTCACACTCTCCACCAGCTCCCGTAGCTGCCTCCGCTTGCTGAAGCCTAATGCTCTCCTCTCTTTTGCTCGCCCGTCACTGCAGGCTGTGATCTGTACAGACGCAGTGTCAGCGCCGCAGCGGTGCTGGGATGAAGTGACAAGGGACGTGACACAGCCGCACGCTCGCTCGGCTGCAGCTCCCGGCACCTTACGCTTTTGCCTGCTGGGAAGCTTGAAGGACGGCACGGCCAGTGTCAGACCGACGCTGGTGGTGTTTTCCCATGGGTGGTCAGTGCTGGGAGACGGCGCCGGTGCAAAGCGAGTCACCGGGTGGAAGGGTACCCAGAGCGACCTTTGGGAAAGGGCTTTGCTTCAAGCCCTGAAGCCCTCAGTACTTAGAAACCATTGCACTGTTAATGCCATTTGCAAAGAAAAGAAACCAGAGACCAAAACGTTACAATTAGAACAAAAATAACTTCGCATGGGGCAAACACAGCTGGGAAACAAGCCAAAGACAGGCCCTGACCAAGGCCCTTGACCTCCTTTCGGGATGACGAGCGTCGCAGTAAGTGCACGCTGCTGCACCCCCTCACCCGCAGCCCCGCACCGAGCTCTCCGCTGGCAGCTGGGGTGCCTCAGCCGGGGGGTTGTGGGTTTCTGGGACACAGCAAACATCACCTCCCCCTCCATAAAACGTACAGCAGAAACGGAGTGTGCGGCAGGGTGCAGGCCTGGGTGAGCAGGCTCATCTTTAGGCCCCTGGATGAGAGGGGTATGCCATGCGCCGTCCCCTCCTCCACAGACTGGGGGAGCATTAAAAATACATCACGACTACAGCCTGGAAACGTCTTGTGGGTTTGGGGACAAGAAACCAGCACTGATGCCTTTAATTCCCCTTCGGAGCATCCTTTCACCTGCAGCGAAGCAGGGGAGGGGGTCCCCGCGCCCCCTGGGCAGCAAGGGGCTGCCCGGAGGGGGCACGGCCGGGGCTCCAGCTCCCCCATCCCGGCGGTGCACACCCGCTGCTGGAGCAGCTCCAGGCTGGGCACAGCCCAGAGGGGAGGTGATAAAACCCGTAGGTTTGGAGTGTAAGCTGTCTGAGGCTGGGGCTGCCTTTTTCTGTATTTACTCAGAGACGAGCACAGCAGGTTCCTGGTTTATGATGCCGCATTAGAGTAATTTGAATAATAAATACCATGAAGAAAGTGCATTATTTTGAAATATGGGTTTTTCCAATAAATAAGTCACGGCCGTTATTTGCAAGAGAGTGTATCTGGGACAGCTGGTGCTGGCTGGAGTGTCTGACAAGAAGATTTGCCATAACCCAGCATCGCCCTTTAGCTCACCTCTTACTCCAGCTCCACTGGGTTTGCATTCTAGGACTCGGGGGGTTGATGCTGTCGGGGCAGACCCCATTTCTGCAAGCCTGCAAAGCTGTGCCACATTTGCCACGTGGACCCAGGGTGCAGAGGTGCCACCCCCAAGGGTCTGGCCTGAGCCTCAGCCACGGGATGCGTGCTCGGTCTAACGAGAGGCAAGCGGTGACCGGCTGGGAACGATTCACTAACCTTGGCGTGGCCGTTCACACCGGGAGCCAGGCTTTAACCACGCCTGCGCGGTGGCATGTCGCCGGTGCCACGCGGAGGAGGCACCACGTCTGCCTCAGCGCCTATTTGCAGAGTTAGTCACTGCAGCCCGTGGTTGCTAGACCCGGTAAACAAGGGCAAACAAAGACCAGGCACGGTGAGCCCATGAGGCAATCCCTACCCAGCTTCCCAAGAGCTCTGTCAAACCGATTTCTTAGAGAAAATAAAAAAATGGAAAAAAAGACAAGGCACTGCTATTATTGCCGTAAGAGACTGTCTCATGCTGGGCTCTGCTGCTAAATATATTCTGTGTTTACTGTATGCAAGAACAGTAGGAAGCCTTCTGAAATGGCACCGGGGTTGCTCTAATTTTTTTCAGCAATCAATCATGCCTGGCTTGAGCCGTTTTTATCCTGACAGAAATGGAAAATATTTTCCTGGTTTAATTTCTACTGATCAAAAACATTTCCTCAACAGAAAGGAGCCCCATGGCCCTGGGGGGAGAAGAATTCCCCAAGGAAACTATTTCACTGAGGAGACGCAGCGCACAGCTCGCTCACGGAGGGATGCCCCGCAAACAGACTGGGCGAGTCAGGACCAGGAGCGGTTAGCAAGGCTATTAATCCTTTTTCTTCCCAATTAATTTGCTGAACAAGAGACTTGGTGTTTACCTGCGTGCTGGCAGTGCAAACCTGCAGTGTTTGCACTGAGAGCATCTCCAGGCCACTGCTGCCGCGTGCAGGCAGCGGCAATGCCGGGGCTGGGTGCATTTGCTCAAGGGGACACAAGCCAGGAGCTCCGGGGGGGTGCACAGTGGCCCATGAGTGAGGGGCAGTGATGTGTATGAAGGCAAGGGCACAGGCCTCCCCCCAAGCATCCTTCCTTGGATCCCACTTGCCCCATCCCTTCCCCCGCACGTGGCTGCCCCAAGGTTTGTGGGTGCAGCCCTGCCTGCGAGGGCGGCAAGCACCATCCCCTCTGCCACGCCAGCATCCTCTGCCATCATGAGAGAGGTCTGTGGAGGGGCAGGGTTTTGTGGTCAGATATCTGTGGATTTTGTTTACTTTCTCCATAAGATTTCCCTAAACAGTGTTGGGAAACACTTTCCATGAACCTCATCACGGCCGGAACTGACTCAGCTTTCTGCTCAGAGAGGGTTCTGAAGGCGAGCTCACCAGCCTCGTTAAGTTGACATCACACTCGACACTGTTTACTGGTCGCTAACATATCTTATTTTCATTTGTGCTCCCGACGCATCCCCGCCAGCCCCACAGCATCCCTGGCTCCCCCAGCACATCCCTCCTGCACAATCCTGCCTAAAGCACGGCTGCTCGTGGGGCAGCAGGCACCATTCCAGCAGCAACTTGTCATTTAGGGAGCATCAGCGACCACCCACACACACGACTATACCCAGACCTCGAAACTTTGCATTTCCCTTTCCCTTTTTCCCTGCCCACTGCAGGGACAGAACCTGCCCTGTCCTTCCAGCCTTCACCTGGGCTGCTCCTGGGAACACAGGGCATTGCTCGGCTTTTGCTCCTTGATGCTTTCGCAGAGCAAAAGCGAGCGGCTCAGAGCAATCCAGGCAACCCAAGTGCATTCAGATCAGCAGCAGAAAACCCACACGAGAGCTGTTCTACCCAGCGTTCTCCATCTAAACGGCTCTTTCAC
Organism: Microhierax caerulescens; assembly: GCA_035590215.1. Lineage (NCBI taxonomy): Eukaryota > Metazoa > Chordata > Aves > Falconiformes > Falconidae > Microhierax > Microhierax caerulescens. The sequence goes on along the minus strand of JAVJGJ010000038.1, from coordinate 475,334 downwards.
GTATTATGGAAAAAGGACGTGGCTCCACGCTGGCGTTTCAGCACATGAATTACATGGCTGCAGCCGTCGGCTGCTGTGGCAGGGGCCATGGAAGGGCACGTCACACACAGCTCTGATGTCACACCAGGCAAGGTACCAGCAAGATCGACAGCGCCTGCTCTGGCCCTGTTCTGATGGCTTCCAGGGTTTCTTATGTAAGAAAGAGAAGCCACGGCTGGAAGCAGCATCAGGGCTCTCCCACCTGCTCCAGAGCACTTGTGTACTGAGCAGCCTGCTCGGCGCGCTGATCCGGCCCGCGCCGAGGCCGCGACGCGGCGACTGAACGCAGCGCAGTTACCAGCGCCCGGCTGAGCCCGCAGCGCCGCGCAGGCAGCCCCAGCAAGGAACCAGTCGCCACAGCTGCCTGCGTGATCTGGGCAGCGGCAAGGACTCTGCAGCGTATGCACCACGTCATCTATTAAACATAGAGCTCAGCCTACGTGAACATTTGTAGCTAAGCGGTCAGGCTTGTAAGATCCCATACGCAGCCTGGAGACCCTTCTCGCCCCAGACGCCCTCCCACGCCAGCTCCCGCTTTGCTCCACGGGTCTCCGACAGACCCCCGTGATGGGCACGTTTCTCTCCCGAAGGCAGGCATTAAGACAAACCTGATTTATTTCTCCCAGGCAGAAATCTCCCAGACTTCAGAGCTCAAACTGCAAACTGGGCTGGCTTCTAGTTTGCCACTGAACCCCTGACACATGAGAGCTGCAGCGGGAGCAGCCACAGCTCGTACTCTCAATTAGCAGTTAGCTGATCAGCTGGCTCTCTGTCAGAGGAGCTGCAAAGCACTTTTTACCTGTACACATCCACACAGCATCATCTCTCTCCCCTTTCCTCCCCTCCTACACAGAGCTGAAATAAACTTGCAGTTCTAGAAATCTTCCTTTTTGTTTGAACTGCTCGCATAAATAACCCGACGCAGACAGACTGAAATACCCATAAACTAGCGCTGACACTTGACAGGGATTCAAGGGCAGATCTCGAGAACAAAGACAGGGCTCCCTTGTAAACAAGGCATCAGTCACTTCGATTATAACAATTAGGCAACATGATTGTTGGGAAACATCTAGAAGGCATCACTGCAAGAGCTAAACAAGCCCAAGAGCAGGGGCTGGCAGCGGGCTGCTGCTTGTAAAGCCTCGGGGGGGTTCCCACCCTGGCTGTATGGATGATTCAGGGATGGCGGGAGGCTCCCTGGCCCTGGCTCTGCCCGGCACAGACCCCAGCGGGGCAGGGGGTGCTGGCACGGCACCCGCAGCTGCCTCACCCCTGTCCCGCAACAGGCTTTACAGCCCTGCTATTGCTCTTCGGAGCCGGAGCTGACGCGCGCTGCCTGTTGCAGTTTTCTGGGGAAAACAACCGCTGGAGGTTCAGCAACCTGCTGTAACCCCACGAACAGCTGGGGAGCAGCCCCGGCCCGGCCCCGGCAGCTGCCCGCAGCTCAGCCGTGCAAACCCATACAACAGCCGTGCATAACGCGGCACGGGTGCAGCACAGCTCCCACCCCCCACAAGCGGCCAGGGCACGGCCAGCCCCGGCTGCACGCTGAGGGGATCTGCAGCAGGGCCTCAGCATGCAAAAAACAGCCCCCCAGAATCATATGCAACCACCAGCCCCTGCGACTCGGCTGCTGCCGTAGGCAGGGTGAAGGCAGGGCCCCGCAGGGGGGTCGGGATGCAGTGAGGCAGTGGCGACAGGAGGAGGATCACAGAAATCGCTTTTCTAGCAGCTACAAAGCAAAAGCTGTTGGGCCATGAGAGAGGGCGATGGGAGGCAAACGCCATCTGTTGTCTCCAAGGAACTCTTTTGTTACTGGAGGAATGAAGTACAAGGCTGATAACGCCACAATTTCAAGCTCATCCCACACAATTTAGATATTGCTTGATTTCCTGATAGATCTCCGTAGGCGCAGGCTGGGTGTTTCCCTCAGCTCTGATTATCAGTTTTCTCCTCCCAGAGTTACTCGGCTACACGTCCCCAAATCTCAACTGCACGCTGCTGCCGAAGGCACGCTGCTCTTCCCCAGAGCACAGCCAGGACAGGAGCTACCCCCGCCACGTGCCCTTTGCTTTGCCACAAGATTAAGGAACTGAAAACTAAATCTGAAGGATTTTTTTGCTAGCAAAGCCTGTCCCTTTGGACTAGGACCTGGCTCAGCTCCCTCTGCACGAAGCGGGTGCATCTTTCCTCACCAGGGCACATGCTCTTTAGTTTGCTTCTGGATGGATCACAAACCAGCAAGGCATTTTGCAAATCAGAACTGAAAATTGCCTCAAAAGCCCCAGAGCTGGGCAATAGCCTTATTGCTGCCCAGCAACTCACTCAAAGCAGGCAAATAAGCAGCAGACGCAGATCAAAACGAGATCCCAGGCTGAACTTGCCATTTTAACTAACTCTCTTGCACCCTGGCACAGTCCTGCTGTTTGTTTCCCCACCACACTGTACCACTCGCAGAGTGACAGCATTGCACAGAGGTCACCCAGGTTCTCCCCCGTGTCGTGGTCCCAGGCAGACCCACCAGCCCTGAGCCTTTGGTGATCCACTGCCAAGGCCAGAATCTCCTCTGCACCGTCACTGCCCTTACCAGGTACCGCAGATCAGCAGCTTTACTGCCCCCCTAGTCCCCTACATTGCCGCTGCTCTGCCTTCACCCCGACCGCTGCAGCACCCCGCTCCGCAGCCCCACGGGAGGCCGTGCTGTGCCATTTTGCACATCTGGCTCCCGATCCGGCGCTGACCCCCGTACACAGCCCCGGGCTGCAGCCACCAAGGCTCCGGGAGCGATGCGGGGCACGGGGGCCCCCACAAGCCGGAGCAGCACAAAGGCACGCATCCTGTCTGCCACCCATTTTCCAGCAGAGGAAGCGGCTCGGCAGAGATTAGAGCCCTGACGAGGGGGACACTTGAGCGCCGGTACGTGTGTCTGGTACTGTCGCCCGTGGGCTGGGCTGTGACAATAACCCGAGCCAGCCGCGCGCCCCAGCCCCGAGGCAGGATTTCCCGTGAGCCCATCCCCGCGGCACCAGACAATGAGCCGTCTGACAACTGGAGACAGCTCTGCCTTCACCCTTCTCTAGCGAGGGGTGCTCGGGGACCTTCAGGAAGATCAAACAGGAAATTCAGCAGAGAAAGAAAAAGCTTGTTCGTGCCTGAAAGTCTAAACTTTCATTGCCATGCCATTTCTTGCTGACCCAAGAGGAAGGTGCTGAAGTCAGGACATTAAAATACTTTCCCTGGCTGCAGTGGAAATGGCAGGACATGCTGTGCCGGTCTGCAAACACGGTGGGTAGGTGCCACCGCAGGGTGCTGGTCCAGCAGCACATGGCACCCACCTGACGGAGCAGCCCAGCTGCCCACCACAGCAGCTGTCCAGCTGCAGGGCTCCCCGGCAAACCCACCAACTTCTACCCTGCCCGCATGCTCCGAGAGCATCGTTCGCCTGCTAGTGCCTGCATCCCCTCTAGACACGGCTTTTCTTTTTTTAACAAGGCTTTCAGCCGTACCGCATGCTCTGGCTGGCAGTCTGCCACCAGCCTCTCTAGTAATTATCTGCCACAAGTGGGGAGCACCCACAGCTAGAGTTTCCCTCTGCAAGACGACTTTGGGAAGCCTCGAGCAACAGAAGCCACCCGTGGCTTCTTTACGCAGCCAACCTCCCCCCCACCCCCAGCCTCTCCAGCCCCCCGTGCCAGTCAGCATTTCATGCCAGAAGTCGATGTGTCCTCAGCTCAGCTTTGCTGAACGCAGGGTTGCTTTTTAAAAGGGTTTTGCCTTTTAAAAGTGCCAGAAGTTTCTGTTTCTGTTCTGTTTCTTAACAGGCATGATTTACTTACTGTAACTGGCTATCCATTATGTCCCGCACTGCATTATTAACTCGGTGATCGTACATTTAGCAGAGAATTTATGAGAAATGAGGAGACATTCATTACCAGTAATACCACAAACTTTACTCTTATATGGTCTCCCTGCACAGCACGCTGCTCGGCTCCTGCGGCCGCGTTCGCACAGCCTGGCAGTGTCGGCACGTTCCTCGCGCCTGGGCAGGACAGTGATGTGCTGCAAAGCTCCGGGACCACGGTCCCCCTCGCTCAAGTCGGGCTGACCTGCACCCTCGGTGCCACCACCCCGGGACAGACCTGCCTGCAGGGAGGGACACCATTGCCAGAAAGCCGCAGGACCAGCGAGGGGCAGGACTATGATCTCACTCTGCACTCCCGACAACTCCTCTTACTGCATCAACACCATGAAAATCTGTTATTTTCTCCAACTTCTCAGCAGCCTGTGCTGCCCTTAAAACAGGGACAGTGCGGCATCACACCAGCTTCGGGTCCACCTGGCCGCTGCTGGCTGTGCCACGTGGCAGCAGGACGGCACAGGGGTTGCTGGCGAAGGAGACGAGCCACGGGGCCGAGGGAGCCCTATGGGGAGATGCCAAAAGCCACCACTAATAAAAAATTAATTATACTAATACTAAATCTTGCTCACCTGGGTTGCAGGAGGCTGGAGCACAGAATTAATGCCATGCAGGCTACACCTGACACACCACCACCACCTGTCTTAGCAGCCCAGAAGCCGGCATCTGTTTTTCATAGCTAGGATAAAGAAAAGTATTAAATAGATGCAGTGCAATTTTTTTTTTCCTATTAAAATCTTTTCCGATGCAATTTAACCAGCTTAATGGTGTCTTCCGTTGTCTAAAAACCAATAGCTTTTTTTCTCGTTTTTAGGCAGACAGCTGCATGAGCAGGACTGTCTAAGAAATGCTTTTACTTTCCAGCAACTGAGCTGCAGCAGAGATGCCCTTAAAATACACCCCACTGGACCGCACATCTGGATTGGGGATCACAGGAAAAATCGCAGGGAACACACATGGTGAAGTTAAGTTCTCGGGCTTTGTTAGCAAAAGGCATGGTGTCCTGCGTGAGACGTGGAACAAGTGTTCCCAGATGCTCTACTAAAAAAAACCAGCAACCACAGAAAACCCCAGCCAACACCCAAACAAACAGAAAACAGACTCTGTGCTGTACAGAAAGAGGCACAGGAGCCACGGTGAGCAGCTGTAGGCAGGCTGGAGAGGCAGGGAAGGCCCTGCCATTTGCACAGCCTGGATGCCTGACAAATTCCCAGGAGTTTGGATTCCTTGAGGAACACGATGAACCAGTTCCTCTGTGACCTGACAGCCGTCCCGCAGCTGTGTCTCCTGCAGAGCACTCCATCTCAGATACGCTTCCCAGCAGCGAGCAAACACAAGCAGCAGCATTCCTGGCCTCTGAGGCGGACAGGGGTTCTCCACCTGCACGGCCAGCAGCAGGAGCGAAGGCTGTGAGTGTGCGAGGGAAGGTGGGAAGAGAAGAGAGCCTGAGGCTCCTGGGCACGCCAGGTTCTTACTTTTTCCACTGAATGAATGAGCTAAAGACAAAGCACATATATGTATTCTAAGACAACCATTTAGCCTTCCTGTCCTGTTCCAAAGCCCTCTAGATGCCTGCCTGAGGCTCAGTTTCTGAGTCTCTGCAGCACCGATGCTCCGGATCCGAGGGGACGGGACTGCTGCATCTCTCAGTCCAATGTGGTATCACGAGCCGTGCAGGCTTAGGCAGGATAGTGAAGGAAAGCTATGCAAAACATGCCCTAGCAAAATGCAAAGGCATCCCAGATGGCCTTCTTTGGAGCGATTTTGGATGGCTACATAAATGCAGACTAAGTTTTCAGCAAGAGTTTGCAGGAAAGGCACTGGCTGCTCCAGCTTCCCCTCTGCCCAGGGCAGCCCTGGCCTTCCCTCCACCTGCTGCTCGCAGGGCTGCCGGCTCCTTGCGGGGACTGGGGGCTTTCCAGCAGCCCCTGCAGTGGCTGTTGACCCGCTGGGCACCCTGCTTTACCTGCCTCTCCTACAACAGCGCCGGCAGGATCCCCTGGCTCTGAGCTGGAGATGCCCCTGGGTCCGTTGGAGCAGGCTTTGCACGGCCAGCGGAGCACAGACCCGGCCGCTGGCGCCCCGTCCTTCCCGAGCCTTTCCCGCGGCAACGGCTCGCTCCGGCCGCGAGGCCCAGGGGCCCGCTTTAGCCTACAATAAATAATCAGCAATTCAGCTTCAAAACCTTCCCGGGCACGACCCGGGACGAGATGCCTGTGGGTGCTCGGCAAGTGGTGCCGCCAGATGCCCCAGAAGGGCCCCCGCGCCCTGAAGCTGGGCACAGACCTGCCCGTCCCCCCGACAGAGAAGCCCCCGCAGCCGGAGCGCTCTGAGCCCATCACGCCATGAGAAGCAGAGCGCAATTAGGGATGTGGCTGAGCTGCTCTGCAGAGATGGTGGGGATAGGAATTAATCCTCCCATTAATGTGTGAAACGGAGCGTTTGCGTTTCACAAAGCAATTACACAGTAATAGCAGGAGAGCCACGGTAGAAATCACATCTTGTCTGAAGTTTAGCTCCAATCCAACACATGAGTAACTCTTCGTAGGCATTACTGGGAAAGCAGTATTAAAAGACTGATATAAACAAAAATTAGGAAAAAGCAGATGAGCCATGCTTCATCTCTCAGTCAGAGTTGAACACAACTAAATTTATACAAAGCGGGCAGAGAAGCTTGAAGGGGCAAAGACATTTGTCACTGCTCCGTGCAAGATGAGCTCACACGAAAACGCATGCTTCATCCTGGCAGCTTTGTGATGTCTTACTCCTAAAGCATCAGCTTTATTCTCGGTTTCCATGGCAGATACTTTTCTGAGCTTGTATCTTCCACAAATACTGCTAATTTATTCTCTCAGCCATGTCTCTGGAAATACCTGCAGAATGATTCCACGTGCAGTCAGAGCGGTGAAAACCAGGCATATGTTAACATGCCTCAGCTCCTGGTTTAGACCAGAGGAAACAAAAGAAGGGCTCATTTTCTACAGCCACAAGATCATGGCCGATCTTCTGGCACTACTTTTTGCCCTACACACTCTGAAACTCTGTTTTCCATCCAGTGAAGCAATGCACATTTAGCATTTCAGCCACTTCTTACAGGTGGGTTTTCCCCTCACGCGGTGCCCCAGGCAGCACCTCGCATCCGAGCGGGAGGGGACCTGCAATGAGCATGGCCCTGCTTTTTCTACTGCTCCCCCCTCGCATGCCGTGTTAACAGGAGCCTATAAAACATGAGGCTTTTTCACAGGCAGAGACCCAGAGGCCAACCACATCAAAAAGATCCTATTTTCAGGGCTGATTTACCAGCCCTGCAAATGTTGAGCAAACAGCAGCTGATGTGTAATTCTCACAAATTCAGCAAGACTCGAGACTACAGCGAGGCGAGAGGCTTTTAAGTCTTTCTGGCAGAAGGAGAATCACAGGGTTTTGCAAAGAGTTGTTTATACACTAAAGCACATAACAGCTAGCACATACCAAAGAAATTCAGACAAACTTGTAAAAAGCAACCCGCACAATGACAGCGACGCAGGACGGGCGGAAAA
>JAVJGJ010000038.1:430003-467740 GCA_035590215.1 Microhierax caerulescens | reverse complement strand
GCGGAAAAAATGGCAGGCATGTGCAGGGGGGCTTGTGCCAGTAACGACGGCACGGCGCGAAGTCCCGGCAGCTGCAGGGAAAGCCCGTGCTCTGGCAGGACGCGGGTGAATGCAGGGCACAGGGCTGTGTGCCAGGACATACCCAGCACCTATGGATCAGTCCCTAAGCCCCAGGTGGGAAAGCGGTCAAACACTGAAATACAGCCCACTCCCCCTCCTAAAGACAAAAGCCTGGCAAGCCCTGGCTGGCTGGGTGTCCCTGGCAGCCGGAGGGAGGTGGGACTGCAGTCATTCTGGGGGCCAGGTAGCAGCCTGCCCCCCTCACCGTTCACCCACTTCTCTGCCCTGTGCCAGCGCAAGCGCCTGCCATGTGGGCTTCAGGGGCTTTTACCTCCCCCGTGGCTGCCGCTGGCCACGGGACAGGGGGGTTGCCGGGACTGTGCTCAGGCACATCCCCTCGCTCTGTTCCAAAGGAGCAGAAACTTTAAAGGGAATGTGGAATGACCAGCGAGTGAGTGGGCCATGTGACTTTGGATCTCCTCATCACGGTGGACAGAGATCCACCTCCACATCTCTCCAGTAAATAAGGGAAACCCCTTGGGGCGATTGGTCAAACCGTCATGGGGACAGAGGCTGTTTCTGGAGTTTTTCAGTAAGTATGAGTAACAGGGGTCATCAACAAAACCAGTAAACAAGCAGCTAATTTTCCAAACAGTGCCTGCGCAGCATCCGGCCGCTTTTAAGCCATTAACCAAAATACACTTATCTCTGGCTTCCTGGCCTCAAGTGACTTTTGAGCCCACTGCCATTCTGGGCCAGATTTAGTTGTGCTCAGTAATACCGCATTTCTAAGCCCAGCAGGAGCTCCAGTCAAGGAGCCAGCCGTGCCCAGTCCACGTCCTCAGTGAGGGGGAGTCTCAGAACCACAGAACATCTTGAGCTGGAAGGGACCCATAAGGATCATCAATTCCAACTCCCTGCTCCTCGTAGGACTACCTAAAACCAATCCCTATGACTAAGAGCAAGTCCTCCCAGCCCAAGGGCTTGGCACTGGCCAAGGGTGGTGGGGACAGCACAGACTTCTGGAGCAGAGGAACTGCACTGGTGAGCTGGAAATTTAAGAAAAAGAGTGCTCGAGGCAGAAGCAGGGCAGCAAACCGCTCGGTGCTGTTGCTGCAGTGCAGCGTGTGTGGTGGGGCAGAGAGATTTTACCTGCTGCCCCGGTGGGAGCACTGCCACGTGCAGCCACGGGGTGTGATGTCCTGGGGAAGTTCCCCCAGAGGACACTACGGATCATCTGCCTTGGTAAAACACTTGCCAAGTAGAACATACAGCTTCGGGAGCGCTAAACGTGAGCCGCTCACCCGGGGAGCAGCAGGAAGCCGGCCGTGCCCAGACCTGAGCAGGCTGTGCTGGGCTGCTGTACTTCTGTCTGACCGAGACACAGACAAGGGCTCACTCGCATGCACAGGCTCGCACCTAACACCTCCGACCAGTAATACAATAGTTCTCACCTGGAGTTTTAACTGCTTATTATATGCATTATATATCCTGAACAAAGTTCGAGCCATACTAGCTCTAAGTCCCACAGCGATGTCTGACGTTGTGTGAAGCCTGTCCTGCAGCGGGTGAAAGAAAAACCACCCCCATCGCAGAAACACAGAGATCTTTTCGCCTCTGCTGCACGACAGAGGAAAGTTGGCAACTTAAATGTTAAACTCGCTTATGACTATTCAGTGTTGACATCAGCGTGATCTCATCGCTGTAACCGGAGCCCTCCGGCTTTTTCTCCAGGCTGCCTTTAAATACCAGCCCTGGGAGCCAGGCAGCACCCAGCCCTCTGCCTGCACCCAGGGCGCACCCGGCAGCACCCCAAGTAGATGAAAACAAAGAGAAGCTACAAAATTCCAGCCATGTCCACATCCCTGCGAGTGAGCCCCTCGGTCCACGGCTACCGCTTCGACACAGCCCTGCGCAAGAAAGCCGTGGCCAACATCTTCGAAAGCATCAACGAAGAGTCCCTACAGAAACTCTTCAAAAACTCCGGAGACAAGAAGGCAGAGGAAAGAGCCAAGATAATCCTCGCCACCGATCAGGACTTGGAGGAGAAAACGAGAGCGCTAATGGCACTAAAGCAGAGGAGAAAAGACAAGCTGCTTCAGTTCCTGACATTTCGGAAATACTCCATTAAAGTTCACTGAACTGATGGAGGGAGCAGAAATGGAGGAGAACATTTCAGGATGGGACTGTTCGTGACCTCCTGCCACACATGGCATGCTCCAGGGCCTGGCGAGGGTCTTGTCGGACCTCCCGCAGGGCTCCAGCCCCACCGCGCACGCAGCAAACTGCAGCGCCGATGGCAGCGCCCGCGTGGCCAGCAGTGTCGGTGCAAACAGCAGCATCGGCGTGGATGGCAGCATCGGCATGGATGGCAGCATCGGCATGGATGGCAGCGTGGCGGCCAGAGGCTCCCAGGGAGGGCAGACCCCGGCAGGAGGCAGCCAGGCTCCTCTGGGCAGCCGTGGGACTGAGCCGTGGGGGAACCCGCATGCCTGGGAGCGCCCTGAGACCGGGGGGTTACTGGCTTCACCTGCGTGTGTTGCCTTCCCAAACATTCTCCTTAAAGCCTGTGCCCTTGCTGAGCTCGCTGCCCAGGGCTGGGAGGGAGGCTCTAGAGACTGATCAGCTACTGATCGTGGATCACCTCGCATTGGTTAAAATGCATGTAAGCGCACCGCATGGGTGCAGTAAGTTCATCCTGCAGGGAACGCGTTTGCTCTAGAGACACGCTGCGCCTTTTCCTTCTCGAGCTGTACGTGTGCAGTATAAATTGTTTGCACAGGAGCAATAATAACGACGCATTTCCCTGAATTTACTGTGAAGATCCTTAATATTTTGTTCACTCCCCATTAACACTAAAAATCTAAATATCATAACTATAGTTCTTATTTGTATAGATTACAATAGCTATTAGATGAGTACTTCATGGCAATATTTTATGACAACATTATAATATCGACTATAATTTATTGCATATGACAATCTGAAAATTAATAAATTATGAAGTAAATATAAATTCTCTTGTCTGAAATGCTCAGTTCTCCTGGAGAAGTGGGGTTATACTTTTTTGGTCATTTCATATAAATTCTAAGTGCAGACTACCTGCACCTCTCCTCAATTCCCCAAATGTCTATTTGACAGCCTGTTCTCGGAGCCTGCAGCAGCCCTTGGCTTGCTTCCCTGCAGTCCTGCCACCCAGTCCAGCAGCACCAGTTCGACCCACGGCTGCTGTGGCGACTCCAGCATTCCCAGAAAGACCTCACCAAATTTAGCTGTAAATCAAACTCAGCTGTTAGTTTTCCCTATGTAATAGGGGAGAATTACATGGTTTGCAATAGCATAACAAAAAAATCGGTTTAGAAAATGACCCGTTCTGAGCCACAGTGAGCAGGGCAGTTCTTCAGGCTCTTGGTATTCCTCAAAGCAGACTGAGAACCCGGACTGGGCTCCCCAGCATCCAGAAAAGAAACAGAAATGAGTTATGAACACTTTGGCAGTGGAATCGGACTCAGCTTTTTGCAGGTTATGCCATGCTATCATGATAGACTATGCTGAAAATACTTATAAATAACTAGCCTTGTCTATTTTTAAGTATGTCCTCTAATAACCTGCTGGTTTAGGAAAAAAACATTCCCATGACTCTGCTTAGAGCAACGAAGATAAAACAATTCAGAAGAATGATGGACCAACTAGGTTTTTTGCCTACAGTAAAAACTCCAAATTGCCTTTAAGTCAGGGAGACTAGATATAATCCTTTAAATTACTTAATAGAATGGATAATTGTAATTATTTATAGCGTGGTGAAGCATGTCCAAGCATTCCCTGAGAGCACCAGGTTGGGGAGCGCAGCATGCAGTGTGCGGAGCAGCGCTGGCTCCCCTGAGCATCCCCAGGGCCGCGGCACAGCACCAGCCTCCCAAGAGCAGGAGGTGGAGGAAGCGCCGCAGCCCGGAGGGTGAGAGGCTGGGACGGCAGCAGGAGCACGCGGCCAGGCATTGCTGCCCTGCGCTCCCACTGCCCCCCGCGCTCCGCATCCTCGCTGCGGCAGGGGAGGGGTGACACGTGGCCGTCCCTCTGCCCAGGAAGACTAGAGAGCGCTGCGGTCACACCTGGTTTGGGATGGACCTTTTTGGAAGAGCCTCCAAAGGCTTCCAGAACTGCCCTTGCCCAGAAAAACCTGCCTCAGAGTGGGGTTTGCTCCAGAAGCAGCTGCCAGTTTTCCAGAATTCAACCTGTTCCAGTGCAGCATCCCATACTCAGCTGTCTCACCCCCTCTGGACACATCCCCACAAGCCATCCGCAGTGACACAAACTTCCTCAAACAGGCTGTTCCCAAAAAAGGCCAAACGGAGCCATGCAGGGGCCATCCGCAGCCCCGGACACGCCGTGCCGCCCCTCCCGCTGCCTGCGCCAGCCGCTCCAGGCGGTTGGGACGCAGCGTCTTTCCTCCTGCTCCGGTAGGTTTTCCCATCAGGCCCATTTCTTGTGTGACAAACGCTTAAACCAGAAACCAGCGGGGCGATGCAGCCACCCAATCCATCTGCCTCTGCGGTGTGCTATACAATGGGACCCCAGTGATAACCCTGTGGGAAAAGGATGCTCTCGGGGACCTCCCCGCTGCCCCTGGGTACCAAATTAGCTTTGTGCTGTCCTGCTGCCTTCCACTTCCCTGGCTCTGATGCTGGGGCTCTGCTCACCCCCTGCCTTGCCCCAGACCATCGAGCTTTTCACAACACACCTCCTGTGCCAGGGCCAGCTGTGGGTTTGTCACAGCTTCGCCACCTCTTGGCGCCCGATACCAAAGCACAGCTCCGAACGGACCCATCACGCACAAGCACAATTAAAGCACGCATCCAGAACCTGCCCACCTGAGGCACAGCTCTACCAGCGCTGACTGTCTTGCTCAGGGCTGCAGCCGCCCGTTTCCCCTGATGGAGAAGCCCCTGTGCCTGGCCAGCGGCACCCGGACTCGTGCTGCAGTCCCTCCAACTGCCAACAGCCACATCCAGCCCAATGCTACCAGCGCTCAGGGGAGCCCAGTGCATCACCTGCCAACTTTCTCTCCTTGTAGAAAGCAAATCTGAGGGAAGCCACAATTGCAGCAAACCGAAGGCAACACTGATTGAAGCAGCTGCTGCTGGCACATCCTGCCATTGCCCAGACATTCCCGCTCACAAACATCTGCATAACATGATCGATAAGATCCTGTGACTTTGGGACTTTATGGTCCCTCTTGTCTCATTACATTTAAGTTACTGGCCCAAGTGGCATCCCTGATAAACAAAGGCTGCTTATAAAAGAAGTTATGCATTTATTGGATTTTTACAGTAGAAAAAAGCAATTCTCCTTGGTCACAGCCTGCATGCCATTTTGGCAGGTTTGCGCTTCCCGAACAGCAGCGCATCTCACGGTGAGCTCAGGAAAAATTACAATTAGTTGTTATGAAACATTTGTCAGTGCAAATCTGAGGTGCAAACATCCAGCTGTTGCAGTCCCCTCACACTCACGGCGCTGCCTTCTCTGCTGCCGCTCCCCAGGGCTGCGGACGATGGCTCGGAGCACCCAGACCCGACGCCAGCGATCCGGCACCGGCGGCAGCCCGCGCGCTCGCAGGGGCACAGCCGAGCAAAGCACCGCTGGTAGCGGTGCCCACACTGTGCTTTGCTTCACATCCAGACACGATCGGTGCAGACGGGGCGCAGCAGGGCAGGTCACCCGGCTGTGCCAGGCCCTTCCTGCGCGCCCGGTGCCGCAGACGCGCTGTCTGTCGACGCGCACACGCTGCATTCACGGGGCAGCCCTGCAGCGCTCCGGCCAGACGCGCAGCCCATTGTCAGCCTCCCCACGCAACAAACAGAGGAAAAGGCTGTGCAAGGCATTTCCTCCCTCCAGGAGCCGGGCGTTTCCATTTATTCTTCTCTATGAGTCAAACTGGCTGTACTGGGTGTCCCTCTGTCCCGGCATCCTGAGGAACATGCGTCTGAATAGCTAATTTTATCTGGCTTTTCTAATGCTCTGTCATAGAGAGGCGCACAGCGGAGGGGGTGGCCGTGCCCCCCCAGCTCGAGCAGCTGTGCCGGTGGGCTCCCCGCCGCAGGCAGCTGGAAGACACAAGCTCTGGCTTGTTCTGCAGGCGGGGGAAGGCGGGGAGCAGCCTGCAGCGTGTCAGAACGAAACAGCCCAGAGCAAAGGGAGGGGGTCAGTTACAGCAGGCAGCACAGGGACCCCACGATCTGTCCCCCCATGGAACGCCCATCCCCATCTCTCCAAAAAACTGCTCTTGCAACCGTCCTGATGATGGGAACACGGGGCTGGAACAAGTCAACAGCCCAGCTCAGCCGGCCCACTGTGTTCAGAGGGATATGGGGATGTTCCCCAGCACCTGAACATCCAGTACTGTGACCTTTTAATTTCTGGTGAAATCAAACACACAACACGAGCAGAGTCCAGAGCGGAGCTGGGCCAGTCCTCACATGGCAGTGTTTGACAACAGCAACACCTCCCAGACAAGTTTCCCTTCCATGCCATTGAGCAATGGGGAAGTTAAAAATTGGCCGTTCGGCCGAACCGCACATCTGTTTCGCCCGCACGCAGAGCGGACGCTCTCCTTCGCGAACAGGAGGTTCAGCACCCTGCGGGCAGCTGGCACTCACGGGCAGGCACCCAGCACGAGGCATCTACTGGCCCAGGGCAAGGCAAAGCCGCCCCCTCCCCACCCTGGGCGGCACAAAGGGAGAAACCAGCGGCAGCAGCTCCGCTCTGGAGCAACAGGCGGGGAGCAGGAGGAAAAAACGACTTTGCTGCTTGCACAGATTAAGTTCATCAGGAGCAACGCCTAGCCGGGGCCAGACCCCACCGGCTTTGGCACGGTACAACAGCACACTGCCTGCCCAGGAAGGGCTTGGGGGAAACCCCTCGCTCCCACGGGAAGCTGGAAAGGCACAGGGATAGACAGCAGCTGGGATGGAGGTGGCCCCCTCCAGCCTCCCCCAGGCACGGAGCGGTGCCCAGGCAGGCGCACCCAGCTCAGCACCGGCGCGGGGCAGTGCCACGTGCCTGTAAAACAGAGGCACAGATGATGCATATTTCATCTGTGACTGCAAAAGGAAAATCTCTGCTATAAAGCCTGTTAAACGTGAGTGAAGACCTACAAAGTGGGGAGATTTACGATTGGGTTACTATGGCTATCGCAGAAAAGAGCTGGCCTGGAGTTCCAAAGCACAAATGCCTCACATGCAGCAAGATGATGCCACAGTGTCACTTTGAAGTGATAGACAAGGCTATTTACGAGAAGAAAAGCCTCCAAAATACCATAACCAACAGGAGATGGCACAGTTGTCATATATCTTTGCTAAAAAATACAAGTCAGGCTATGATCAGATCTTAACACACGGCCCTTAAAAACACCACCCCTATTTCCATGGAGCTGTACACCGGGTTGGTGCACATGGCATGGCACGAGGATGCTCTCTGCTGCGGTAAGCAGTGAAGTCATCCCCATCCAACAGGCAGCACTCGGAAGCCACCGCTTACAAGGGATGTCAAGGTATGAGATGTTTCTAACGCATCAACACCTAAATGCCATCTCTTACAGGATTAGCTACTTCACGCTGTTTATCTGCACCTCTGCTCTGCACAGGGGGCTCACGAGGCCTCTCCCGGGGGGCACAGAGGGGCTCAAAGCCAGGAGGGCTGGCACGAAGGTAGCCCGGGGGCTCCCTCGCATGTTTCCGTCGTGCTTGCCTCCCCCGGGAGGTCTGAGCGGTGAATCAGAGCTGAGCCATGAGCCCCTCTGGGCGCCCACGCACAGGGCGCATCATCCCTGTAAGTGGAGGCTCCAGTAACCGAGCAAAGCTGGGACTCAGCACCGCATCCTCCCCCGCGGAAAACCCGCTCCCTCTGAATGACCGAGCACGGGCGCAGGGCCGGGGGGGGCCGGGGGGCTCGCTGACTCATGCTAAAGCGACTGGTTCCCAGGACACCCCAGGTGGAAACAACGCGGAGCAGTTCCTTGGAGCTGCCTGCACAACAGGCAGCTGTGCTGGTCCAGCTGAGCCCCGCTGCCCTCGCACGGGGAGCTGCCGGGACCCCCGCGCTCCACGGGGGAAGACGTTCCCCACAATATCAAGAAGCTACGTGAATGCTCACAACGGGCTGAGAGGATGCAGCAGCGAAGCTTTTCAGAGGGAATGTGGGGCCTGAAAGGCGCCCTAGGTGCCGGCCCCAAGGCAGAGCCCTCCTCAGGAGCTGCCCGAGGGTGGGGGTTCAGCAGTGCTTGGGGTCTCTTGGCTGCCCCAGCCCACACCGACCCGTTGGCCCTGATCCCAGCAGCCAGACGTCCCGCATGCCCGGGGCAGCAGAGGTGCACCCCGCTCTCGATGTCCCTTTCACAGCACCAGCCCTGAGCAGGAGCAGGTCCCGGCACTCACGGCACCACGGGCTGGGCAAGGCTCCAGCCCCCCGGTGCATGGCACCCTCCTGGGAAACGACCCAGCCAGGCGGCTGCACCATCCCGCTCCGTTCCTGCTGCTCTCCCACGGCACCAGAGAACAATTCCCTTTTTTAAATGCCCATGCAGAAGAAAGTGCGTTTCCATTGTCTTTGCAAAGTAAAGGTGCTTTCACGGCTCAAGGAAGCAGGCAAAAACCAGCGTACAAACATCTCACAGGACCTTGACACGACTGAAGGTACTTTCCCCACCTGCTACTCTTTCTGCTTTGACATTGCATAATTAAAAGGAATGAGAAAATTGTCGAATTATGCTTCCCAGATTGGACATATTCTCCAACTGGGTTTCTATTTAAAATTCACCTGCCATCCTGAATGGCAAAAAAAGTTCTAATCCAGGCGCAGTTTTTTCTCTCCTTCTCTCTGAACTGTAAAGTACAAGATGCAATTAATCATTTTGCAAATATGCTCATGAGCCATCAGACCCTTTGCCTCTGCCAAACTTTTTTGGGAGGCTCTGATGTACATCCAGCCACCCTCGCCCAAGTGTCATTTTCTGCGCCCATTTGCAGAATGACTGCACAGGGCTGCCAGAGAGTTCAAGGACAAAACTACAATTCAAAGACATATCGAAATCTTGACCCGAGTGAACTCCATGGAAAAAATCCAGGCAACTTGAAGGATTTTGTGCAGAAGTAAAAACCTTGAATGTATTCTGCAAAAAAGTGCTGCCAAACGTGCTGGTTTTGCCCCAATTCAAACAATAAGCCTCTTCCTATGTACGGATTGGTTTAGCTGCAATAAAAAGTATGCAAAAATGCATTATGATGGTGGAGAGACATTTATCAAAGTCAAGGACCAGGTTTTCCCTGCCCAACTGGCCAAAAAATAATTTATTATTTTTTATTTTTTTTTAGGAAAGTGAATGAAACATCTGTCTTCTGAAATTAATTATCTGCAGGGCAGGTGAGATAGAAAGGAAGGACTGTTGTTACCTTGAACTCGCTCCTGCATCATCCTTGCAGGCAAAACCACAAGGTCCATTTCTGCTCGTTGCGGCATTGCAGGCCCCCTCCCTGTTCCTGTTTTTTGCAGGGTACCACCCATGCAGAGCCCTTCCCCAGCATGCTTGCTCACAGCAAGAGTCACTGCTTGCTTGATCCCTGCTGGAGAGTGTCCTCACGAAGCAGCACCTACCTAAGCAATGAGCGCGTGTCGGGACATTATAACAGCTGGTTTCTGTCTGCCCGCGTGAGCTGATAGATGGGTATTTCCTGCCCGTTAAAGTCAAACCATTTACATTTCCCCCACTATATTTTTCTCACAGCAGTTCCTATCAGCCACGTATTCAGCCAGATGACATGCCCTGCAAAGCCGCGTAGGCAATGAAGAGGAGCAAGCAGACAATGGAGCGAAGCTCCAGACCAGGCTGCCCTTCGGGCGCTCGGCAGCGCGGTGCAGCCGTGACAGCCCGCGGTGGGACGCACATCGTTCTGGTGCTCACCACCGCTGTCACTGGCCACCAGTCACCCAGCAGACAGCCACTGCCTCTGGTGTTTGCAGGCCGCTAGCAGCCGGGCAGGAGCAGGGGGACAGCTCTGGAGGGCGGGGGGGGGGGCAGGCCTGGCCAGCACCTTCCCCCCACGCCACGGGCAGGAGCAGGCAAGCCTAAGGCAGCACTCGCCCGCTGCTCATCTGCCGGGCTGCGCCCTCTCGGTCTCTGCAGCTGGGAGACCCCAGGTTCACAGCGGTTAATCCCTGCCTGTACCTCTGCCTGTGCCCCCCATCGGACCAAGCCACAGTAACCCCCCCCCCAGCATGCTGCCAGGCACGTCCCCTCGCTCCCAGGAGTACTCGTGTTATAAACCTTTACACGCTCGATTGCAGGGCTTACAGTTTGCCATAAGTAAATAAATTAGGTATAATTTAATATTTGATTGTAAGATTTACTGTTCTATTCTTTACAGCTTCTCAGGTGGATGCCCAGTAATTGAGCTAAATGAAGAGCCCCATTAATTCCCGGCACCGCGGAGCAGCTCTGGGTGCTGGCTGTGGCAGGCAGCGAGCAGCAGAACCGGCTTGGGAAACCCACCACCTCCAGATCCCAGTCCCCTGGCGCGGGGGACGAGAGAGCCGCTCTTCCTGGGGGAAATTTAAGGAGGGAATTATTGCTCTTTGCCTGTAATTAATGCACAGAGCCACACGCAGCCACCCCGTCACAGGGCAGAGTCCGGAGTCACCTCGCAGAAACCCCGGGCTGTTCTGGCACGAAACCCAGGGACAGTCTGAAATTAGCTTTGCCGTTACTTTGAGACCCTTTCACTCTGAATAACGCGAACTGGTTTTTGTAAGATATTACAGCTAGGTCAAGTACTTGAACTTGAAGCAGCGTCCCGATGTATTTTAGCAGCTTCCCAGCGCTGAAGCACGTTGCGAACCTGTGAAGGCTCCTGGCAGGCTAGGCTTAGCCTCCCTTCGCCTTTCAGCTGTGCATAGCTGGGTTTGCTTACTACAAAATTAAACATTTCATGCTTTTGCATACTATTTTAGGTCAAGTGCTCCTGTCAGTTCTCTGACCATGTTAATCTCTGTCGCAACACTGTTCTCTGCAATCCGTTGTGTAATCGGCGTGTTTGGGTCCTGCTTCAGAAACAGTTCAAACAGCCCTCTAAACCGGTCGCTCAAAGCCCCATCCTATGGGAATTACATTTGCAGCGTGCTCTCTTCCCACACAGCTCCAGATAAACGTCCCGGGTATCAATGTCAGGGGAAAGCTAATGAGTTAATTCCCATTCTGTACTTGTTTTTTCAGGGTTTGGCTAGTTCGGTTTATCGAGTCCCAGATGCTGCCCCTTGTCGCTTTATGCCAATTCTTAGCTAAAGCTTGAGCGGTTGCTCTGGAGGGCGGCGGGGGACAGGCTGGAGCCCCTGTGCCCTTCAGACGCCCCCACTCTCCCGGCTGTCCCCAGATGAGACCCCAGCCCCAGGAGAGGCCGGGCTGGCAGCTGGGGCTCTGCTGCTTTCCTCCCGCACCAGCCACGCTTCCATGGGCACCGGCACCCACCTCCCCGCTGCAGCCCTCGTGACTGAGCTCTTGCAGGGATCTTTCTCAGAAAAATCTCATTTAAATTAACCAAACAAGCTTTCCTGGAAGATAATGCCTTTGCTCTGTTGCTGACTGAGCTTTGACTAAGCAAACCAAAATTATCTTTGGCTGAGGAAAACATCACTGAATCTGTACTGGCCTGGACCTACCCCTACACACCCCTTGCACAGGCAAAGTCCCATTAACCCGAGCAGGAATTCAGGTTAAACATCAGCCGAGTACTGAGAGCTACAGAGCACGACAGCACCTGCCCAGCAATCCCACATTTTCATACCGTTTGCACTATTTACATAAAGCAAGCGCATGAATGCCTTCAAGCCCATCCCTGCGGGCTCCTCTGCTGCTGCTGGGGCATCCTGGAGCCCCTGCCATCACCACGACAGCTGCACCACGCAGCAATCCACTGCCAGGGAGCAAGGCTCAGCTTCTCAAACCCCCAGGATCTCCACACCCACACTGCACTAGTTTTCTCTTCCAATTATTTTTCAAGCTGCTATAAACACACAACCAAAACAGCCAGCAATTTGAATCTTTCTCCCTCCACAAGAGATATTTAAAACTGAAAATACTTTTTGCATATGAATAGTGCATTAAGTCTGTGTCCCACGTTCCCTGCAGCAAACTTTGATCATGGAAAGGTCCCAGAAATAGCTGCCCCTAAATCCCATTGGCTTTCCAGTCCCTTCAGCCTTCACAGGAAACAGCTCTTTCTTCTGCTAGATCACTTCATGGGGTTTTGACCTTCCTTTGGTACTCAAAAAACGATTTAGTGGGATAAATCTTGGTTTGAAAACTAATTAACATTTCCCCCTGCATTCATAGTCCTAACACAGCCCAGGCAGCCGGCTGAGGAGGGGAAAGGCTGCGAGCATCTCCTGGCTTGCTGCTGGGAACTGCTCCCCCAGTAAACTGAAGTCACCTTGGGATGCTCCAGTAAACCTCTGCATCGGGCTCATCACTGCTTCCCAGAGGCCCTGCAGGGAAATTTTAATATTGTAACAGGAGAGCAACCTCCTGAGCTGCAGATGCTCTGCCGCTACAAGCCATGGGGGCTAATACAGGCAACCTGCTGTTCACACGCCAATTACCAGTCTGTGAACACCATCGCTGTCCCGTGGGGCATGTGCTTTTGGGGCTGCCCAAAGTGGGTGCTTGGGTTTGTCAGAGGTCCCCTCCATTGTACTTTGGGGGAACCTACAGCTCTACCTGCCTCGCACCCTCCCGCCTGAGTTTGTACTTTGAGTTTTGGGCATGGGACCAAACCTAAATCCAGGACCCTGAGGTTGTGCTGGTTCTTCCATAACGAATTCCTAATAATAGCAATTTTAGATTTTAATCCTTGAGCATGACTAGCCCCACATTCCTCCATAAGACTGGAGGGAGCCCTGGGTCCCTGGAGGCAAGGCCAAGGGAGGCAGCTAATGCTCTGCGTGCAGCAGACTCCCACGGGCAGGACAGGAGGGAGCATGAAGGCATTCGCCTCCAAACACCTGTGTGGCATCTGGCTCAGTGGGGCCAGCCTCTGGGTGCTGTGACACCCACAGCCCGTGCAGCAGCTCTGGAAGGCTGCAGCAGGGTGCCCTGCAGCTGGGGGGTCAGGGGGACCGGCCCCAGCACAGCAGTGTGCCCTGCACTGCAGCTCTTGCACAAGCTCCTGCGTGCTGCCCGCACCCCGGCACCCCGGCTCTGCCATGCCCCTCCGCAGGAGCTGCATCTGGCCACTTCCCTTAGCCCAAAGGCAGCTGAGCACGTTCAGTTCATTTAAGAACCAGTTAATTCCATCCTCTCTGCTGCCTGCCTGGCACTGGCACCGGGCTCAGAGTCTCATGCCAGCGCTCTGAAACTCTCCGGACTCACCCCGAATGCGGCATCAAAAAGCTGGGGAGTGGGGCCAAAAGGGATGAGCTGGGCTGGGCAGTGCTCTGCACGAGCGGGACCTGTGTACAGCACCCCACACCTATGTCCTGAGGACTGCGGACGGTGTTTGAGGACTCCTCCTTTCTTTCCGTTAAGCGGTTGGTTTTCTATCAAAACCAAGCTGGAAATAGCATTTTTACAGCTTGCGGCGGTGCCGCCCTCCTGTGGCTTGAAAACTGCTCGAGTTGGAATAAAAACAGCTTAAAAATCTGATGTAACATAACCAAGTAACTAAAACCTTCAGTTAACGGCCTTCCCTTTGGTCTGGCAATGCTAAATACTTCAGCTTGGCATCTGAAGCCAGAGCAACTCAGCAGTAATGTGAGAAAGCAGCTTACAAGCGATGGGTTTTTATCCTCAGTTATCGTTATCTTTCAGCTCAGCATCGTGATGCTGCTGCAGAGGCTGGAAAGGGTACGCTGCTGGGACGTGCTGCTCTGCTGCCGACACTCCCCATCCCGGGCTTCTGCTCACTGCTGTGCTTCTGTATTTACTGCCACAGTACAATTCATGCTCGAGTAGAAACAAACCTTAATTTACAAAGTCCTGCGAGCAGCGTTTTGCCAGGTGGCGTTTGATTCAGACTGCGGCCGTCGCGCTGCCAAGTGCGAGCTGCCGGCCTCGCACAGGCGCTGCCCACCGTGTCCCACCGAACGGGGGTCCCAGCAAAACCTCGTGGCCGAGCCCGGCACTGTGCTGCCAGGTGGGGCGGCTCACCCACCGGGGAGGTGCCTGAAGACTTGCAAGGAGGGCTAGCAACCCAAGCACGGACACAACTCGTCTGCTGGCCAGGAGGGAAGAAAATAAAAAGTATATAACTTACGTAAAGGAAAACCTGGAGACGAGCCGTACAGCTGTGCTCCCAGCGCTGCCCTGTACTCCTCTCTCCACACGCCAGCGACTGCCTCCAGGTCCCTTCTGGGGACACAGCGGGGGGTTGCAGGGCTGGATGCAGCAGATGCTGGTCTCCTTATTGCGCACTATGCTGTACCAGGCAGGGCTGAGCACCCTCCCCACTCCCTCGGCTCTCCACGTAAACGCACAGCCTGGAGGAGCATCTCCCACAGGGAAACCCTCCTCCGGCCATCGGGGCTTGCACCAGAGGTGCGGGCAGATAGAGGGGTGAGCGAAACTCCTCTGCTCCCTGCTTTGGTGTGTCTGCCTTCGAAGGCACGGGCTGCAGTTGCAGTCGATGTTTGAAGAGCACAGCCATGTCCTCAGGAGGAAAGCTCTGAGATATCTGTACTCAGTGCTGGAGCAACAGTTTGCCTCCAGAGCCGAGTGGAAGCAGTTGTTGCAGTTCATTAACACCCGCTGCTGCGGAGCCCTTCACCTGGCGAGGTGGCCGACCCGGCCAGGCTCAGCAACA
The DNA here is from genome assembly GCA_035590215.1 of Microhierax caerulescens. NCBI lineage: Eukaryota > Metazoa > Chordata > Aves > Falconiformes > Falconidae > Microhierax > Microhierax caerulescens. Next base: position 452,840 of record JAVJGJ010000038.1, on the reverse strand, counting down.
AGCGAGCATCTGGTCCACCATTAATCACAGGCTGTTACACTAACTTTGTCAAAAAACGTATCTGCTAGTAGCACTGATGATTTCCAAATTACTTCAGGCCAGATACCACCACAGTGAGGTGGGCATGACCACCCCGCACACGCTTACTGGTCCCACAAACTCCCACCAAGAGCTACTGGCTCTATAAAGTTCATACGTGCCAAAAGGTTTCCAGGAGAGGGGGATCTGGGACAAATGCTTCACCCCAGTGACTCACCAGCTTCCACAACACCTTCTGGGTTTCCTACTTGTGCTATGGCAACAGCAAATGCAACACGTTTTTGTAGGGTGTTTCATAGACTAAGCCTTTGCTGAAGCAACCCAAGTTGCGGGAGACCAGGCACGCCTTAGAAAAAGCACCGCAGCCAGCGCCCCAGCGAGGGGCAGCAACCCACGCAGCTCCAGACAGGGCTGTGGAGCAACGTGTAGCCACAGCAAACGTTTTCCAAAGAAGCTGGCAGGATGCCGGTACAAATGGAGACGCCACGCCTCGGACGTTGACCCAGGGCTGTGGCACCGGTGGGGCAGCTCTCGGCTGGCTGCAGGAGACGTGCCAGAGGCGAGGGGCAGAGCTGGTGAGCAAGCACACAGTGGTCACGGGCAGGGACAGGGCTGCGCGGACGTGGGGGCCCCGCTCCGCCGCCTGCCCCCAGCACTGCAATGGCTGCCACCAGCGTCCTGCGAGCAGAGCCTGCGTTTCACGGATTCACCTCCTCTGCCTCTCACCTAGCAGCCCACGAAAGCTCCCTGGCACAGCAGGTGACTGACGAGGCCGGTGACACGGATGCGGTGGTTTGTACATTGTGAATGTAAAACACCAAAATATATAGGAAAACGCTCAATCAACCAACAGCCCAGCCCAGGAGTTCTCTCGTTGCATTCCCAAGGAAGGAGACACACACCTCTTCTTTCCTAATAACCCTCTTGATTTTTTCCAAAACGCATATGATATCAACGCGACCATAAACCAGCAACACACATCTGACGGCAGCTGACAGCCCAGGAATGCATCCCTACGCCCTTTCGACAGCTTCACCCACCACATCCTCGCCAAGGTGCCGCACAGCCGAAGTTTGTTCCCCGATGCAGGGTACAAGAGGGGACGTGGGGCCAAGCCCCGGGTGCTTCACAGTGCCCGTGAGCTGGCCAGCCCCAGCGGCTCAAGGGAGTTACACTCTGAGACAACGACCACCAGAACAGCTAGCACAAAGGCTGGGAAGCAAGACGTAAGCACGTGAGCTAGCACAGCACTTGGCACGAGCCAAGGAGAGCGACGATCACCCCAGGGCCAGCAGTGCCGGGACCCCAGCCCTGCCCTGGGCAGGCGGAGCCCACCAGCACCCCCACTGCTGCCTGCATCGCTGGCCGTATAGCCCCCCGGGCAGCTGTAACCCTAGGTATTTCCTAAAAGTGACACCGGTGCTTTTATTAACCTCTTCCTCAGCTTTCCCTGCTCGACTGCCACCAGTTTCTCCCACCCCCATCTCCTCCCTCAGGCGCACACAGTAGCGACCCCATCAAATGACAGCAAGCAGCAGCAAAACCCGTGGTAGCATTCAGCTGAAGCCCCCGCAGTAGAGGATGTCTCCCTGAGGTCCTCAGCGGGCTCTTTGCTCGGTCGCACTCTCCAGCCTGGAACGTTTTTGGGGACTGGTTTCACAGCAGCACCCCGCTGTCAGGGCTCGTGCACTGGGGGATGTCTCGGGGGTGCCAGGGGTGGGTGCTGCGCAGGGAGCAGCAAGCTAACCTGCACTGGGGGTTCTCGGGGAGCACCACAGAGAAACAGGGACCAGCCAGCTACCAGGCGCTTTGCAGCACACGTTATTCTCTGCAGCAGAGGTTTAACTCATTCAGCACTTACCCCGCCAGGCACTTGCTTGTCTGCGATTGCCCTGGTTTATTGCGGAGCCTTCCCAGCAATTATGCCACACCGATACCCAGCAACCAACCCCGTGCAGCGCTCCATCAGCGTGTGCACAGTCACTCATCGTAAACATGCTTCATTAGCTCCCACAGCCTAAAGGCTAGCCGACTCTCCGCAGTGAGCACTGCTGGAAGCTACAAAAATTATGCAACCACTCCCCAGGAATGTGCATGTTTTATGAGTATTATAAATTGCAAGGGACTCATGTTGCATCAACAAAATCCTGCACAGATTCAGAATTAAAAGCACCCTTGATTCACCTAAAGGGACGTGTCAAAGCCTCCCTTAATGGTGATAAATCCCATCCTTTCATCTGAGAAGGTGACATTTCATGGCAAGTAAGCCCAAGAAATTGAGTGGAACAAGGAAGAGCTTCCTGTTTTGTAACTGGTTTCCTATAATGAACAAAGCTCAGCATGAAAACAGTAGGCTGCATGTCTGGTGCTCAGTTTTTTTAGGTCTTTGTTGATCCCAGGCAGGCAGATGGAATTCATCACAAGAAGCTAATCAGGGACACCGAGACCTAGTTGCATTTACAGGGAGAAAATCTTGGGTTTCAGAATCATTAGAAACCTGCCTCTCATAAGCACATTGCTTGCAAATTTACAGACCATTTCCCAGCCAAACCGTTCTGCTTGGGCCTGGCAGCAAAGACCAAGAGGAGAGCAATGGGAGCTGTGCACAGGGATCAATTCACCTGGGTCTGTCCCTTCTTCTTCCAGAGCAAAGAGGAGCTTCATCATTCCATTCCAGCAGTCAGAGGGGTGCATGACTTGGGAAGAAGGCTAACAAGAGCATTCAGATAACTTGGCCTTTAGACCACCTAGCATGGCCCCGGTCCTCCTCTGCGGCAGACACTTCCCCCAGGCTCCTGTAGCTTGGAGGTCAGGTTGAAAATCCCCTTTCTTCCCCAGAGACGGGAAGAAGCCCTGGAAGCCTCCAGGACCCCACAAGCACCCAGCCAGAACAACCGTGCCAGGGCTCTGAGCCAGGTAGCCTCTACCCAAAGGGACCGAAGCAACCCCAGATGTTTTAGGGACAGAAGAGAGCTCCAGAGCTCCCTCACCTCCTTACCTCTCCCAAGACTCTGCCAAACCTTTTACTGCTCCAGCTTCCCCCTTACAAAGGGCAAGAGCCTCCTGCTCCTTGCGGGAAGCTGGTGTCTTGCAAGGAGTTGGTCTCCGACAACCCCCTCCCAGCCTTTCTCCCACCCCAGCAGGTAGAGAGCCCTGCAGTGACACCCTTAGTCCATGCCCCTGTCCCCTCCCGGAGGGACTGGCAGCTCTGGAAATGGCTGGGTTGTTTCAGGCTGTGCTGGGGGGGCTCTGGGTACCCTGTGTCCCCCCCGACTGCAAGCTGTATCACAAACCATCTGCACGGCACTTGCCGTGCAGCCCCTGGCTCCTGCGGGCACCGTGTCCCTGTGCAGGGAGAGCCCCGCTCCAAAGGGCTTCGGGAAATCAGCTCTGCAGAACGGGGCAGAGCCCCGTCCAAACCGGCTGCCTGAAGGTCCCGGTAGGGCTTCGTCCGAATCCTGGAGCTCTCAGCGGGCTCGTAGAGGGAGTCAAAGCATGACCGGCCTTGCTGGGCTGCGCAGCCCCGGACGGACCCTGGGCCTCCATCCCGGCCTCCGCCTGCCGGCGTCGGCATCAGGCCCCGACGGGCACAGCTTGGAGTCGCGCGGCAACGCTCACGCCGCAGCACGTGGGCATGTGCAGCTGCCTTCCCCGGGGCTGTGCACCCCTGTGAGCGCTGTGCCTTGGGGAAAGGCTTGGAAGGGACACAGGAACGGCTCCCCAAAAGAGACTAGATGCCACAAGCATTGCCTTTTATTCTGCCTGCACGTCGCGCTCTGGCAGCAAGGTAGGAGCTGTCTGGAGGTGAGAAGACAGGGCTGGCGGCGCGTTGCCATCCCCTGACCGGGTTTACTGTGAATACCCGCACAGAGCACGTATTGCATTTGCGTTCCCCTCTGCACACGCAGGTGCTTAAAATACCGCAGAGAACAAAACACAGGAGTGAAAACAATTCGCCAAAAAAGCCCATTTGCTTCAGTGCTCACACAATGGCTTCCAAACCAGCCCGGGCACAGCCCTCTCCTGCCTCCACCCCGCTGCCCCCCAGCGCGATGGGCAGAGCTGTCGTCCCCGTCCCCCCCCCCCGGGCTCTGGCCGGGGGGCTGCGGGTGTCGGGGCCGCCGGAGGCTGCCAGCCCCGCACCCGGCCGCCTTCGGGAGAGACTTTTTTGAGCTCTGGTAGGTGGAATTGCAAACAGGAAAGTGCTGAGCCAGCTGGGAACAAGCTGTTTGCCTGCCCCCGGGTCTCCCTCCCAGCAATATTTTAATTCCAAATCAAACTGCCAAAAAAAGGAGCTCCTTCATCAGCAAAGCGGGAGGAAGGGCAGCTCCCGCTCCCACATGCCGCGGCAGGGTGTCCCTGCGGCCGCCCCTCTCCCGGGCCACCACCCTTCCTTCCCCTGCAGCCGCCGTGCCTGTGACCGTACCTGTGCCAACCCTGAAAAAACCTTCCCCGTGCCCCGACGAGGGCCGGCACACACCGAACCTGCCAGATGCCGCTGCAGCTCTTGGCTTCCCCTTTGTCCCCAGAAAGAGGTGCTGCGCCGGTGGAGCGCTAACCGCCCCACGAAAGCTGCGAATTTCCCTGGTTTATGCTCTTCCAAGACACTCATTCTTTGTGGTTTATCAAATCCAGCACATTTCCAGATAGAGGAAAACAAGCTCCCCCAATTACACTTTGCCATTTGTCTGACGTTTTCATTATCCCCTATGCAGTACCCATCAAACATTGTCTTGTACTGAAAGCCATTTCTGTCAAATTAAGTTAAAAGGAAGCAGCAGAAAACTAAAAGCTCCACATCTAATCCTGCCACCTGGAAAATCAGCAGAGAAATATAATTTTGTAGTCTTTCAAATTAAATCAGATTCTGGGCTCTCTGCTGATGAGTTAATCCAATGCTGAGTGGAATAGCTCCACTCAACCATGACTAGGTTTAGGCATGTTCAATTCATGGCAAAGTGGTTCCAGTTCAGAGACGCTGCTTTTAACTGTATGCTCACCCTATTTCTTTTAATTTTACAATTCACCTCAACCATCCACCATTAAGAAGCTCTCAGCAGGAGGTGGCCTTTAACCGCAGAGCTCCTGGCGCTGCCACGGAGAGCGGTGGCCAGGGACCCACGGGTGGGCTGTGACACCTATGTGTGTTTGGGGTGGTCCTTCCCTCCCTGCGGCACCCGCCACCGCAGCTGGGTCCCGTGCTGGTGGGCTGCCGCCCACCCCCCGGGGCAGGAGACCACCATCAGCAAAGCGGCTGGAGACGTCTCCCAGCGGAACAAAGCGAGACCACACTGGGGTGCCGCCAGCAGACACGTACCTGCAAGTCCTCCTGCTCACCCCCGGCGGCAATCTCAGCGTACGAGCAGCCTCCTCTGCAGCCAGCCTGGGTTTTCACAAAGAACAAAACTCAGGGCACATCGTTACGGAGCCCGCTCAGCCTCCCTGTGCCCCCCAGCCCTCCCCAGCCCCGACCTCGGGCTGCCCGCAGCATCCCTCTCCGAGCTCCGGCCACGCGTGGAGCTGGAGGACACCCGAGCTTTTTGCCGATCTGCCCCCAGCTGGAGCTCATGGGCTGATAGGGACCTCGAGGCTGAACTGGCATTGCACCCCAGCGAGAACTTCTGACAGAAAGAAACCGTGAAGGAAACATTCATTGCATTAACGTCTCTCGTCCCAGTTAAATTTTAACCATCTTCCTCCAGGAAAAAATACACATAAAAATAAAAATTAGTATAAGAAAAATAAAAGTAAAACCTTCACGTACTTATGGAATAGGGCTAGTAGGAAAATTAGGCAAGTCTGAGCATTTCAGGGGTTGGTTTTGTTCTCTGTGACAGGGAAAATCAGACCCTTCATTGTTCTTCATTCAAAAAACCGAGTGTGGTCATGAGCCACACTTCAGCATAACAGAGCCTTGGTACAAAATAATTCACTTACCGTGTGGGAAGCCAGACTCAAGTCCACAGTTTGCCTCACGGTTGGATTTTTCTGTGGTTCACTGTAAAACCCAGCCTGAAATTAAGAAAATTTCAGAGATTGAGCAGTACGAAAGTTTTATTATTTTACTTTTGTATTATTTTACAAAACAGTTGCCTCTTGTAGCACATCTCCATCAGGCTTGCGACCAGGCCATTATAGTTACCAGCTACAGGAGCTCCGTGTGTCACATATGGGGCTCACAATGGCTTGTGCTGCCCACGCTGTGGCCAGGCAGAGCCTGGGGGCTGCCTGGGGGGTTCCCACTGCTACCACGATGGCTCCCGGAGATCAGAGCTGCTCCCCCAACACTGCATGGGTTTCTTACTCGTGTGTGAGCACGCGGACACTCCTCAAACAAACACCCCCAGTATTTCTGTAGGGCTCCCTGGGTGGCTGCACTTGGCAATCATGATCCCCCAGGCTGCTGCTCCCCTGTGCCAGCAACCTCCGTGAGCAGTCGCTCCCACTCCTCTCTGGCAACTGACCTGCATGTGATTTTGTGCCTGTTTATTCTCCTTTAAATGCGTGCGGTATAAGGAAAAGTCTCTGTCACCCTTTATTTCAGTCCATTCCCTCCACCCCTTGCTTTTCATATAAGAAGTCCAGAATGGCACATCTGATCTCCCCTGGCTTTCCAACAGGTCTTTTGGAAACTTTAGACCAGTTGCATTAAAAGCAGCAAAAAAATATTGAAACTGCGAAGGTGCTGAATAGTCAGGGAGGGCTTCCTTTCCCAGCAGCATCAGTCTCTGAAGTTAGAGCCATCTTGACACTAGCTGCTGAACAAATCTGTCCCGTGTGGGACCCGGCGCCCGCACTCCTTGGTGACAGCACCATGTCACCATCCAGCTGCCACCCTCCAGCCCAGGCAGCCGCCGCAGCGAGCCCTCGCCTCCTCTTTTTCAGGCCCCTTCTTGCATATACTCACATAACAGATCAAAAAGGGCAGAACACTGCAATTTTCTCCTTCTAGCGCAAGCCAGAACGCTCTCTCCAGCTAACTGTTGCAGTTTGCTTAAGTAATTATGGACTGGAGTTAAGTAATTATGGACTGGATTCATGCCTCCTGAAGCTTGCTTTCTCTGTAGAGAAATAATAAAGCTGGCAGAAAAAAAACTTACCTGGGGTTGCTGAGGTTTCTGTGCGAGCCTTTTCAAGTTAGGAATTTAACAGGTGTAAGGATCATGAAACGGTGTTTCTTTTCTTTGCCAGTTTGCCACAATGACTGGAACACCTGCACTAACTGAGACTGAAAAGCTGCTCTGAAACCTGGCAAAAGGATCAATAACCTTCAGTATTAGACAGCTCTTCTTGGTGGGATGCTGCTGCGGCTGCTCACTGCCGGGCTCTTCTACGCCACCCGCCAGAGCTGTTCCTGCCCGCCCTGCCTGCTTGTGCTCCGGCACCGAACACGGTGCTCAGCCGTGACGCTGGGGCTGGGCACAAGCAGGAACCGTGTGGGGCGGCTCAGGAGGGAGGCTCCTCCAAGCCATGCTCCACTGCTGCAGCCTGCTCGGCCCCAGCGGGAGAGCCCGGGTGTGGGATCCATCCCGGTGTCCCGTCAGGAGGCCCTTGCGCATCTCTGGTGACGTCTGGGCACACAGAGGATGCACCTTCCCTGCCCATGGTTTCACTGGCAGGGAGGTCTAAGCAAGCCAAACCTGTGTGGGCCAGCACGCTGCCCACTCCCCACAGCCTCAGCACAGCTCACCCACCCCAGCTCGGTGCTTTCTGCTCTTCCTCGCCTGGGACCAGCATCTTCTCCAGAGGCAGGGCTGCCTACATCCTGCCAGGGCTCTGCCTGGGACGGCTGACCTCTGCAGGCAGCAAGGAAAGACTGCAAAGATCGTATTAATGACAATAACTATATTTATAGAAAAGCAGAAATCAGGCCATTTCTTCAAATAATAATAAAAAAACCCCAACAACAAGGGTAAACACGAATAAGGTGGTTCATTCTGGGAAGCTTTTCTGGTATCAAGAGAAATGATCTTAACACAATATGGTGTTTTGGTTTGGTTTCTGGTTTGTTTTCCTAATTTACAATGTGTTTTAGCATCTATGCAAAATACCCTCAGGCTGCCAATGGCAACAGGACCCAGGGTGCTGATGTAATGTAAGAGAATATGTTCACTTACACCATTTATCCAAACTCCCTCCTTTGCGCTGAGATGTCATCAAACCACTTTAAACCAGGTCCAAAGGCCGGACCTTCATCCTGCACCTCCTCAGGCAGAGGAGCTGTCTCTCTGCCACACACCTGCAGACCAATGCTGTCATCTCAATGCTGTCATCTCGTGGCACTTACCTGCTCCCTACAAGTGCCACCTGGCACCTTGCAGAGTCCCTGCCCATCCTGGATGCCTGCCCTGCTGAGAGGAGGAGGAGGAGGAGGAGGAGGGCATCTCCCCTGGGAAGCATCGCCCTGAGAGGATGCACAAGCCTTCGGGTTACCCGAAGACATTTTGCTTATGAGGACAGTGACGTTCATCAAGTCAAGCTGCATGTGTCAGCAAGGACATAAAGTATCATTCAAGTGGACACACGCTGCTATTCTATAGAATTAACAACCCATCATCATAATGAATCTAAAGCAAAGGCTGAAAAGAAAGCAAGCAATGATTTCTGCCAACATCACAGCTGTAAGTGTGCAATGGGAAAGGAGCTGCTGGGGCAGCCGCCTGACTCAAATGAGCAATGACAGGAGGAAAGGAGAGCCTCAGAGCTGCTCCTCTGACCCAAGTCTAGGTTTTTTTTCAATTGCAGGGAAAACAGTTTGCACTGCTGCTGCTCCTGCAATCACGACGGATGCTGGAGAAGAAGATGAAGAATTTATCACTCCTCTGTGGGCAGGCAGCGATAGATTATCTGTGGAGCTGTGGAATTTCCCCAGACCCGATATGAAATCAATCTCCTGGAAACATTTCACTAGCCATGCAGAGGGCTATCTGGGAAACGCAAGGTCCTCCGGTGTACAGCTTCACCTGCAATCATCTGGGCTGCAGCACTTTAATTTGTTTCCTTTAAAGACACCCGCGGGTACCGTAAGAGGCAGTTTCCAGGATTCAAAGGAGACGGCAGAATTTGATCTCTTTCCATGGCCTTGTATGTAATTACTGGAAAGAGTGTGGGAGGCAATACAGATGCAAAGACTCAGACAGGTTAGAAGAAGTTATTCAAAGGCAGCAGACGGAAACCTACCTCTGCTTGGCTTTGGGGGAGGCGTGCGGGAACTGCTAAGCAGGGAGGCAGGACCAGGGCCAGTAACAACCTTGCAAACTCGTGTGGTGTCTGGAGACCCACCTGTGAGAGCAGCAGGAATGCATATCCCACCGACAGCTGCCAACGTTCATTTAATTACCCTCCCTGCTCAGGGCCCATCCGAGGAGTGGTATCAGGCAGCAACAGAAAATGTTCAACAAGACTGGTTGCACAAGACGCAAGCTCCTGAAATCAATCCATGTGAGACGGATCAGCTAATTACCACACAAGCACACGGTGCACTTCTCAATCCCGGCTCCCAAGTCCCCAGGGGTTACAGACACAGAAAGGGTTTTTCAGTGGCTCGAGCATCTCAGCTCAACAGGCTGCTGTGGGCTTCCAGCACTGCCCACACTCCTCTGCCGTGTTTGGTTTTGGCACTTTAGTCTGATTCACATTTTCCCAGTTTCACTAGGATCACGGGAGACCCATGTAACGTAAGCGGGCTGCTACATCTCCACCCCCAGCATTAACAGCGAGGATCCTAAATGCAGCCAGGCTGTGTTAGAGAGCTGCTGCATGCTCCCGCGAGTGGGACTGCTGCGAGCAGAGGGTGGGCAGGGAGGAGCATTAAATCCTGGCTGGGTAGGACAGACCGGCACAGGAGATGGCTGCTGACCACCAGCCCTTTGGAAAGTGAGCTGGGGTGCCAGAGCTCCCCGAATGCCATGTCCCAAGGGAGCCTAGGGTACCTCTGGGTTAGTCAGGTTTGAGCCAGGAGCATCCGCTCAGCTGGATGCCTCTGGACTTGTCTGTATCGCAGCCTGCACAAACAAATCCTCCCATCTTCTTCCACAGGTGAGATCAGAGGCTGGGAAGAAGGCTCACGGCATGAGAAGGACCATTATTACCCCGGAGCATCAAGTACTAAACAATTGTACTGCATCCATGAGATGAGTTGTATAACAGAGATGCCATTTTCCATGAAAAATTAAGGACCTTAACTACAAAGCTTACCAGGAGCTGGACACTAAATAGGTGGGCGAGGGCTCCTTGCTACCTCCCAAAGCTGGCAGAAAAGCAGAACATGGCACAAACAGAAAGAAAAAGGCACAGGCTCAGGAGTCCCTGCGTCCCAGAGCCTCAGTACTGCTGACTTCTGTCGAGCATCTCTGCTCGTCTGCAGAAGTGAAAACACCCGGATGTATCTCAGGGTACATTTGCAAAACTGGACCACTTGCTCTTCTAGAAAGTTCTCATTGGTTGTTCTTTATTTATTTCCATGTAGTCAACCGCTGCCAGCTATGTGAGACAAGCTTTGATCCAGGTCTGTAAAAGCCCAGAGAAGTCGCCGCACGATTTTCACCCGAGCTGGAGATTCAAAAGCCGTGACAGTCAATATATTGTCAGCTGCAGCGAAGAGCCCGACAGTCAGGCACAGCAGCCATTTAGCAGATGATCACAATTTATTATGGCCCTTATTTCATCCTGCAGCAATTAGCCAAGAAAAAAAAAAAAAGGGCCTCATCACACCATCATTTCAGCCTTATCTATTCCAGCATGTTTAGGGAGACAGAACCGAGAGGTAGGTGCTTTCTGGATCCCAAATAAAAACGTTATTAATGTCTGCTAGCATACATCAGTTTTCACAACTACAGCATGAGATAACAGCTACTCATCCCTGCCGGGTTTTAGCCATCTCAGGAGATGACTTTTAGCAAATCCGAGGCAATCCCAAAAACGTGCATGTGCTGGGAGGGGGAGGATATGCAAAAGGGTTTTGTACAAGGGATCAAGCCGTCCTGACAGTACATGAGCACTGTACTGCGCTAAGCCCACTGCAGAACGAGCCGCTGCTTCTGATCCTGACTTGAGCCTGCATCCCAGAAGACAGCTAACAAAACTGGAATTTCCCACCTCCAGGCTTTTTACTGCCTGTTATTAGACCCTCCGTGTGAACGTGAACAGGGACCCCCTGTCCTGCGCTGTCTCCTGCTCCCAAATAGCAGAATCCCGCGCTGGAGCCACGCTGCCGAGCCCCAGGGCACAGGAGCACCAGCGAGCCGGCAACCGTGCCTGCCGCACTTGCCCAAACCGCGGACGAGCCCCATACCAGCACTCAAACAGGTAATGGATGTTAGGTTCTTCCCCTTTGCCCCACCTCAACGTAAAAACATCAATCTGATGTCCATGTTCAAGTTTTCTGCAATAATATCTTCCCCATAAATATCTTCTAAATAGTCCCAACCTCAAACACAGCGCTAATAAAAGCGCTCTTTATGGCTATTAGACAAGTGAAATGTCCCTGGACTGAACAATTACCTTCAAATATCTGTTCAGAACTGGCTGGGAGTGGAAATCAGTTTCTTCCTCCCCAGGTACAAATCCATAATGAGGATTTATTTCTGAGGCGGTGGGAATGAGGTAATCCCTCTCCTTCTTGAAGTGAGATAAGGAGGAGAAAAAAAAAAAAGTAATAAAATGGTACAAGTTAATACTGAAGCATCTGGAAAAGCAAATGATTTGCAGGAGGAAGGGGCAGGAGGTCAATGGCATAGAAAAGCTTTAAATAACGAGAGGGACAAATGACTGGATTGACTGACACTGCCCTGCGAGGGGGACAAGGCAGGAGGGGCGGCGCGGGCGTGCGGAGGAGAACCACCGTCGGGGTCCCCGAGCCACGCGGGGCAGCACACCCCCCTGCTCCCCACTGGTGGCATTTCTGTCCCGTGCCACAAATCTGCTTCCCACCGAGGAACGGGACCCGGAAAGGCAGGATGAGCTGGCGCCCTGCGACTCGGCGCCCCGTCATGCTGCCGCTGAGCAACAAATGGCCCAAAGGCCCCCGTGCCGGAACAGCCTGCAAGACCCTCCTCGCATTCGGCCCCCCCAGGAGTCATGCCCGCAGGGAAGAGGCCAGCAGCGGGCATCAGCCCCCCAGGACCCCAGCCCCCCAGAAGGTTTGGGCTGCCAGCAGCACGCCCCGCAGAGGTAGCTACACCCCGGTCTCTGTGTCTTAATGACTCCAGACCACACAGCCAATGCTGGTTTTCTTCTTCCCATGCTACTTTATCTCGCTCTCCCCCACGAGATGAGCAATTACCAGCAACAAATCCTGCTCGGCTGAGGAGGGAAGACAAATACGCTTCTAGACCTGGAATATGCAGCTACTTATTACAAATATTTGACAATATTAGGACAGTTACTATCAGTCTCTCAGTTATTCTCCTTTGCTCTAACATCCACCAAAAACAAATCAAATGCCTAAATCACCTGTGAGAGCGTTGCGAGGCGATCTGCCCCCCTTGCCCTGACAGGTGACAGACAGCTGCGGACAGACAGGCACAGGGATGCGCCGCAGCCCCCTGCCCCGACATACGATAAACCCAGCGCTGCTGGCGGGAGAACTGGTACAAAACCAAACCGACGAGTGGCATTTTGCAGGGACAGCCTTTTTCTGCCTGTTTTCTTTCAGTAAAATTGCTGCTATAATAATCCTACTTTGGCCAAACAGATAAAATCACCATAAAATGAAGCAGATGAGAAGAAATTGTATCATCTGGGAAACGGAACCGTCGCCCAGTCTCTGCTCTTCAGCAAAGCCACAGCGTACCTGTAAAACTGCCCTATGCAAATGGAATAATTTGTGAAACAGTGCAGATTAGGATAAAGGGTGTATTTATGGGAAGCAATTGAGGAAAACCGCCTTGGTGCTCTCCTGGGATTTGTGCTCTGCATTTGCTGATCAGCTTTGTTTTCTGCTGAACCCCCTGGTAGTTCTGTAGTAGGCAGAAGAGGAATTTGTTGATGCTACAGAAAATGAAGTCCTGCACAGCAGTCAATAGGAAATAATGGATATCAATTACACAGCTGGAACTGCTGACTTGATCAGATTTTATAACTCTCTACTCTAGGGGTTTTCTTAATAAATCCATTGAGAGAAGTATCATATCTTTCACAGTAATATGTTTCAGTGTTTTATTTTCTATGAAGGAGCAACTGGCAGTTTTACAAAATGCTCCTCGGAGTCTCCCATGGCCTTACAAAGGTATCAAAATTGATGGGAGATGGACATGAGCTATTTGTTCTCTAATTCAGGGACCAGTTTGCCATAACATTTGGAAATTGCCGCTGGAAACGAGATGGATTCCTTCCCTTCCGCTTCAATCCCGTTTATGTCACAGGGGCAGGCTCCCGATGAGTGATTTAATAAGAGCCTCACAGCAAGGTGCTAAAAGATCAGGTCACCTAAAAACAAATCGGCCCTTGAGGAGTACCCTAGATTTTGTTGCAGTCAGAAAACAGCATCGTCCCGTGGGAGTGGGAGCAGCTTTCCAGCCCTGCGAGGAGGGGCCGCACTTGTGCAGGGCAGCAGCAGACACATCCACTCAAACCAGACTGAAAAATTACATGGAACGGGGTAAAAACAAGCTCACCTTTGTCTGTTACTTGCAGTCTTTTATCTGCATTTTTATTTAATCCAGCCACCATCTCAAGTGTTGAAAGCAGAAATGCAGCCCTCTTACATGGCGTCTTCCCTATGGTAAATCTAATTAAACAGCCATTAAAATGTGTGTTAGCTCGATTATATCAAGGTGACCTGGAGCTCCTGCTAAATGTTAATAACAGCATTCCCCACTAACTGGCATTCAATGGGGAACAGGCAGTACTATTTCTACTGATGCAGCCTTTAGATGAACATGCTTATTAAAGTGCTTTGTGGACTACAGATTCCCAAATAAATGCATATCTCATTTTCTGGCAGCTGAAATGTTTTGGGTGCCCCTCCAGTGCTCCCAGCCAAGGCTGGCATCCCAGCAAGCACCCCCACTGAGCTCCTGCACCAGTCAAGCAGGACATCTGTAGCAGCAGCAGATGCAGGCACAGACAAAACATGCACAAGCAGCATCTCTAAAGCCCTGTCCAGAGGAAAAGTGTTAAAATGCAAGAAAGGAGAGGAGAGAGGTCAGACCCTTACCTGCAAACAGCAGGAGCTTCTTCCCACCCTCACAGCAGCCGATAGGAGCCTCTGATTGCAGTGGCGGTGGGGCAGGCTCGTGGAGTAGTGCCTCCACCTGTATGAGATGAGGTTGATTGCTTCCCAGCCAGAGTGAACACCCATGTGTGTCTTTAAATCCCCAACCCCAATTCAGATCAAAATCTGGAACAATTTCCCCGGTTTACACTGGCCTGACCACCAGTCTCAGAACCACACATAGTTCACATTCATGTCTGCAGGACTCTGTGGATCCATTTCCATGTCCCTATCCAGAGCTAGACCTGCTAGTGCCCAGCAAAGAAATCTTTTTTTTATAAGTAGGCAATTTATCCGGTGAAGGTTAATGACAGCAAAATGCTAATGATGAGAGTGATAACTGAGAAGTGTCTGTCCATTACTACAGGTTTTTATCATGCAACCCAAGAAGTATCATTATGCTTAAGAAAACCTTCACCACATACTAAATCAAAGTCAGACAGATCAGCTTCTAAAAAATTACTTCCTTTGGTTGTTACCTTATGTTTGACTTTACAAGTTGATTCCTTTAACTGCAGCTGCAGTTAAAAATAGGGAATATCCCACCAAGCTGCAAAATAGCTGAACAGGTGGAAAATGTCTCACCTCCCCCTTGCACATGTCAGCAGACTTGATTTGGACACTTGGGTTACATGACTGCATAAACCTCCCCCTGTCAATAATTAGCAACAACAACATTCATTTACCATCGTGTCCAACCATTCGGTGGCATCAGAAGAAACAGAGAGAGGCCGCTGGCGCTCGGGAGGGATGGTTACTGTCTCCGGGAGCTCCTCAGGAGCCTGGTGGTTCATCCCACACCTGGCCCTGACTCCGCCGCGTACCTGAGGAGCAGCGGGCGCTCAGCCCAACGCGGGCAGCTTCCCTGCCCACCGGCTCCGTCACCGCCGCTCGGGCCAGGAGGTGCTGGCAGCCGCGCTGCTGTGCGCAAGCACGACGCAAAACACTGCAGACAGACCCCGCACCTCTTGCCTCCGGTCCTTCAGAGCTGCAGCTGCTGAGGAATCCCACCCAGCCACTGCTCTGGCACCCAGGCTGACAGCTTCCTCCGGCCGGGAAGCAGAGGCAGCCCCAGACTACGAGGTCTGATGCTGCTGCTCCTGCAGACGACTGCATTGTACTCTTACGGCTTCTTGAAAGAACAGAGATCGTTTTGCATAGTTATGCAAACAGCCACCCGTGCTAACAACTGAAGAGACAAACAAGTAAGGTAGATCAATGATGACGGATGGAACGTGGCAGTAATGAACTGGGTTGGGTTTCAGTGTTCCAGTTTGTTAACGGTCCTGTTAGAGGAGGCAGGTAAAATGCAGCTTCAGCTGACGGACTATGGGGGATGCTGCTGCCCTTCCCGCACTGGGCATTCCCAGGGCAGGGACCTGTTTCCCAGATTCCCAGCCTCCCTCCAGGGGAGCGGGAGTCACCATGTCCTTTTTCTGGACTTGAAAGAGGATGCTAATGGGGGTCTCATCCCAGCTCTGAGCTGATTTCCCTCTCCTATACAAGATGGGGAGTCAGAAAGAGCATTTATTCATGAGCTCTTATAGCCCCCCCACTGGAGCACTGGCTGCGTGGACACACACAGGCGACCCAGCAGAAAGTAGCTGCTCCTGCCCAATTATTCCCACCCCTTGGCAGGACCCATTGCTGAACGGAGGGGCTCAGTTGTCTGGTGTTTGCAGCATTACCGGGAGCCCTGCCTGACGCAGCCATTCTTGCAAGGAAATCTGTGCATGGCTGTGTTTGGCAGGACTGCCATCGACATGCTGCGTGCTGGGATGCTGGAGGATCCGGAGACACCGGAACGATGAACCTCCCCCAGGTGCAATGATGAAGGAATGACCTAAGGTTAAAAACAAAAAAGAAATAGGAGAAACGGAGCCAGGCTGTAACACAGAGAGCTTCTGTTCCCTGGGGTTTGGCAACACTTCCAAAGGCAAACATGCCTTTTCCAGTGCCCTTTTCACTTTCCTTTTTTTCATACATCCAAAATAGGTTTTCTATGAGCACTTTGACACTGGTAAAATATTACAATCTGTGCTCAGCACAGGGTATGATAAATGTGCTTGAACAAATGATAGTGTGCACCAGTCTAACAATAATTCAGGGATAAGCATTGCATAGTCATTTTGGGCCTTTGGTGCAGCTTGGCGAATACCCTTCCCAAAGTCAGCGTGTCTCCAGAGGGTTAGAGGTGCGATCCAGCACTAGCCAGGTCAGAAATGAGGCTTCTGGCCAACGGGAGCAATTCATCAGCTTACTCTTAACAGGAGCACTGCATGCCTGTTGCACTGCAATTTCTTCTGGGCAATTTTTAAAATACGTTTATTTTCAGATCTTTGTTGTCCTGTATTATTTTGAGTTTGAATTTCCATTTAAAGCGTGCCTTTGTATTAATCCTTCAGCTATTAAGATATATCTCTAGCAAGTACAGAAGGCACAGTAATACTAATTAAATAACATCCAAGAGCTTTAGCACTGCCATTTATTAATATTACAGAAATACATTAAACTGTGAGGAACAGCTCTTTAAGAATCATTACAAGGGGTGCACAACCGACTCATTTTTCCCATGATGGACTGCCTTCTTGTAGACGGCGGAGTCAGGAGAGAGCAGGCTCGTGGGGGACCACCAGCGGGCACGGCCCCCCTCGCCTCGCGAGCAGGGAGAGGGCACCTGCCTGCGAGCCCTGGTCCCCACGGCGCCGGCGGGCAGGGGTCTGTGGGCAAGCGGGGTTCAGCCCTGTGTTACCCCCCACCTTAATGGGGAGCAGAGGGTGTCCCAGGCTGCCCTGACCTGCTCCCACCAAACCGCCTTGTCACTGCCGGCCACAAACACTGAGGAACAGAAACAAACGGAAAAGAAAGCGAAGGCGCAGGGTGGAGGACTGCTGTTGGAAGGGACATATGTGATATAAATGATCAATTCGATGCAGAAATCTACTGAATTTCATAGGGGGTAATGAATTAAATGAAGTAGAAAGCATGGCGTGACCTGGAGATTTGCTGCAGTAACTAATGTAATTAACCTCTATCGAAATAATTAAGCCTCCTAATCTGTGCTGCACGAGCAGCACAACCAAAGGGGCAGGTGTGAGCCAGCCCCGCGCCGCAGCGGGCAGGAGGCACCGGACCACGGCGAGGGTGCTCCCTCGTGCCACGGGCTTTGGCGCTGCTCACGGCAGCTCCCCCTCCGCCCCACGGTGCTGCTGCTCGGCGTGCACCAGGGGCAGCCCCCCGGCACGGACCCCTGCACCCAGCACAGGCACCTCGCCGTGGGCAGCAGGACCGCGGGCACCGAGTAGCCCCCGATCAGCATCTTGGGGCCGTTTCTCACGCTCTGAGAGACATCAGTGCTCAGGGGGAGAAGCAGGGCCACACTGGGCTGCAAATCCTGGGGGCTGTCTCCCAAAGCTTGGATCGACAAAGCCTGCAAAGCCCCTTTTCCTAGTCCTGGTGTGCCCTGTCGCAGCAGGATGCTGCTCTGCAGCTCTGCCTGCGGCACAGAGGGAATAAACCACACAGGGAAAAGAGATCACGGTCGCAAATATCCCACAGAATGCTGTGGCCTGTTCCTCTCAGACTTGACCTGTCTCCTCAAACTGTCACATTTTCCCTCCTTCAGCAAAGGATTGCGTTATGCCAGTCAGTGAAGCAGAGTTTTGTTGTCTCTAGTTATTAATTTACTTTTATTGGCTGCAGTGCCTTTCTGCACTTTATTACCAAATAGCTCACACTAGCAGAATGTCTTTTACGTGCTACATGTCTGACTTTCCCGAACAGGCACCAAGGAGGGGCAAAACTCTGCTGTGCCGCATCACGGCAGCACTCAGGGAGCACATGGACCTCGCTGCCATCTGATCAACTTTTTAAAGCATGAACAATCCCTCTTTTGAGCTAAGGGGAGGCAGAAGAGGTAGGCAGGTCGTTAAGTACAGGCTGACCAACTTTTTGCTAGTAACGAGTAGAACCGTGCCTGAAACGCGAGGCTGCACATCCATGTCTCCCGTTTTGCCCAGCATGGTGACTGCTGCGCAAACCTCCCCGTCGCCCGATGGCCAGACCAAAAGGGCTGCAGATGCCTGCAGCTATTTTTCAGTGCAGGACCTGCCTTTTGTTTTAGGGGGACCCACCAAATCTGGCTGTCCGCTGAGTTTGTTTCCCTGCTAAAGACTGACTGGTGATGGAGAAGTAGCACAAAAACGCTGATCCCTTTTCCCCTCTTTCACTGCTCAAGGCATATGATGAAAAAGGCGTAAGATTCAGATCGATTTTTTTTCAGTCCTAAAAATATTCTCTGAAACACTTTCATCGCCAAAGTGTTGCTCTTTGTGATAAGGCACATTTTTCCTCGATAGCAATTATTTTGAATGCTGCTATTAGATTGACCGCAAAAACCCAATAGCATCACATAAGGTACCAGCCATATCGAAACACCAGGTTCCCTCACTGTTCCTGAACAACATCTCCCTGCTGCAGCGTGTCACATCAGTCTGGGTCCTGCTGAAGCCAGGACAATGGGAAGGTGGTGAGAATTTTTTTGAGAAAACTGACACCTGAAGTAAGTCCTCTGCACAAACACCCATCTGTGCTGAAGTTAAAAAAGACCAAAAAATAAAAACAACCTCAGGTGCTTTACTGGCTTTGAAGACTGACATAAGAACTTCGCTGCTTCCCAGGAGCTGTCAGGCACAGACATCTCCCCCAGGTGGAACACGACAGCTCAGCAGGGCACTACAGCAAGGCAAGGTCCCACCTGCCACCCACTTTTAGGAATTTACAGGACCAACTGGGAGCAGCAGCACCAGGGACAAAGGATTAGCAACCGGACACTTCCAAGGTGAGGGGCAGAGCAGGTTCTGGCAATGCCTGATGCTGCTTCAGAAGTGTTAATGAGCCTTGTGCTGAGGCGGTGTGAGCACAGCACTGCTGGGGCCAGCGGACTGTTGCTAAATTAATGTAAAAGGCAGGCATAAATTCTAATTCACTGCATCCTTGTCAACTGCGCCGAGCAACACAGCTGCTCTCTAAATTTGATTATAGCTATATCACTACTGAAGCTAATTGGGGGACATGTCATTAGTTTTACATCAAGTACAGCATGAATTTTCCTTTCAGTCATATTTACTTCAACTTCACAAAAGGAATGAATTAAGTTTACAGTGATACTCAACACCTGTTGTGAGAAGGTTAGAATTCAATTGAGCAAATGAAAGAGAAGACCACAAATGGGGAAAAAAAAATGAGCTCTATCAGACACCAGTACTGTCTGATCCTCCCTTTCTTGCTCTGCTTTAGATGGTTTTCCCAATTCTGCTGCTGACCACCAGAGAGTTCCTAGGAAGAAACTTAGGAGAAATCCCTCCAGAAGCACGCTGCTGAGGACAGAGCCACAGGAAGGCACTCAGGGTGGCATCCTCCTCGTCCTGCACTGATTTTCCACAAAAACATCTCTGTTGAGTGAACACATCAAGACATGCGAGCCAATCTGCAGGAACATGAGGATGGACCCCAACCCTTGGCGTGCACAGTAGAGACACAGGGCAGACAGGGCAGTGTCCTGCCCCCGCGAGCTGCCAGAAACCAAACACTGCCTGACCCACACCGCGCAGTGCAGGCAGCTGGCCAGGGCCTCAGCAGGGGTTCCTCTGGATCTCAGTACACTTTGCTCACACCTAGTTTCCACTACTTACTAGTAATTCAGTGCAATTTGTAGGAGAAAACTTCTGTGGCAGAGATACTCATTTTTCAAGACACAGCCATCCGTCGCTTAGTTGTGCGTGCAGCTTTTTTGGTTTGGGTTTTTTTTTTCCTCCAGATTTAAAAACTGGGACAACTTTTTTTTCACTTAGCCAGCCTCTATTTAGATAGACAAAGGACCCTGGAGCAGAGAGGTCCAGGCACAGTGAAGTGCAAGCCAGCAGCTCTCCTGGTCCTATACCTCCAGCAGCACCTGAAGGACAAAGCAGGAGCAGGGGAAATTCGTGGTGGGTGAAGCTGACTTCCAGGCACAGCATCTGCTGGCATTTGAAGCCCAGGACATGCTCAGATCACTAATTCTGCTTTTTGCAGCCCCAAATCTGCCAGTCTGTGCTGTAGCACAAAGGTACATATGACAGAAGCTGTAAAGTTTTCCCTCAGCCATCTGCAGCAACAGCTAACGCGCATCTCCTCTGGAAATACTCTATGGCAG
The DNA here is from genome assembly GCA_035590215.1 of Microhierax caerulescens. Lineage (NCBI taxonomy): Eukaryota > Metazoa > Chordata > Aves > Falconiformes > Falconidae > Microhierax > Microhierax caerulescens. Next base: position 432,393 of record JAVJGJ010000038.1, on the reverse strand, counting down.
GTGCAGAGGGACCCCCAGGTGCTTCTCCACAGCCTCCGTCTCTGCTCTTGAAAGAGGCAAAGCTGAAGATTTTAAAGGTTTGTTCATTTGTTGGGTGGTGTGGTTGTGTGTGTTCGTTTCCCTGGAAGACTGACAGGCTCCTACAAAGTATTTATATGAAACTGTTGGGTCTCTCTACATTTAATTACACTTGACTGAGTGCATTAACACAACCATGAATTTTTAAAAGCTATCAGTTTTATTCTGTTTGACTCCAAACCTGGCAGTGTGAGTTGCTTTCCAGCACATCCTTCCCTCCAAGCCCTGTTCCCCGACAGCTGCAGCTGAGCTCAGGCAGCTCCCAAGCCCGAGGAGACCCCCCCCACCCCGCAGACCCTGCTGCAGCAAAGCTGCATTGCCAGCGGGAAAACACTTTCAGCCCACAGGCACTACAGGGGATTTGCTGTTTGTTGACAGCGCATCTGCCCTGAGTCACAACAGGAAAGGCTAATAACGAGGGAAGAAATACATTAACGAGACTGAATTGGCTCAAAAATTAGCGCCACGCACTAGGTCAGCGGTACTCCCCTCCCCAGACATTTAGCTCCACCAGAAATGGCCTTTATTCAGGAATAAATGAGTTTAGTTCCCAGCTGCTCGCCCGGGGCACGGGACAGCTCCTGTCCCCAGGGACTCTGCGGTCCCCAGCCGGGGGCGGCATCAAGCGACCAGCGCGGCGATGGCCCCATTGCACGCAGCGACCGCGGGCGCCGCTCGGCTGGGGGGGGACGCTGGGGCCGGCCCCCGCCGCAGTACCCGGGCACAAGTACCGGCGACGAGGGGCAGAGCGGGGCTGCTGACAGCTCTGCACGAGGTGCCCCCGGGGGCGCGGGCGTTTGCCGGAGCCCTCAGCCCGGTGGCCGCTGCCAGGCGCAGCGCGGCGAGCGCAAGAGCTTGGCTGCGTCCGTGGGCACCGAGCTCGCGCAGCTCCTACTTGCTTCCCGTGCCCTGCAAGGACCCCCGGGGGTGCGCGGCTCCTCTCGTACTTGCATTTGGTAACTCTTCCATCTTCCACGTATTTGTTTCGGCCCATTTCCTACTCCGCTCTGCAACCCTGCGATAAAGCATCACCGAGTCTTTACAGTCTGGATTCTACTGTCTCTGCTTCTCCTTTTATGCTCAGTTGCCACCATTGCAGTGGATTTTTTTTTTTTTTTTCAGCTGAGGGTTTTGAAAGCTGCTTTTTTGAAACCACAATGCTTGCAGGTTAACTGGAAGGGGCATAATGTCCTAGTGCCAGCAACACAGTAAAAAGCTTCAATACCTCTGGAAAGCCATGCACTTGAAAACCGTGCAATGAGCTGGGATGCAGTGCTTTCCTGTGGCAGCTAGCCTTTGCTGTGTACTCATCAACAAGCAGATTCCAAAATGGTCAGGATATCAGAGGTAAAAGTTTATCAGTGAAAAAGACAACTGATCATCCACATGCTACTTGCTGCAGCAGTTTGGCAACAGCAACCAGGGCCACTCATGGGCTCAGCAGAGGCACACACTGGGAAGCGCGGCATGCACCGAGCACAGCAGCCCCTACAGCCGTAGCAGCAACACCAGTGACACCGCCACACACCAGCGACACAATGCCAGCAAAGCGCACGCACACTGCCTGCAAAGCCAGACCAAACCCAGGGCGGGATGGCAGCGATCGACCAGAGGTCAACTGGCTTTGCCCAACAAGACTCTGCAGAGATGCTGAGCCTGGAAAAGGATCTCCTTTCCCCATCCCACTTGTCATTCTGTGCCTGTCACTTTGCTAATTAACCCCCTCCCTTGGCACATTGCTAGCGGGGGTCTCCAGATTGCAGGACACAGCAACTGCACCCCAAGCATGTGTAGTGCTCTGTCACCCAGGAAGCCAAAGACCTGACGTTTGCACTCTCGTGCTACTCAGCTCTGCAACAAGGTGTCATGTCCTGGCAGAAACAAACAGGCACTTAACCCAGTAATGCATTTAAAAATCATTTGAGTCTCAACAGGTTCTTCCTAGTTTATGTCTAACTGCAGAGCTGCATATATAACAAGCTGAGGTTGTTAAAATCTTCGGTGGTGATAATCAAAATCTGTTACCTTCAGCATCTAGCACTTAGCCCTGTAAGGGTGATGTTACTGATGTAAACACAGCAGCAAGAGGTTTGGAAAAAAAGTGCTAAATTCTGGATTTGGGGGCAGTAAAACACAGTTCAGCCAAAAGGCATTGCAAGAGAAGTTTATAATAGAGATCTGCAGTGCTAGGAAGGTTATTTGCATTTAATCTGGACAAGAAAGTGTAACTGAATTTACTACAGCAGTTCTCTTGAGACGCAGCTGGTAGATCACTATGACCGGCTTTCCCCGGAGAAGAAGCAATCAGGGCT
>JAVJGJ010000038.1:391043-421080 GCA_035590215.1 Microhierax caerulescens | reverse complement strand
CCCCGGGCGGCAGCTGCACTGCCAGCACCCGGATGGGCTTACTTTCAGACCACTTGTCTGTACAGGAGGCACCAGACTTGGAAAGAGTAAACCAAAAGGCAGCAGCTTTTGCACAGCAGGACACACACATTTGGAAATTCAGGGGTGGGGCAGGCAGGGAGCATTAGTTTTAATGGATCGCAGGGGCACAGACCAAACTGGGCTGCAGAAACTCATTTTGCTGCATGGACAAGTTTTAGACAGTAGATTTGCAAACTTTGATGACTAGAAACCAGCAAGTGTTAACATCGCTTCCTCACACCCCAACTCAGCCCAGATGAAAAAGCAGCCAGCAACTTTCAGTTCATGCATCTAATCGAATACACATTCTGAGTTCATACGGCATCGGAGGCACTACACATATGCAGGAAATACTGCGAGAAATCCATTTGTATAAACAAACCCCAAGCGTCATTGGAAAAAATGTATGAAAACCAAGAGTGCAGTGTGTGTTGGCAAACACATCCGTTTCAGAAGGAAAACAAACAAGATAATTTAGCAAACATTAAAGACATGTCAGCAAAGCACATGTGATTGCAGAGGAGAGGCCAGAAGACAGCACAGGCACAGAAAACTAACCGCAAGGAGGGTATCCAAAACCTGCACGCTTACCATTTCAGACACTTATTTTCCCTGCAAAGTGCATGTGCAGGCACATCAGAGGGATGCAGCACTGGACCTTTCCAGCTCATCGTGTCACCTGTCTGTGACCCCAGGGAGCAGAGTAATACTTTCAGACTGACAGTCCCACCCCGTGGACCTGCACCCATCCGATTACACAGGTTGTCTTGTACTGAATGGCAACTCCAGTCTGGAGAAGGGAAGACACAGGAGAGACATGCTAAATACTCAAATACATAAAAGGGATGAAGCAAAAAACCCACCCACCCTCCGCATGCATCTCAGAGTATAGATTCCATCTGCAGCAAAGACAGCACAGGTTAGACACAGGGAAAACAGGATTTTAAGGGAAAGAACAAAGCAGCCATGTAACAGGCTCCTTGGAAAGGTTGTGTACTTTCTGTTACTATAAATTTAAGGGTATTTCAGATAACATGCATTAAGGGACACTTACTTGATGACCCTGCGGCCCTGGCAAGCCCCAGCCTTTGAGATCATGCCTGCCCAGCACGGTGCTGCCCCACAGCTCCGCACCACGTCCCCACTGCAGGACAGCCGTGCCCAGAGCTCCGCAGAGCCCCGGCGCATCCCCGTGCCTGCCCGAGCCTCCCAGGCACCGCTGCAGCCTTTATCAACTCGCTGCATTGCCCTCACCTGACTTGCTACACAAATACCACCGGCTTAAATTATTGCAGGAAGTCATTAACACTGGGGAACCTGTGCCAGGCAGCACAGATAGCTCCAGCTAAGCAGTCCTGTATCTCTCAATCAAAAGAGTATTCGATTTTATTTGGCCAAGGCTAAATTAAAAAGCTTAAAAACCTTAAAAGCTGTTGCAAGGTTGCTGCTTCAGACTGTGGGACAGAAACCTGGAGTATTTCTAAGACATCACTTCTACCACACGGACATTATTCCCGGTTGTTACAGGGAGGAATAAGCTGCACCCCAGGGCAGGATAATCAGGCTAAGCCGCTCTGGTGTGGTTTCCCTCTTGCTCCCAGGCATTTCTCTACCTATGCTTGCTGAGATGGGATCTCTGCTCGTCCTGCTGCCTGCCTGAGGCCAAACACCCTGTTTCCACTCCAAGGACTTTGCAATTTCAGCTCAGCCATCTGCACCATCTCCTCTCACACCAACTGCACACGTGAAACTCCTTTCTATTTCTCACATCACCTACACACTAAGCTGGTCAGATGCAGAGAAGAGAGTCCAGTTTTTCCAGCCTTCAGTGCAAGCTCACTCCACCCTCACACACTCCCTCTCGAGAGGCAATTGCAGGCATCAGGAGGCTCGAGTGTGTTACTGCGGTGTAGCGAACAGGCGAGCATTGCTCCCAGTAAAGAGCAGGAGCCCAGCAGCCCGGCTCACTACACAGGTTACAGCAGGAGCCACCCACTGAAGAGACAAACCTGCAGGAGCTGGGATTGAGGAGGAGTAATCAGGTATTCTGCCTCTTCTTGCAATAGGATTTCCCTAGCCATTCCGTTAATTCTTCCTTAATTAACTCATGGTGCTATCAACTGCACTCTCCTGACTGAGCCATAGTGCCTGTCTGAGGTTCTGCAGCACATTTACTGATGGTGAAGACAGACAAATTAATAAATGCTCCATGCAGGAGTGTCCAAAGGACTTATTCTGTGTCTTTCCAGCCAAAGCCCAGCAGAATTGCCTGTGCCAACTAGTGCCTACAAGTGCCTGGCAGACAATCTGTTCTGCACACTCACCGGAGATAAGTTAATGAGCATTTCCTCTCACAGCTATGACCGTTGCAGCAATCCCTTGCGAACCCTGTATTTCTCTCTTCTGTAATGAAATCAGAAACTGACTTTATAAAGCTGCTACTTACAACATTTCTGGCAAAGATTTTGGCTGATTGGAATTGTAAACACCATTGCAAGTATTATAGCAGTGTTAAACATGCAAAACAATTTTTACAGTTTTAAAGCAAAAGCTTCTGAGGTGGCTCGCAGCTCGGAAAGCATGTGCCTGCCTGGTTCATTCTTTGCAATGACACTGGCTGAATCTTGGGCAATCTACAGTGGTCACAGAAATGGTACAGCGAGCTAGCACACGGCTGTGGTTTAACTCTGGCTGGTGACTAAGTCCCACAGCCGCTCGCTCACTCCTCCGTGGTGGGATGGGACAGAGAGTCAGAAGGGTAAAAGCTAGAAAACTCATGGGCTGAAATAAAGACAGTTTAATAGGTAAAGCAAAAGCCACATGCACAAGCAAAGCAAAACAAGGAATTAATTCACTACTTCCCATCGGCAGGCAGGTGTTCGGCCATCTCCAGTTAAAGCAGGGCTCCTTCCCACGTAATGATGACTTGGGAAGACAAACGGTGTAACGCCCAACACCCCCCTCCCCCCTTCCTTCTCCTCCCACTTTATACGCTGAGTGTGAGGGTCTGTGGTATGGAACATCCCTTTGGCTAGTTCAGGTCAGCTGTCCTGGCCGTGTCCCCTCCCGATTCCCCATGTCCCTCCAGCCCTCTCACTGGCAGGGTCCAAGAAACTGGAGAGCCCCCAGCAAGGACCAAAGCCATCAGTGTGCTCTCAGCGTTGCTCACACCAAACCCAAAGCACAGCACCGCACCAGCTACTGAGAAGAAAATTAACTCTCTCCAGCTGAAACCAGGACACACAAGGAGCAGGAAAAGCCCCCCCGAGGAAGGCAGAGGACCTCTGTTCTGCCTGTACATCCATCCCAGGCACTAACACACAAACCAGAGGCTGCCCAGGCACCGGGGCAGGCACCCACAGCACCTCCCCAGGCAGCAAACCAAGGCACAGACTGTGGCCTTCAGGCATTTTTGTTTGCTTTTTTCTTCACATCACCTGGTGTCCCATCCACACTATAGAGCCAGGGCCACCACCCTCGCCACGTCCTGTCTGCAACCAGCACCAGCTTTTCTCGCACATGGCTTTTATTTCAGCATCACTACACTGAAGTTACCAGACAAGGAGGATGCCACGAGGCTGCTTGACATGGCCAGTGCCCCCCACAGCCCTGGGCTGGCCAGCACTTGCAGCTGCTCTCACCTGATGCCCTGCAGAGCTACCTCACACCCTGCCCAGCACTTGCCCCTCCAGAAAATACCCTGTTCTGAAGGATACAAAATATTCCACTGTCTTGCTGCTAACAGTCCTAACAGCACAGAGCCAACAATGGTAACTTTTGCACAGCAAGCCCCTGAGTAAACTGAATAGTGAACATTGCTGAGAAATCCTAAATTGTGAGTAAGCCAGCTCAAGCACAAGTTGATCATGGACATTAGAATAACAACAAAAACAGCAACGGGGAAAAAAAAATTTCAATAACTCACCAGGCCTCATCTGCTCAAGTACAGTCACAGACCTCATGTCTGTATCTGTCCAGGACCTCCAGGCTTCTGTGCCCCTGGTCTCCCCAGCAGGTCTCCAGTGCCTCTCACCACCCACCTCGCTGTTGCACCGGTCCCATCTCCAGCTCCACCAGCACTTTCCAGTCAGGTACTCGCTGAGCCACAGCATCACTCAGCCTCAGTTGCTCAGGTGCAGGTTAAGCAATGCTTCCAGCCCTAAAGGCATTTGGCTGCAGCACCTGGAATTTAATACACAGACCCAGGAGTCACCACTCAAAGAGCTATTTAGAGCTCAACTTGTACCGAGTGTGCAATGATGGCAGGTTTCACAACAAAGTTACGTACCTCTGGCTTATTAATAAACCCCCGAAATGGCAATGCCAGCTTGTTTAGCTCAGCGCCAATGCTGCTGCTGGCAGCTCAACAGCCCATGCTGACAGAAACAGCGCATCCATGCCATAAGGTGCAGCACTGTGAACTGGACCTGGGCCAGTGCCCTATGGGGTCCCGTGGTACCATCTGCCCACACTGACAGCAGCAAGGGCAAACATCCTTTTAAGAAAATAGTCTGTCTGGGTCCTCTTCTACCCAGCAGTCTCCCCAGTCCCAGCAGCTCAAACACTACCTGGGCTCTCTTGCCTGGCATCCTCACCCAGAGCCCTGGGGTCTCCCTTGGGGTGAGCCAGGTCCCCCAGCAGCATCGCTGGTGCTCACAAGGGTGAGAAGCCGGGGGCTGCTACAGTGCTGCACTACACAGTCCCTCTGCCAGCTCCCTAGGCGGGTACCACCCCTGTAGGAGGGGGTCTCTAGCCACTGCCTCCTCCCAGGGGTGCACTCCCTCAGGCTCAGCAAGCTCTGGAGGCAGAGCTTGCTGGTCACCCGCTCTTCCCAGAGCGCTACACCCCAGAGCTGCAGGCAGGAAGGAGCTGCCAAGGCCACAGCTTTAGGACTCTCCATGCTTGGTGGCTCCAAGCACAGTCTGTCACACCTCCTTGCATCACACGCTCTGACTCTCCTTTCTGCAGGGTCTTGCTCACCCTCCCCAGCTACACACAACCCTCCTCCCAGCAAGGTACCAGTTGCTCCCGGCAGCCCCAGGGCTGGGTACATCCTCCCAGCAGAGGAGCCCAAGGCAAAGCTCCTGATGCTCTGGGGCAGCTAGCTCTGCTGGGGCCAGGACTGTGCCCACAGCGTCACCGCTGTCCCTGCACACTCCCAAGCCACTCTGCATTACCTACCGCGCTGCTGCCAGGCTCCCCTCCTGCACGCAGCCCTGCCAGCAGCCACAGCCCCCACCAGCCAGACCTGAGCAGCAGGTGCCTGCCCAGCAGCTTTATGGGTTGCTCAGCGCTGTGGTAACGAGCCTGGCTCATCAAGGGCCAGCTGAGCTCAAAGGTGTGGGCAATCCCTCCTCAGGGACTGGGTAACGAGCAGAAGCCAGGTTTTGCTTGTGAGCAACAACAGCAGACATCATCGTGCAAAATGAAAACTAAGCACAGCTGCCAAGGGGAGCAGACACTGCTCTGCAGATCAATCTCTGCTAGACAGCCAGGAACATTAATGTTACCAGCTGTTGAAGAAGAAAATACTAAACATCTACAAAGTCTGCTATTTTTGGTTGAGGCATGGATAAACACTAGCACAAACAGTAAAAACCAGCACTTTTTGTGCTGTGGATTCTTTCTATGGCCAATATTTTCTTTCGAGAAGTCACTCAAGCTAATACGTAGGAAGTATAAAAGCACTATTTTTGCTTTACTGATTAACAAATGGTTTTGCAATAGCCAAGGACACACTGGGTACACATTGCTGAGGAGAAGCAAGAGCAGCGACTCTGCAAGACTGCAGGCTAGCAATGAGTTAAACAGTTCTGCAGCAGATCTAGCAAAAAGCCATCCCATTAGCCAGGCACGTTCGTTGGCACTCTGCGTGGTGCTATTCTGCCCTGAAGTTTCAGGGACTGTGACCTCCAGCATCCATGTTTCCTATGTGAAAGCGCTAGCAACAATACACTGAATTTCCACAGAGCCTTTCATTACAAAGCCACCTGCCCTGCCTGCCGGGGTTTGCAGCAGATTCTGATGCGTGGCCATTTGCTGCTCTGTGAGGAAATGAGAAAGGAAAGACAGATACTGCAGGAGGAATTACTTAGCCAAGAAAAATGAGGTGAAGTTTTAGGGAAGAAGAGCCAGGAGATATTTAATGGCCCAGACTGACTGTCTGATACAGCATCAGAAATAATAGCATGTCCAGCCCACAGAGATGCCATGCCAGGGCTTGGGGTTTTGTCCGTGACACAGATCGAGGTCCGTCATCTGCGCTCTGTCACAGGAATAAATCTTTCCAAAAAGGCCAAATGACTTAAAGTCTCGGGTCATTCTCTGTACCAGCTCTTTGGCTGCTGTCAAAGCTGTTTCTGAAAACAAGCGGTGTACATGAGAGCTGGGATCCATCATACCTTGCCTTGCAACAGCACAAATGCTGTGAAGATGTGACGATACACTATTTCCACTGCACTGTTCCAGCTGTGGATATTGCCAATGATCAAACAACACTGGAAATAAAAGCAATGGGAGCCGGTGCATCTGAGATGGCACACGGCGAGGTGCATGGTGAGGTGTGTGGCAGCGTGCACGGCTTCTCCATCCGCAGGCAGCGCTGCCTGATGGCTTCCTGCAGCCCCACCAGCCCCCTCACATTTTAAGGTGATGTCACAGAAAACCAGATGCTGAAACCATGTTGTCTTTTTTCCCATCTAGCCACCCGTTCCTTGCAGCCGATGGTCCCAGTGGTGCCAGGGCAGCCAGGCTGGGTGGAAAGGCCACAGGCAGGATACCAGCCACTGGGGTGGTTGGGCCCCCGACCTGGCTGGTGGTCCTGCCCCGGCGCAGCCCCTCGGAGCACACAGGGAGCACGGGGCGCCTGCAGCGTGTTGCAAGGCCGTCAGTTCACAGGGCAGCCAGCCCAAGCTCCCGTCCCCGGGGCGCAAGAGCTCCGACAGCTGCAGAGGAGCCTTGGCTCGTGCTGAGAAGTGTAGCCACCATCCTCTGCAACCCTGGCAAAAGTGCCACCCAGGCGGTTTTGACATGAAAAAGCCTAGGTGACCTGCGCGTGCCTCAGATGCAGGGTTGCTGCTACCTCTCAACCAAATCCAGGGCTCAGTCCCTGCTTTGCCTGGGGTAATGCTAGATCACCCCCCCCACACCCCCCTTATCCCCCATATCCCCCTCGCTTCTCCCTCTGGCTGCTGCTGTGCTGGTGCTGCACTCAGCAGCTCCTGCGTTTGTCCCTGCTGCACTGGGATCATGCAGAGCCTTTCCCACCCCCAGGCTTTTTTCTTTTAAAGCTTTGCCCTTTTGCTCTGTGTCTCTTTTCAGCTTTACTGTCCTAACTGGGACTCTTTCCCCTTTGCTTTTCCTGCCTTTGCACGCCTGACCTTACACAGGCTCTCACACTTTATACCCCTACTGACAGACACCACCTCTCCTCCTTCCTCTCACTGGGTCCCAGTACTCTCCTGCTGAAACACCCTTGACGGTCTGTTTCTTTGTAGACCATTAATATTTACATTAATAATTGTAATAGGCACGTGGATACTGACTAGGTAATAAAGCAGAGTTGCTGAAGAGGAGCACAGCAGGTAACAAAGTTTTGGAGACAGGCCCCCTTTATTTCTAGTGTAAATCACCAGCTCCCTGGTTCCTGCTGGCGCCAGCCCTGGGAAGCTGCACCTCACCCCAGTGCCCAGGTCACCTGAAGCCACTGGGGCATCTGCCACCGGGCAGGACCGCGTGCAGGTGCCCGTGCCGGGGCTCCCCGCAGACAGACGCTGCGCCAGGGAGGGTGACTCGCCTCTGGGGACCAGTGCCATCCCCAAGGGTGACGCTGGTGCTGCCTGAGCTGCCTGTGAGCTCACACAGACCAGGCAGAGCCCAAGTCAGTTCCTGCTTTTTGCTCAGCGAGAAGGAGGGAGCAACACCCTGGCGACCTGTTACAGTGCAGAGGAGCCACAGAGCATCCCTCTGCAAGCTGTATATATTCTATAACTGTGTGTTTAATTAAATAGAATACTTGTGCTTTATACTAAAATCGCACAGAGCTGACTATTTAAAACACATATGTTGAAGGCGGCCAACAGGGGAATGGCTCCAGAGCTGTTCAACTTCCGAGAGAAAACACTGCTGAATTTCTCTGAGGCCTTTCCAAATGACCCTCCTGGGACCGGCAGCCTGGCGTTGCTATGCAAAGAGAAATGGGTCAGAGCCATCCGCTTTGAATTTAAAATATTACTTTATTGCTCACTGTGAATACACGGAGGCTACTGGCAAAGCGAGGGGTGGCGGGGCCGGGCAGAGGGGTTGCTGTCCCAGGGTGTTTGCCACGGTGCCCTCAGCGCTGGGAGGGCAATGGATTATTTCCTGAGCTCCACTGGTTATTCCCAGCACCCTTCCCTCTCCCCTCCCAGGGGAAAGCTGCCGTGGGCTCTGCCCTTGCCACACGGTGGCTGCACCAGGTCTGCCGGCTGGTAGGAGCCCACCGCTCCCACTCCCCACAGACGCTGAGGCTGCAGCTGCAGCCGTGGCTGAGATCAGCTCCGTGACACCACAGACCTCAGCGGCTGCCGCGTCCCACCCCCAGCCTAAAATACATGTTGGGAGCAAAAGGTACGGGCTAGGCTTGGTGCTGCAGCGGCTCGCGAGGTGGCCAGAGCAGCAGCGCGGTGCTGGGGTCGTGGTCCCGGTGCTGACGGTGCCCCCGGCAGTGCCACAGCGAGGCAGCCCATGCGGGGAGCACTGGGGCAGTCTAGTCACGGTTTTCATCTTCCAGCAGTGAACAGGACCTTGATAAGCCCCGACTGTTAAAGCCCAGCAGGGTGAGCAGCTCCAAAGGAAGGTGCTGTCGGCAGAGGGGGTGATGCTGGAGCCTGGGTGGGGTGTCCCCCATTTGTGGGTGAACTGGGGATGGAAGATTAATGTGCTTTTCCAAAGTGCTTTTCTTTTGGCCTGTGCTAGCACTGTGACGTTCAGAGGGAATTTTTTTTTTTTTGCTTTTTTTTTTGTTTTGCTGTTCTGGCAGGAGGCGAGGAGCATTCACAGAGCGGGTGCGAGCGCCCAAGGGCACCGAGTGCGGAGGGTGCCCAGGGAAGGCATCTCAGCTGGTGGGCACGCACGGAGCTGCTGGGTGAAACGGCCAGGGCCCATCAGGCAGGTGCCAGCCCCAGTTCACACTGGTCATCCCCCCGTACCTCCCACCCCAGGCACTGCCCCCTGCTCCCAGACCGCAGCCCTGTGCCGGGGACACTGTGTGACATCACCCCGAGCACAAAGGGGCTCCTTGGGCATGAGGCACCCGGCTGCGCAGGGGACGGACCGCTCCTCTGCCCGATGGAGTCCCACGGGCAGGGCTTTCCCCATTCTCCTGTCACGTATTCCCGCCAGAGCTGGGACAGATGCAGGCAACACAAGTGGAGTTCCCGTTTCAATCGCAGAGGAAACATGGGAGAGGTGCAGGTGGGAGAGGGCAAGGCTGGAGGCTACAAGGCATCTGTGTGAACCAACCAGACATCCCGCTGCCCCAGAGCATCTCCCGGGTGAACAGTGTTTGGCTGGTGGAAAAAATTTGCAACTGAAATAAATCCTAAAAAAAAAAATAAATAAAAATTCCAACTATATAGCACAGATTTCAAGTAATTTATTTTTAACATTCCTTTTGAAATACACGTCTATGATTGTGCTCACTTCAGAAATGGTACATACACAAATGTCCTGTTCTCAGAACAGAAATTACCGGGTTAGGCACTCACGTACAAAACACACAATGCTGAATGGCAACAGAGAGGATTGTACAAAACCCCCTAGACACAAACCACAACAAGTGCAATTCACATCTGTCAAGTGACAGTTCCAATTTTCTGTCCAATGCAAAACAATACATTTATTTCAAATCCTGTGAAATTAGGTGATGGCTGTAACACTACTTAAAGCTCCCAAATTTGAAATAATACATAGGGTTTATACTACTTAATTTTACAGGTGCTTACTACCTTTTTCCTCCAAAATGTCTAATTTCTTGGCATAATTATGTTAAACTAAAGCTGAAATTCTTTCCAGTCTGCATCTAGCTTGAAGCTTCTGGTTCCTATTTCAGACCCAGAAGAATCTGTGTGCCCTAAAGCTTGTCTGTTTTCTGACTATATTGGATAGTCTAATAAAAAAGCAGTACATTTCGCTACACACTTTAATTAGCCTATATCCTTAGATCACCACTACTACAACACTAAATCACATAGAACCGATTACGAAGGTGAAAGTCAACAGGAACTCTAACAGGCATCACTATTGCTAAGATTATAGCCGGAAAGAAATCAGTGAGTAGAAACCTGTGTCCCAAAGGCAGCTGCGTGTCTGCCAGCCAGCACCGAGCCCCTCGCCGCGTGGCAGGGGCCAGGGGACGGCTGGCCATGGGAAGGCTGGTGCCAGTTTTATTTCTGTGCCCTGCATCCCTCACAGGTCATTTCTAGCAGGTTACCAGTGAAGCTAGCGCGAGAGCACGGGCGGATCTGACCCCGAGCTAGTACGAGGCAACTGGGTCTGTGGAAGCATCCCTGCCGCACAAGTGCACGCCGTGTTTTTAATTAGCAGGAGGAGCAGGCTTTCTGCATAGCAGCCTATTCCCGAGCTGAGCGCAGTGCCACAGGCATGAATAATCACCAGCTGGTGCCTTCCCTGCCGCTGGCCATCGCCAAACTGAGCCCGGCTGAGCCCCGGGATGCAGCGGCAGGCAGCCCCCCCCCTCGCCAGCCATGGGGCTGCCCCCACCCCATGGCAGGGCTGCCTGCCGGGACCTGAGTCCGTCACCAGCCCTGGTGTGGCGGCACAGTCCAGGCTCAGAGGGCTTTACAGTGGAGCCCCAGAAAGAAACGCTCACGTCTGCTGCTGCTGCTGCTGCTGCTGCTGCTGCTGCTGTTGTTTCACTTGTGCTGCGCTCACCACACTGCATTTGGTTACGTTGCTGCCCTTCTCCAGGAGCAGTACCAAAAATGACTGGGGCAGTTGCCGCAGCCACAGTCAAGTGTGAAATAACAGAGATCCTGTGGGCAACATCTTTGGATCAAGCAGTGTTAGCGTATTGTCCTCCTAAACAAACTGGAAGACTGACACACACACCCCCCAACGCAGAAGCCAGGAGGGCTTCCCCAGCCCAGCCCCAGCTCTGCCAGGCCACAGACCAGTTGAGGCTGGAAGGGACCCTCACCTTGTCCAGCCCCTGCTCAGCCAGGGCCACCTAGAGCTGGCTGCCCCGAGGGCTTCTGAACATCTCCAGGGATGGAGGCTCCACCAGCTCCCCGGGCAACCTGTGTTATTGCCGAGTGTGGGTTTTGTGGCGGGAGTCACAGCTGCTCTCCAGGGCCAGGATGCCTTCGTTCACCAGCATCTTTCAACAGAAAAGCGTTATACAAATGCAAAGCATTACTCACTGTTCCCGTCCTGGTCCTGCAGGGCGCTGGCAGCACACGTGGATGTGCTGGGCCAGTCCCCTGTCCCTGCCCTGGGGACTGCGGCGGCTTTGTCAGTGGGGCTGGGGCAGCATCGCATCGGAGAGCACGGAGGAGTGCATGAAGGGGTGCACGGAGGAAGGCACGGAGGGGTGCACGGGCTGCCTGGCCCTCCGCAGAGCTCACTCCTAGAAAACATTAGCAGGGTCCCACCCAAGAAGCGTCGGGGAAAAGCTGAAGCCAGGGTATTTGGAGAAAGAAACAAACTTTGGTCACAAGAGCAGAAAGTCTGTTTTTTTGCCGCCTTGTTTTCAGAGCTTGTAGGCACTTACTGGTAAGTGGCCATAGATGTAACGTTCAGGAAAACATACAAAATAAAAATGTTTTACCAAAGTGCTGGTTCATGCTGGTAAAGCAGGGCTTGTCTGCTTTTCTCGTGCAAATGATTTAATAGCTTGGCTTAAGGAGCTTTCCAGGTCACTTCAGTGCATGCTGGGTTGTATCAGAGACTCTGCTGATTTATGCTGCCCTGCTTACCAACTGTGCTTCACTGCCCACTGAGTAAAATCGCTAGAAAAGAGCATGTCATCTCGCCTTTTAGCTCAATCCGTAAGGTCTTAGCACAGCGGTGATTCTGGTTTCCTCTACAAGTTGCTTTGCTTTAGCTCTTGCCAGCCAAGAAGACATACATGTCCTCACTTTTACTTTGCTTTTTCCTACTTGATTCAGTGGAGTAACAGACCACAAATGACCTAATTCCATCAGTGCTAAAGCAAACCGCGGTGGCCATTCGGTCACCTTTCGGTCCCGTTCCAGACCGTGGATCCTGTGCAGCGCCAACAGACACACAGTCCTCAGGGCCGGACACGGGTGGCACAGCGAGCACCAGCTGACAGCTTGAGCACTTGCAGCCTGAGCAGTGAACCTCTAGCCAGGGGAGTCCCCCCCTGCCACCAGCCTGGGCAGGAGCCCCTGGCTCCGCGTTCAGAAGCCGTTTGGCTGCACCAAGCTCCAGCCAGGATCTGGACACAATTTTGCGGAACGTTGGCCCTCCCCTCTGCCCAAGCCAAGGCAAAACCAGGCCTTGAGAATGTGTGTCTGTGTGTGGAAATAATTTCCTTTTTTTCTTAAATTAGCATCGCCTTTTTACTGAGATTCATTTTAATGCATCACTGCACTAATGAACTAAAAATCTGCATTAGGAAGTGACTCATATGGGGTGGGGAGCAATCAAGACAGCACTCCTGATGATTTAAAGATGCATGATCTAAGATGGACTCAGGCCAGACCTCTCTAAAGGTACACACTGCTTAAACCTGCAGCAAGGGTGGAAGGCATAGACGCGAGCAGTCTGTGCCTCACACCGCTATCAAGGGCAGGGTCGAGCAATAATACGCAGCGGCACCTATTAAAACAAGAGCCCCCCTCCTGGCACCCTAAACCAGAATGCCCAGTGGCACCAGCATCTCTGTCTTTGTGCTCTGCCAGGCCAGCCATGAAAGAAGCATCCTGGCAGCGTCCATCTGAGGGCCCCTCTTATCCCTGGCACTGCACCATCATATTCCTGGCACTAGCAAAGTTACCTTTTCATTATCAAATACTGTGCACCTGCTAGATTCCACATTCCCTAACAAAGATAATAATTTGTTCATTAAGAGAAGGAAGCTATTGAGTCAATAGCACAGAGCTGTGAGTGAATTGAGGTCATTTGTCTGTTAAGACCAGCACCAGTCTCATTAAAGCGTATGTGCGAGCGGGACTTTACAGAAGATGCTATCCTGAACCAGCTTTTCACTATTTCTTCCTTTCTGGACGGAAAGGCTTGCTCTGATCTATTTCTGAACACCAGCTATCTCCAGGCCTTTTAACCCACCCCCTTCCAAGCCCAACGCGTTCATCTCACCTCACAGAGCCACGTTTTTCTGTCACAGCCCACCTGCACAGGGCCTGGAGACCACGGCGGTGGGGGGCATTGTGCGCCAGCAATGGGAGCAGCCCCCACCCCAGCAGAGCACACACAGACAGCATGGTCCACACCAGGCGATGCTGCTGCAGCGGCTCTGCAGACACCCTGGCTGGTGTGGGGGGCTGCTCTACCTGCCCCCGGCCTTGCACGGCCAGGGTCCCGCTTCTAGCGCCCACGGAGGTGCAGAGTGGGAATCTGGATGGAGACTGAAGTCCCCATCAGACCGGACCCAAGGCAAACCTCTGCTAGCAACTGTGCGGTCTGCTCCCCTGCAGACGGTGCTAATTAGAAAGGATGCTTCCTCAGCCAGGTGAGGTGGGTTGTGGCTCTGATGCCAGTCTTGGATGCCGCTGAGGGCTGCCACATGCTATAAAATATAAATTAAGGTTAGCCTGGATATTTCTTGCTTTGGGCTGACAAGGTATAAAACAGCTTTTTTGTATTTTCATCATAACGTTATTGCTATTGTTACAGGCTATAAGTGATGCAGTAAGAGGCAACCTGCCACACTGTCACATTTTTTGATTCAAGTAATTTCTTAAACCATGAACTTGTAGGAGGCTTTACGCTTTGGAGACTATAGCCCTCATTTCCAGGAGTGAGAAAAATCACAAAATATGTGCCTAACTAAATGCCTGAACAGTTGTTTAAAACATTATTGGATTGTCTGATAAAATAAAGGCTTTCCACAAGAATTCAGTGTGTATTCACAAAGAGCCAGTGTTGTCAAATACTAAATCTGAACTCATTCAGTTATTTACATTTACTACGATAACAACTATGATTATATAAATGGATTGAAGCCCTGGAGTGAAACATCCATCCCACACCTTTCCTTGGTCTCATTCCTCCAGCCACTTTCCTTACAGCAAATGCTCACAGGCTTTTTTTCTACCTCATACCGTTCCTTTTGTCCCGCACAGTCTGCAGTGGGTGGCTGCAGAAGCTGCAGACTGATTTCAGATCAGCAGCCACGCTTCTTTTCTTCTGGAGCCGGTGTGATTGAAAACCCCTAATTCCACGCTGCCTCCCTGCTCACCGATCGCTGAGAGGTTCCTCTTTCAAAATATTGCCACTCAATATTTATATAGCGTTCACACGAGCAGTGCCTATTCTGGCCCCCAGTCACGCGCCTGCTGCTGTCATTCTGCACAGCAAACAGGGATGCTCCGGAGAGGACTGACGGTGGCTTTCCCCATCTTCTTCTCTGCTCTTCCCAGAGCAACAGGAGGCAGGAGTAGGGGCACCTTATTTCCTACTGCAGGAGCCTGGGGTCCCCCTTTGCTACGCATCAGGATCAGCAAGGACAGCTTTGCTGGCAGAGGAGAATGGAGAGAAAAGATACACGTATACACCTCCCCTGTTCTCCCTCCAAACGCCCTTTACTGTCTGTGTCCTTTGGTCCCGGATTAGGAAAGCACACTTAAAATTTAGTGATGCTAACCTTGAACTTGTCCCCCCAGCAGCACTCAGCACGCTGCCCTACCACCCACCCTCGCTGGCCAGCAAGCTTTGCTTTTCCTCCAGCCCCCCCTCTCTGGCAGGGAGCCAGGTAGGCAATTAGTGGAGCCAGGTTGGTGGGCATGTGCTTTTACCTCTGGACTTTTTTTTTTCCTGTTTCCTATTTCTTTCATTTCTCTTTTCATCTCTCCCTTTTCAGTCTTGGCTTTTTGCTTCCAGGCCATTTTCCTGCTGAGACACGGGGGAGGGAAGTGGAGCGCAAAAGCAGAGCACAGAAAATCACCTCGCAAAGCTGAAAGCAGGGAGAGCCCCGGGAAGTGGCTGCGCTGAAGGTCTGTGCATCTGGAACGGAAGAGTCAAGGAAGGGGCTGGAAAAGGCAGAAAGAAAACAGGAGAAGCAACCTCCTCATGCTGTGATCTGCAGAACAGCTGTGGGGGTGATTTGGGATTAAGCACGGACGGGGGGGACGAGAGTCGGAAGCCCGTGGAGCTCCGGAACGCTGTCCCTTTCCCCAGCCCGAGGCCGCGGGAGAAGAGCATGGCTGCTTGTACAAGGCGAAGGTGTAGGAAACGCTGCCAACACCAGGACCTTGTAGTCAGGGCTCGTTGTGAGCCGTGCCAGGAGCCCCCGCTCGCTGCGCCCCCAGGGCCGTGGGACTGTCACAGGCGGCTCCGGCGCCACATCCCAGCTGCTGGCACCCGGCTTCGGCGCCTACGGAGTGGTGAAATGCCAAAGCCTGGAGAGTGCGCGGTGCCGTCATTCATTACGGGCATTTTAATTGTTCTGCCAGGGTCAGCTGCGATAAATGGACTCCTAGACTGGGTCGACCTTTTGCCATTTTGCAAGTCAAAAACGCCTGGCAAAAATGCAATATTTAGGCTGGCTTGGAGCTGTCACAACAGGCACAAAATCCTCTCTTACTCCGCTGTTAAATGATCCTTGTTCCAAGGAAAGAAAGAGATTAATGAATGCATCCATATATGCTATTAAGAGAAAAATAAAGGCAGAGATAAAGATAGAGGCAGAGAATGGTAGATCCTAAAACATGTGTTTTCTGCAATTTCATTTTTTATACAATAGATGCAGTTTCTTTCCCCAGACTGCAAAGATAGGCTTGACAACCATCTCATCAACAGCAGTGTATAATAACATCTCCTTGCTATTAATATGCAAATTGAAATGCACACACTGATTAAAAAAATATTAGACAAAGGCCATTGTCGAAGACCCGTGAGCACACTACAAAGCTCGGTTAGTGAGCAGTGGCCCACGGAGGGGACGTTCAGCCGCTCCCTTTCAGCGTGGCAAACCCAGCCCACACCACTGAGGCAAGCGAGTGGCTACCGTCACCGACGGACCAGCATAGGCAAAGCCTCCAGGAAAGTACCTGCAAATAGAGCCTTCCTGTCCGGGCTTCTTACAGACACTGACAAAAACTCACCCAGCTCTGCCTCTGAGCTCCGGTCCTACTGGCAGGACCTGCCGCAGCCGCCAGCCCTGCCTGGGTACTGTCTCTGCTGGAGGCGATGCCACCCCCCCTGCGCAGCCGGACGCCTGCAGCCCCCTCCGGTTCCTTCTGGGGAGCAGCCTGGCTCCAGCAGCTCCCACCCGTCGGCTCGAGGAAGGGCTGGGTGGGCAAAGGGACCTTAAATGCAGCCCCAGGGCCAATGGGCGGGGGGTCCAGGTGAGGCTGGCTGGGGCAATTAAGGACCCTGGTGCGTTTGGGGCATGTTGTATTGATGACGTCAAGCACAGCGTGTGATAACAGCCCCACCAAAGAGAAGATGGAATTAATGTGTTTTACATCTAAGGCTTGGCATCTGTGGTCACCACATCAAAGTGGGGGTG
Organism: Microhierax caerulescens; assembly: GCA_035590215.1. NCBI lineage: Eukaryota > Metazoa > Chordata > Aves > Falconiformes > Falconidae > Microhierax > Microhierax caerulescens. Next base: position 404,306 of record JAVJGJ010000038.1, on the reverse strand, counting down.
AAAGAGGACAAGACCATCACGGAGAGATATCCAGGACAACTGTTCAGCATCAGCTGCCTGCACTGGGCCCTGTGCCTTTAGCAAAACCCTAATCTGCAACCCCCCTATTGAAGGGTATGAAATGAGGTCCTGGCAAGAATACAAGCCAGCTGCACTCAGAGATGATTTTTAGTATTACTGGCAGGATTATGAGATGCAAAGGTGCTAGGAAAATGAGGATATGATATAGAGAAATAATTTTACAGAGTTTGCTTTAGCTCTCCTGTGACTTAGGGTATGAGTAGTATGCAGGAGAGCAGTATAAAAGTGCAATGCATTGCTCTGGCTTGAGGAGTTCTGTAGTCATCTCCTGACCCAGCTCCCCAAAGCCAGCAGAACATGTTTAGCGAAGATAAACACCACTGAGTCGACAGGACCAGCTCCATCATCCCTATTCTGACACTGGAAACGGAAATTAAGACTAGAAAATTTATCCTGAAGTGTTGCAGTTGAGCTCCGTGCAGTAATTGAAGCGAAGAACACTTTGCAATGTTAATGGATATTTGCTTTGTCTCGAGATCCTGAATGTTTAACCACCAGATTGGGTCCTCCCCATCTTGCAGATCTCCAACAGATCTGGAGGTTCCTAACAGCCTTTCATGGGTGGGAGAGGACTTTCAGCTGGTCCCACGCTGAGGAGTTCAAATGAATCCAGACAAGAGCAGAAAGCTGCTGGCACAGCCCGGAGGAGAAATGCAGGCTTTCACATACATAATTTGTAGATTATGGAAGGTGGTTTTAAAGGTCAGGACTTGCTAATTAAGTTGATGCAATAGGAAGTTAACAAAGAAAGCACCACTTACGTACTAGGAGCATTCTTCTCCCGTGATTAATTTCTTTGTATCAAGTAGCATGTCTCAGGGTAGAGTCACTTTACACAGTTACCATAGAGCTCTATGGCCTTCGTACAAGGAGCCAGTTAAAAAACATGTATTATTTGTGCTGTATTATGTCTGAGAACAGAGTTAGCGTCTCGCCTCCCGAAACATAACCTAATGCATTTGCACCAGAGCCTAAAGAACTACATTAGTATGTGCTGCAACACTCCAATGAAACATGTCTAAAAGATTATGGTTTTGGTGTTAATAATTGGATTTCCACCTGTCTCCCAGTGCCAGCGGCATTCCAGTTAGCACTGCTCATTAGAAGTGTGTGTGTGGCAAGACACAACCAGACTGACAATTATTGAGATTTACATTCTTTACAGAATATCTTGCACAGAATTTTAAGTTGGGAAAATGTTTGGCCAGAACAGACAAAATTAAATTTCGTAACGTATAGATGTTCTGCATGAGAACATGCAGACTATGTTTTGTTTTGTTGTTTTTTTTTTTTAAATGAAGAAAATATATGCAAATGTTTTCACCCTTTGAATTTAAAGTAACCTTGGGGGATGCAATGACTGCACTGCATCCATTTTCAAAGATCTTTAATGTATCTGCACACAGCATTTGAGCCTGGGGTGGTGCACTACTCTCAACATCAGAGAAGAGCCATGCAATCTGGAGGCATTTCTGCAGGGATCACTGACTTACCGCAAAGAGATTTGTCTTTTTATGTCTTTCTTTGAAGACCTAATGAACTTAGGAAAAGCAAGAGATTAGAAGGATTTATGGACCAAAGCCTGATTGACTGGACCAGGACAATACTGGCAACAAATGCAAATATTGCACTGCTTTAGTTACTCCGGTTTGAAAGAGAACAGGGCAGGGGGATGTGATGGGGCATCTCATTCTCACCTCGCACACCTCTTGCTCACCAGGGCCAGGTGGCGTGGGACACGGCAACCTCACCTGCGGCACTGACCCTCCTGCTCTTGCACATGTACATCTTTGCATCACCCCTGCAGTGTCATGGGACAAACCATCTACACGAATGCTGCCAGAGTGGCACAAAAATCTAGATTTTTCTAAATTAGCGACAGGCCCTCTGTCTGTGGTCATTCTTGTAGACCAAGTAAGCCACCAGCTGCAGGCCAAGCCAGCCAGCCAGGGGAGAAGGGCAGCCTCTGGGTATCGGAGGCTGAGTTCAACCCTCTCACTGCAGCACCATCAGAGCTGTCTACACACCTGCCTAGGGAAAGAAATTGTGTTTGTGCTGTAATTAATTTGTTGCAATTAGCTTGTAGCGATTACTTGAGCACACAGAAGGTTTTTTTCTCTCCTGACAGAATCACCTCTGCAGCACCCTGGGTGCAGCTTGGAGGAAGGCGCATGGGCTGCAGGAGGGAAGAATCTGGGGGAAAGGAGGCTCAGAAAAGTCAGGCTGCACATGCATGAATGACGTGCCCTGTTTCTGTAAATCATTCTCTCTGTAAAGAGGCAGTTTAGCTTCAGAAAGCCTGGCATCTTTTGTTACTACCCAAAACACAATAAACGAAACAGCCCCACAGCTACGAAACCTACAGAGATGCTTACTCATCTGTGAACAAGCCATTCTCACTCACGAAAGGCATCGATGCAAAAGCACAAATTAATCATACAGAGCATCTTCAGTGTCTGTTATTGTCCCCTGAGAGTAAACAACCAGGTTCTGCAGTGCATTTGACCCTTCCCTTCACAAGACTGGAGGCACAAGCACATCCTGCAGCCCAGCCGGGGCTCCCGGTGAGCAGAGCTCCAAGCAGGCACTGGGATGCAGAGAGCAAAGGTCTCTCTTCCAGCTCGGTTCCCTCTCTCTGTTTACACCCCCTCAGCGAGGCCGAAGAAATGAGATGCTGCTGGCTGGTGCACTGCAAAGCACAGCACAGCACAGGGGGTGACGGGCCCATTTTGCAGGCACCTTCCCTCTGCCACGAGCTTTCCAACAGGAGAAAGCTGCTGGTGCAGGAGCCTCTGAGCACAACTGCCACGTCGGGCAGGCGTGAGCATATGCAAAGAGAGGCACGCAGGCTACCCCACCTGCACACACAACAGTTTTTAAGCATGTAGAAGGAAATTAGCAAGAGTTGGTGAAGAGGTGAGAGCACTGAAGGGACAAGGTGCTGTGATGAGCTCCACGGGTTCCCACTCTCCCCCCCCAGCAACCCCAGCAAGGGAGCAGGGTGAAGGGAAAAATCACCTCCACACAGACCGTACACTAGAAGCATTCACAAATTACTTCGTTTGTCCCTTTTGTAAGCAGAAGATATTCTCCAAGTACATAACGGCACCCTGTACGCCTACTCGAAACAAACCCCGGCACCTGGGTCGGTGCCCGCTGCTCTCGGGTGGTCAAAGCTCTGTCAAGTGTCCCCAGGGCCACGCGGTGCCACTGCTCACCCCACAGGTGAGTGGGGAGAGCTGTAAAAGCATTAAATGCTGACTTCAAATAGGACTGGTGCTTCTCTCTCTCTGTTCCGCTTCAGCTACACTAAACCCAAACAAAACACAACAGGAAAGACTCTCAACGCAGACAAGGACAGGCAAACGTCAAAATTCAATGTGAGTTTTGCATCTATGTCTCCTGCCTGTCACAGCTCAAACGTACGAGTCAGGGTCTTTGTCCCACATTGTCTGTAACCTCTGTCATTGCACATGATGAGATTCATATTCATTTCCCCAAATATGAAGATGAGCAATAGCATCACTCTGTTCTGTCAAGTCAATTAGCCCAGCTATTATACAGATGTAGCACGTTCCTTTGATTAAATGCCAAATGAAGATAAAGCACTGAACATTGCCTATTGAGTATATTTGCCAACAGATTTCATATGTTATGGCAAAAAAAAAACCAACCCACCCAAACCCAAGTCACTGGAGTCTCATTTCTTCTTAGACTAGAAGGGGTCTATTTAGTCTTCACTGCTGGCAGGCAACATAACACAGGGTTCAGTGGAGCAACATTTATTATCGATCTTCTTCCTTGTTTAGGAGAATTATTTCTCAGCTCTCCTGAAGGTTTGGAAAGAGTCTTTTAAAAACAAATCTATCCAGTTTGGGCTTTTACCTGCCTTTGCAAGGTAACAGAGTCACTTCCACTGATAAAAATAGGTTTGTTTTCATTAAAAGGGTGGGTGACCCTAGCAGCGAGGTAGTGAGGGATTTCAGAGTCCCAGATGAGGTGGCAATCAAGAAGCCAGTTACACAACGTTATCATTGCAAAAGAAAGCCAAAAGCAGCTTTCTGTGGCACTGCTCCCTGCGGCACGCATCCCGGAGCTGCAGCAGGAACACCCTGCAGCTGCCTGCAGCCCGTGCTCCACGCCAGCCGGCCACGGGAGATGAACTTCTTCCCACAGCAGGGAAAGATATGAAAAACAGAACCCTGTGAGCAGCAGACTAAGACTATTTTTCTTCCTCTGGCATCACAAGGTCTCCTCCACAAAAAGCCTGCTCCCACTTCATCCCACGGGCTCATTTGCAAGTAGAATTGCTTGTACTGACAGCGTCCTACAGGTACCAGCACTGGCTTCAGGACAATTACTTCTTAGCATGTGCTGCCTTGTGACTTAATGACTTTAAATATTGCCTTTCCTCCAAATACGGTTCAGCCCAGGCTGACAATGAAGCTGCCTTGATTTCACATGCACATCTGCCACTCAAGCCTGCTCTGCTGTACAAACCCTTCAGGTACTGCTTCCCTCAAAGTGAGACCGATCACGGCTGCTGAGCAGTGCCTACAGCATCCTCTGCTACTGATCCTGGTTATCCTATGGGCTGCCGTGTTACTAATGTACAGTAACAGTAATAATTCTATGAACATATAAAGTGAAATTTGCATCACAACTGCAGTTTTCCAAGTGACGTGCCCAAATGTGTCCCATCTGAAGCACAGAGCACTACTTAACACCAAAATGCAGAGCAATACACCTCACTTTGCTTTGGTTTATTAAGGTGCAGAAAAGCGGACAGAGGACGCAGACTAATCATCTATGTACGATTTGTTCACTCGGCAGAAAATTCACAAACCTGCGGGCCACAGTGGAGAGCTGTGGGTTAAATTACAAGTTTCCATGGTACAGAGCCAGTAGCAGGAGGTCACTGCTCTTCCTCGAGATGCCGGCAAAGTGGATGTGCACCGTGCTGGGATTCCTGGTAAACGAACTGATGGATCCGTGCACATCCCTGCTCCCTTCCAAAGACACAAGAGAGCCTCTAGCCAAGTGTGCACAACAAGGAAATGTCAGAGCCTGTTATTTCAGAGATGCAGAACCAGAGAAATGGCCACAGCCTTCAGAAGAATTGCGTTAATACACACACATAAACCAACCAGATTGCGCTTTAAAGAAGTGGTGCTTAATGTCTAGCAGCATGCACAAGACAGGCTCTCTGCATGCAGAGTGCACTCACCGAGTTTGTCTAACGGGGCACAGCGCTGTTTGTTTTGCATTGCTTGTAGTACCTACGTGGAACGGGACCACGTTTATTGCAGCTCTTCTTGCATTGCAGCGGGTTGGGTAAGAAGCCCACTCTCTTTGTGCTGACTGCAGCAGGAAAACCGAAATCTTCGGGAGCTCCCTCCTCCCAGTGGACAGAGTTACTTTTGTTCCCACTCCCCGCAAAGCCAGTGAGGAATAAACACCTCCCTTAAGGCCAAGCACCCATCGGCTGCAGGCTGGGGCCGGCTGGGGTCCGCACAAGCACTGACCCTTTGGGACAGTTAACGTTGGTTTCGGTTCATTTTTTCTTCCTTCAAATCCTTTCAGTTTTCTCCTCCCTGTGAGCAGGGACCCCGCGAGCCACAGTCTCTGCCACGGAGGGGGTGGCGGCGGCGCTGTCGGATGACGGGGTGCTCCGTGGGCGGCGGGACCCCGGCCGGAGGGGCTGCCAGCGACACCCGGCACCCGCAGGGTCCCCCCGCGTCCCGCTCCCGCGGCTCCCTGCACGCCCGACCCTGCCGAACGCTTCGCCGTCGCAGTGCCCACGCGGCTGCAACGCACCGGGTCTTCGGGTACGGGAGCAGCCTTCGGCTGAGCCCCCTGCCCATGGGGCACCGAAGGCCAGAGCTCAGCGGGAGACGCGCGGCTCAGCAGACCCAGGCCCCGGCAGGGAGCGCATGGGGGGCCGTGCCGAGCCGTGCCGAGCCGTGCCGAGCCGTGCCAGCCGCTGCCTGGGCAGAGCTCTGCCATCGGTGCGGCTCTGGGAGCGCTGGGCCCCCCATCCTGGGGCATGAGGACTTCTGCCCCAGGGCAAAACTCACTGGTGCGGCCGTGCTGGTAATGGCCAGGTGCCGGCGGGGGCTCACTCCACCACAGCCACGGGTCCCAGCCTGGCGCCCGCTGCACGGCGAGGGCAGCTCCGGGGACGGGTGGCCTCGGTGTCCTGAAACCAGCCTCCGCACACCGCCTCTCCACCGTCCCCATCACCGGTCCCCGCCGCTGCCTCTCCACCGTCCCCATCACCGGTCCCCGCCGCTGCCTCTCCACCGTCTCCCTGCAGGTGCGGCAGGTAACACGCTCGCAGCCGGTGCTCCCGGCGCGGGGCGGGATGGACGGGGCGGCCCGGTGAGCTCAGCCACGGCCGCTGCCCCAGTCCCACCGTCCCGCATCTCTCCGGGAGGGCTGCGGCACCCCGGGACGGCGGGCAGAGCAGCGTCTGGCCGTGGGTTTGCCTCAGCAAAGTCCGTAAAGCGAACAGCTTCCGTCTAGCCTGTAGGAATCCTACCAGCAGGAAAAGGATTTTTGACTTTCATTTTAGTTTTCTTTGCTCAGTGAACCATTTGTTTCTCTGAAGACAAAGAGGAAAGGAAAAAATTCATCCATTATACAATCCCCGTGATTCATTTTTTGCTGCTCTTTATGTGTTGACACAAACCATGCTGGAGAAGGTGAAGAAAGTATGTTTATTTCTGATTGAAGGCTGATTACATCACTATCATGGGTAATGTAATAGAATAATTTTATACTCTTGGGAGAAATCTAAGAATAAATATGAAAAAGTAAAATATTTTGTTTCCACTGTCTCTGAAGATGAGTGATGATTAAGTGCTGTATTTACAGGATAGTTATCATACTCTAGACTCTGTGCTGAATAAATATTATCTTGAAAGGGTAAAAAAATCCATTGAAATATTTTAACTCACCACAAAATTAAAAAAAAAATTCCATGTATTTGTCCAAAGCGAAGGTTAGTTACATGTTAATTATCGAATCCACACGGGATCACTGTCCAAGAAAGCATCCTCTCCTCGCTGGCCAGTTCCTCAGCCTCGGTGGTGCTCCTCGCCTGTGGGGCTGCTACTGGTTCTTCAGGCTGCAAGACACAAACAGGCACAAGTCACCCTCTGTCCTGCTGTTCCCAGTTCAGAGCTGGTTTCTGGGCATCTCCTGAGGTCTGCCCATGCCTCTGCCTCCACCCTTGCCCGGGCAGCCCCAGGACCACTCGCTCCCCTTCCCCAGCAGACGGTGCCCACCCCCGCCGCCCCCTTCAGTGGCCAAAGCTCCAGGGAGACTCAGTGCCCAAGACCAACCGTGGGCCAAGCAGGACTGGGCAAACCTGCGACCCTTCTCATAATGACTAAGAAACTTTTTAATGTGAGCAATGGGGAGACGTCAGTTCTAAAAAACCCCGTATGAATAAACGCCTTCTACCTAAAGCACCCTTGCAATTTTAAGGACAGTTTGATATTTTATGAAAGAAAACTGCTGTAACAATTTGCAAAAAGCATACTTTCCTTAGGTCTTCAGTTTAATTTTGTTTGAGAGCCTACCAAACCCTGCAAAACTTGCCTTATTTGTGACCCAGTGTATGATCGGCCAGTGAGGAATTTCTCATTCGGTTGGCGATCTCAGGCTTACACTTTGGGAAATGGGTCCAATGCTGATGCTTTACATTAAAGTAATAATCTGTACACCTGATACCACAAAGCAAAGTTGCACGAGCCATTCTGGGGCTTGCAAATTGTGATCAAAACAGAAGATACCCCAGACATCTTTATTTTCACTTACATGTAAAGGGAAGAGAGAAAACTTAATTCTTTAACAAGAGAAAGTATTACACACTCCCTCTTCATAGGCAGTGCAATTATTCAGCTGCTCTCTGGAACTGAAATAATGACAAATTAAAATGCCTTTCAATTCCATCTACCTTTTATAACTATTCATCTTCTGGAGTTATTATCACTTTAAAGGCTTCTTCATATTTTAGGCATCAGCCACTATACAGTACAGAGAACACATGGAAAGCGTTAGCGCTACCAATAAAAGTTGCGGTCATTAAGGTAAGAAAAAAAAAATCATTTGGCTTGGTTGTGAAGTACACGGTACAACTCACGTATTTACTGCAATTTCCTGAAATTTATTGGAAATCTATATCAAAGAGTGCATTCATTCTGGGTGAGGATGTGCAGGCGGGAGCTCAGCCTCCCATCACTTGGGATGGGGCTGGACAAATCCAGGGGAAGCAGAAATAACGTTTTGCATAAAACCTGACACAATCAAAGCCAGGCCAGGAACCACCAAAGCCCTCCTCTAGTCCTGCCTCTTGCCTCAGGGCACATTAATTAACTTCCAAGGCCCCGAGCAGGGACAGCCGCAGATGCCACCCAAGGAGGTCGGGCAGAGCACCCAGGACCTGCCTTCGCCATGCCCACTGCCTGCGCCTTTGCCACCCCAAACACCGCAACCAGGAGCACGTTTCAGCCACAACAGGCTCTAAATGCTTGTGTACACTTTCTTAAATAGATTGAAAAAAATATGGAAATGCAATCACGGTGAAGGGTGACATTTCTCCAGGCATGATATTTACAGTATTTTGATTAGCTCCGACTTCTGAATAGCCAAGCAGCTTATGTTAATAAATACCCTATTCCAATTAGACATCTGTGTTCTCAATCAGGGAAAATAAAAAAAAAAAAATAAAAAAAAGAAAAAAAACCTGCAGAGGCACCACGCCTGCTGTCATTTGCTCCTCAGCAAGCCATTAATCATCTGGGCTTTCACAGGGTGCAACCCAGTGACCAGGTGAAGGGCTGTGCAGAAAGGTCTTCAGAGCACACCTTCCAAATCAGAAAGGACCGTTCTCAACCACAAGAATTTCATCTTGACCGAGTACTTCTCTCCTTTGGTAGGTTGAATAGATTTTACCCCAATGATAGCTGCAGGATTGGGTCCCCTCTCTGCAAAAATCCTAAAATTAATCAGAAAGCATGACTTTGAAAGGGAAACCTAGACCGGTATTAGCATCTGTGAATGTGTAAATGAGTGGTTATAAAATGCCAGCATACATTTGTCGGCTCTAGATGTGGCAGAGAGGTCTGGCTGATCAAAGAGACAAAATAAAGGCGAGAAGATAAAATTCTTCTTTATGGAAGTGGGAATCATTATCCCCATACAGTCAGACTCTTAATTACTAGGGCTGGATCTCAGCCTCCAATTGCTGACAGCCAGAGCGGTGGAGGATAGCTCTCAGCTCTCACTATCCGGCACATTATTACAGCGTTTGATATATTTGCAACCAGCCCAGAGATGGCACTTACATCAAACGTGGGTCTGGGCTCTGGTACTCTGCCAACAGCATCTTTCGTCCTTTCATCCAGAAGCCCCCGAGGAGCTACTTCAGAGCTGGAGCTGGGTCCTCCGGTGCAACTCGCCCCAAACACGGCTGTCTTCTCCAGGACGCAGCGACGACCACAGCACCCTGGCCCCAGCCCCGCCACCTGCCCGCGCTAATTAAAGGAGGGAAGTGCCTTTTGCAAAGCCCGAAGACAATGTTCCGCATGAGCCTTTCTTTAAGCCCAGAATTTTAATGTCTTCTGGCTTCTTTCACAACTACCCAGGACTTAATTCTCTGTTGTTTGTCACACATCACTTTTAGCAGCGATCCTCCATCTTACACTTTACAGAAAAAAGAGGGAAGACCGGTTTCCTTCAGCCTATGGCAAGGAGCAAGGAGCAAGGCTGGCATGTGATTCTCTCCTGGTATTTCAGAAACAACGTGCCCTCCTCCTTGCAGCCCCGCACCAGCCAGTGTTTGGTGCCACCAGTCCTCGTAGAAAGGGAGGTGCTGGTGCTGACCACGGTCCAGCCGAAGCGGGCATCAGCACCGCTGCCTGCCTTGCACCTTGCTCATCATTCTGCTGCTCTTCTGCTCACTGCGGGGAGGAGGGAGGGAGAAGGGGAGATTAAAAAACCCACATCTATTTCTGGAAAGCAAGTCAAACAATGACTCAATCATCTCTACACAGTTCACAAATCCCTAATTAAAGGTTTAGTGCTCCTCCCCGCTGCAGATGTTCCAGAGTCCAGCCTCGTTTCAAAACCTGCTTCTGTGCTGGCGCGTGTGCGTGCCGCCACCGCGTCGCTCCGCGGAGCCCCGAGCCGGAGCGCTGCTCCCCCGGCACATCTCGAGGCAGCCCCTGCTCAGCTGCTCCGTGCGAACGCACGCTCCCATCGGAGCGGTGATGAGCGCTGCCTGACCCCTGACGTAAACAGACTGGATGCCGGATTTGCGAGGCTTTACAAGAAATATTCTCCTGTATCTGACTCTCGCCCCAATCCCTGACTTTACGACAGGATAAAAAAAGGATGCATTTTTCCTTTATTTTCAAATATACAGGTTAAAATAGCTGCACCCCGGGGAAAAAATGGGAGCTAGCAGACATTATCTTGCTTTGCATATTCATTGATCAGAGGGATGAGAACTAGCTCCGTATTAGCCACCTCCTCCTGCCTCTTTCACTCAACACCAAAATACCAGTCAAGACACTTGCAGCTCCCCCCCTCCAGCCCTTGTTTTCCCCATCTTTCGGTCAAACAAATTGAGTTGGAGGCATTCAGGTGAGCCCTTGAGATTCCTGTAAGCAAACAGCTGAGCCCTCCCCACCAGACACCCCGAAGGAAGAGCAGCTCAGTTGCAGGGGCCGCAGCCTCCAGCCCCCGCGCCGCTAACGGAGCTCCAGCACCGTCAGTGCCCGCGCGGAGCAGGGACGGAGGTTCAAGCAGCACGGCCCTCTAAGCAGTAGTTCAAGGGCTGTATATGGTGGATCATTTAAAGCAACTCTAGCAGTGGCTGGGTTGTGTGTTGCTCTCTGGAGCACTCTCAAGGACCATAATAAATACCCACAACTCGACCCATTCCTCACAAAAGTTCTTCTCTCCTAACGCAGCTTTCCAGAAGGCTCATCTGCCCGGTACTTTTGGGTGCTACCAGCTTTCCACCTGCAACCACCTTCCCTGCTAACCTGTCCCAGAGCAAAATCCCTTTCCTTTACAAACTGCTCCCTGCCTTTTACATATATATATATGTATATATATTTTAATTATATGAAGTATGGCAGCTACATAAAAAGTTTTGTTGCCTTGGCAACTGCAATCCACTGGCTTCAGACTGAGTTACAGGGAAGAAGGCAGTCTTGACACTAACCAACAATAATGAGAACAGCAAAAAGCAGCGGACAAAACACTCGCCAAGGTCTGCAGGAGGGACGGCTTCCTCCCGTGGCACCCCAGTGCAGAGCACGCTCGCATCTGCCTCACGCTGCGCGCTCCAGCCCGGCTGCTGCCACGACCCAGCCTTGCTCAGCGCAAACACGGCAGCAGCACCAGCTCTGGGTTTCAGAAATAACTTTCTTCGTATAGAAGAGGCAATCGATTGCAGAAAGCTACAAAAACATAGATGCAGCCCTGTCAAAACCTGCCGTGTCTCTGCTGCCCTGCACACCCCTTTGTGCTGGAAACAGGGCTGAGCTGACGGCCAGCACACCCTCAGTCACTCATACAACAGTCAAAGCACAAGGTAGAGTAACTTGCCATAATGTGTTAATTTACAGCGCTAGAAATGAAGATTTCTTCATCTTTGTCTGCACTACAGACGATTTCTGCACCCAGGAACGTAAGCTGTATGAACTGTATTTACCTTCTTGAATTCTCCCGCTACCTGCGACTGTCGCAGGCACCCAACCTGTGCAGCCAGCTCTGTACAAACACCACGGGCAAGGTCATCTCTGTGCGGGGCAGGCAGAGGAAGTATCGTAAGACCTCCCCCAGACTCATTCTGGGGCTGCCCGCTGCGTCCAGCCCACTGAGCAGCCTGTGTGGCTGTTACGGACCCCTCAGGCTATGGGGACAGAACTGATGCAGGACAACGGATCCGGGTACCTCATCCCCTCAGTCCCACATAGAGGACAATGAAGCTGCAAAGGCCGCGTTAAACAAGGAGAGTAAAATCAGGTTACATCCTAATTACAGGGTGGAAAGAGCTTTTGTTGTGCTCAAACCCAAGCTGCCAATCTATTGTCTCCCATGCTTCTGCACTTTCCTATAGGCGCTGGAGAGACCTCTGCTGCACCGGGATACTTAGCCTCAAAGAAAATTGTACAAGAATGAACAATGGATGGAGGAAATAGAATAATCTGAGCAATTTCCCATAGAAATTGGTCAGATGAATTTCTCTAATTGGCATTCCATTATTACATTTGTAACATACTTTCTTTTGAATTTATTACTTTGTTTCCTCTTGTACTGAATGCCCATGAAAATCTCTTGGGACCAGATTTAAGTCGTTATGAATAAATGATAAGAAACTAAACATAGAAAGACTGATAAGAATATTAATTTGCAGAAGAGGAAGGTGCTTAAAAAAAAAAAAAGTGGGAGTCCTGCAGGCCTCTGTGCTACTCTGGTGTTCCCTGCACAGGCTGGCTTGGTCCCCACCGAGATGAAAGAGAAATGGCCCTTCCTATCAATAATTCACACGCTTTCAGAGCTCCGGAAAGCTCTGGGAATGACTGCAACTGCCGCCGAGCCTTGGCACTAAAATAGTGCGGTGACATTTGGCTGGATGGCATCCCCGTGAGCCGGGCTGGGACGCTGGGACCCTCCCCAAACCCAGCGCAGCCCTCGCCACGCCGGGTGCTGCTCCCTCCCGCCGTGCTCGGGACAGGATCCGGCTGTAACCCCCTGCCTCACCGGCACCCCCGGCACCCCGGCGCGCTGCTCGGCAAGAGGCTCTGCCGGGTCCGAACGTCCGTCTGCCGAACAGCAGCAACGCCTCCCGCCACGGAACGGGGACTCCTCCAGCCCCCCACCCCACAGCCCGGCCTCCCGCCACGCCTGCCCAGGCAGGGGGCTGAGGGTCTCCACCCCACGGGCAGCGATAAACCAGTGTGAATTATTGTCTCGGCTCGTGCTGATCCTTCACCCAGACATGCCTTTCGATCTTGAGCTCTGCGGTAACACACTCCCCGTTCGGCTCCTACTCCAGCTACAGAATGAGACGAAGCAGAAAGATCCCGAGTCTTTGCAGTTTTTGTCGCAGGGAGCTGGAAGAAAATATTTGGGAAAGCAGCAGATGCAGAAGGAACGATC
>JAVJGJ010000038.1:377791-390943 GCA_035590215.1 Microhierax caerulescens | reverse complement strand
ACGATCCTTCTGCAGAACTGTCTATGTGTGGAGATGGCACTCGGCTAACTGAGGTGGCTGGGCACCGAAAGCAGAAGGTGTGGGCATAGCCCAGGGTGAGGCACCCCCCCGGTGCTGACAAGTCGTGCTCCTTCCCTGCACATCTCCATCCCCGCCCACGAGGATGCTCCGATTTGAAACGAACCCCTTCATCCCTTGCAATAATACCAGCAGCAACAACAGCAATAATAACACAAGCTCGGAAGGACTGGCAGGGGAAGGATAAATTACAGCTCTGTGCCTGGGCAGCACATCACAGCTGCTCTCGTTCCAGGTTTCCGATGGGGAAAGCTGTCAGCTCTATTTTCCAGCAGTGGGAATCTGTGGCACTGGCTACGGACACCGACCCTGTCCTGCACGCCGCGCACGTAACCCGCTGGAGCAGGGACGGGCAGCCAGTTAGACGTGCTAGAAGAGGAAGGGGGGTGGAGGCAGAAGGGGCTTACTGGAGGTCCCAGACTGCCTGCGGCACAGCCTAAGCCCACGTCTCACTTGCCTGACCCCGGCCCTCTCCTCCACAAAACACGGAGACTGGTAGGTGTGCGGCATCACTACAGCCGCTCGACAACCACCTCTCCCTCCCCTTCACCCACCCTTTGCAAGGAGGGGGAGGGAGAACACCACCTCATTAGAAAATCAGTTCCTTCTGCTAATTGGGATCCCGAATATGACTACACGCTCAGGTCCAGAAAGGGTAACTTCTGGAAGACATTCAAACGCTCCGTGAATAAATAGGATAGAGTCAACACGAAAAATACCGGGGATCTTTGAAGGTCTAACATCAGCTGGGGCAGGTCTGCGTTTATCCTTCGGTGGCTTAAGTAAAATCAGACATTAGCACTTATTGCTGGTTCTGATCATCCCGCCTCATCTTTCAGACCGCCCTTAAAGCTACCTGAAATATTTCAGTAACTAATGACACCTTTTATATCCCTCTTCTAATCTGGGCAGTCCTGAGTGCTTCAGCCTGAAACGGTTCCCAAAGCTCACACGTAAGTGTATTAAGAGAGATTAGTTCATTAATCTCCTCTCTGGTAACATGTATCTTTATCGCTTCATTTTAATAATTTGTACTAATTGACAGAGCAGACTCCCTCCAATTCTCAAAGTTGGGTAATACATAATTACTCTAAATCACAGCATAAACATTTTCACTTGGAAACACCTAATCCCATTACACTCCCAGTGTCTCTTCCAAGGTTTAACACATGAAAGAAGCTGCAAACTCGGTATCATTAAGCACAGATGCCTGTGACATCAGGACCAGAAGTTGTTGAGGTCTTGGGTGACTGCTGCCCATTCCTTCTTCACCCACCCCAAACCAGCAGGCACCACGCAGCTCGAGGAGAGGATGGGCAGCTATTTGGGTTCCCCAGCATGCATCCTCTGGCATGGTTCAGTGGGGAGGGACAGAAAACCCATCGCTGGGCTGAGGACGTGGGGAAGAGACACGCAGGGCTCCAAGGTTCTCTGCACTGCGGACGCCTGCGGCACCGCTGTGCGCAGGATTAAAGGAGTGCTCCTGCCCAAAAGCCGATAACCTATGAAGGACAAGCTGAGGACGAGGGGCATCCCTGAGGATGTGCAGGACAACAGCTGGGGGTGTGTGTGGGGTGCGGGGTGTCCTGAGAGGGGCGGCTAGAGGAGGGGTCTGCAGGAGAGAAGGAAGATGCTCAGGGAAGCAGGACAAGCCCTTAGCAGCCTTCACCTCTCCAGGTCCAGGCAGGAGCCCCGTCCCCGGGACACGTGCGGGCTCAGGGCTCTGCAGGACAACCCCAGCGCCCCGGGCAGAAACGGGGGAAGGCGGGAGCAGCGCCCAGCAGCCGTGGGACGCACCACGGCCGGCAGTGGGTTTCGCCGGGGCACGCTGTGGCTGGCGGGAGGTCACCAGCAAACAGCGGAGCAGCCCCCCGCGCCTCGGTGGGACGCCAGGACACCCAGCTGGGCTCAGCCCTGCTGCCTCAGGCTGGAGGGGCCACCCCTATCCGTGCTAGCAAAACACCCGGAGCTCCTCAGGGGACGCGGTTATCGCAGCGTAAGCGTCACTGCACCTAGGCAGGCACAGGCAGGCGGGAGGCCGCCGGGAAAAGCACGGAGGTACCCACTTGGTCTGATGCTTGGAGCCCTTCAGGTGCGCGTGGTACTGCTCTATCGAGTTCAGGGTGACGTTGCAGGTGTTGCACGTGTAGCTGCGCTTCAGGCCTGCGAAGAAAACCTGGAGTCATTAACGGTGCACTGCCCCCAGCACCAGCCGTGCGGGTCGGTGCAGGCTGAGGGCAAGCTCAGGGCTGCACTGGGAGGAAAAACGTCTTCGTGCCGGGGCTACAGAATCAAAATGGCAGCTGGAAAGTACAACTGAGTGATAATGGCTTAAGAAAGGTGAGGGGGGGAAGAAAAGGAATGAATGAATGAATTCACCAAAGAATGAAAAAAAAAAGCAGTAACCTTTGTCCCCAGCAAACTTTTAATTAATTAGAAGGTATTCGGATCTCACATTTCATTTCCAGTTGCCCAGACATTTCTCTTTGCAGTAACCCATCTATTTACTTTTCCAGGCCAGGGTATCCAAGCACTAGTGAAGCCTAAAGGAATATTGTCAAGAGGCACAGTCTGAGCAGAACAAAGCAGGTTTCACAGGCAAATCCTTTCTGGACACCGCGGTCCCCGCAGTCCCTCAGCGCCCGCATCCCTCTCCTGTGACTCTCTCACAAGGCACCACTGCGCTCAGACTAACGAGCACACGAGGCCCCAGTGATCAAATTCAGGGCAGTTCCTCGTTAGTGTATTTAGGAGCTAGGTCACTTAGGAACTTATTTTTCTTCCCCCAGAGGGACCCACCCCGATTCATCCACCAAAGCGAGCACCGTCTCTGCTGGGAGCTGCCGATCCCGGGAGCCGGTGGCTCGGCAGCCTTTGTCTGAAGGTCAAGGCTGGAAGCCTGGCGGTACCAGGTGGCCGTCCGAAAGCTGGATGCCAGGAGCTCATTTGCCTGACGGATTTACTCTTGGCTGCGATACCTGTCTACAGCCCCTGACCGCAAAGCAGCCCTTGCTTTGCTAATTTTAGCCCTTCACAGACACAATAACAAACAACTATTTATAAAGCTGTTGCTCTTGCTGGCGGCCAACCGAGTACCACTGAACTAGAAAGAACATCCCAGTGGGTTCACAGTAGAAACGTTATGAAATTTGGTTGGCTTTGGTTTTGGGGAGGTTTGGGGTTTTTTGTTTGTTTATTTCTTACTTTCTAACAAATCTCTTAGCTGCCTCTGCTGCTTTCCACTTCATTGTTTATTTGATTGCCACAGTTAAAAGTGATTTTCTAGGTAACTACGCTGCATTTCATTGGACTGACTGCAGAGAACGCTAAGTGCAGCGGTGCTGTCAGCCGAGCAAGTTAAGGCAGGAGCAGACCAGGCAGGCGACCGCACGGGATGCTGGAGAAGTGAACCGGTCGTATGCACGCGAGGTCTATCTGCTGCTGGCAAAAAGGAGACAAATGGTGTCAGCAGCACTGAACCAAACCACACAGACACCTCCAGAGCACCAGAAATGGGGACTATGGCCTGTCCCGGGGCTCCCTGGGTCAGGACAGGGCAAAGGCAGCACCGTCGGAAGAGGCCACTGGACCCACGGAAAAGATCCCCCACCCCAAGGAGCATCCCCCACGGCTCCCTGCATGGGAAAAGCACTTGGTTTAAACAGCATTTCTCCCCTAATTTACTGCTCTGCCTCTGGGCACAGATTGCAGGGAAGAAAAAAAACAGGCAATTAAGCAGATTCATGCACATCTCAAACAGAAGCTGCAAAGCAATTTATAAGCAAAGTCACAGAAAGTCCCTCAGCACATTCACTGGAAAAATCCGAGCTGAAGAACTAACCCCAACAAGATCAGCCTGTTTCGCTTGTTCAGCTAAGATCAGCCTTCACATCCCTGGGACATCCACGGCAGACAAGACATTCACTCACCTAAGAGCATGCACGCACAGAACACGAACAGGAGACTTTGCAGCATTGTAATAGCAGGCACTGCCGACCACAGCACCCGAATAAGAGAAGAGCCACGTTCCTCTGTGTGCAACTTAGAAACGTCTTCAAACTGGGTTCAACTACCACCTCTGGAAAACTGAAAATCTGGAAACGGGGACCCAGCAGACAGGCAGCAGTCAGAAGTGGAGGCGAAGGAGAAAAGACCTTTTCCCGAGGCAGCACTGCCCAGCAGCTGCTGGGAACGGCTGACAGTTCGTGTCCGTTTGTTTCCTGGAAAAACGTTTGGTCCAGTTCTGAGGCATTTAGTCTGGGTGCCCTGGCACACTCTTCCCTCCTCTGGAGAGGACACTAGCCTGCTTAGCACAGGATAGATCATGTAATTATTTACAATTTAGTGTTCTCTTTTGACTTTCTCGAAAGCTTTCACCCACAACATTCCTCACAACCTTCTGTAATCACAGACCACCACAATGCTACTGGGGAAGTTCCTCCACACCTGCAAAACCTGAAAAAGCAGATCCAGTTAGTTCCTTCCTTTCTTTCTTTCTCTCTATTTTTCTTTTCTTCCTTACCCTTCCGTAAGTGACCTGGGCCAAGGGACAGACCGCTTGCTGGGTGGTCCCATCTATTTCTTGTGGGAGAAATGAGAAGCCTCTTCTAAGAATAGAGCAGCAACAAAATCAGGTCCTGCAGAAGGAACGGAGCGCAGCTGAGCGCACATTAAACGCCTGTTTCTCTTCTGGACGTCCCTGAGAGGTAGAGCAGTCTGAGGGCTCTTGTTCCTGGTATGTAGGCCAAAACCTGACATGAATTAAGCATTTAAATGCAGACATAAGTGTTTCCGGACCCTGATTCTGTTGTCTCCCTTACTATGCTGAGTGTCAGAAAGTGGTTTCTTCTGCCCTCCTCTCTCTTGTATTTTAACATCCTAATAATTCCCTTGGCATCACAGACTGCATTAGCATCACTGACAGTACATGTCCATCAGCATCACAGCAAACCATTGATGCTAAAGTAATTTCTGCCCAGTACTCCTAGGAAAAAATAAGAATTGCGATTTTAGAGTCTCTGTGGTGGGGTTTCTGCTTTGCACTGATTCACTTCCATGAAGATCTGAACAGACCATTTCAAGCTTAATTGAAGGGATCCATTTAGAAATGCCAGAGTTGTGGGATTCTCAGCATGGGCTGCTGTGCTCTTTAGCAACAGTTTTAATGTACCATACAATAGTCTCTTTTGACTTTCTGCAGTATTATTTCTTTGCAGAAATTGTTAAACCAATTCATTTAGAACAAATAATGTATGGCATTCTCGAATTTGATCAGTTTATGCATACCATAATCAGCTGCACAGGCTATATACAAGCTTACCATTTCCCAGCTGCACCTACAGACTCCCAAAAAAATAACTTGTCTTTTTTTGAACTTTGGACACAAGCTATACTACCCGTCCCACTTTTCTCAAACACTTCATACATCTCTCACCTAGGAATCTGGCCCAATATGAAGTTAAACTTATCTTCTCTAAAAAATACTTCAAAAAAATTCAGATGAGTATTTGAGAATAGCAAGCAAGCGATTATGCATAAGTATTTAAATAGTCACCTCTATTTTTGTGTGTTATGATGTGGCACAGAACAAAACTCAAATTGCAAATACGCTTATGGATGCTGTCCTTGCTGATTTTATTCTTGGTGCAGTAGCAACGGTTTTATAGTCAAACCCTCTGTCGGTAGCTGGCAGCTCCCGTTTCCTTTATTAAGCCAACAGGCATCAGACCCCCCCACACCCATGCCACAGCACAGGGGAGAGGATGGAAAAGGCAGTGCACGGCTGACACAGGCGCTGCGATAGCACCTTGCTGCAGACCAAGCCCTCGGACCACGCCGTGATCGCTGCACGGCAGAGACCGGGGAACGAAAAACCTGGTAATACTTTAAATTAAGGTAATCAGTTCTAATGCTCAGCAGCTAATTTAACAGCATACATTAACAGCAGCCTTACTGAATCTTAATTACTTGTGTAGGTGGAAACGCCATCAGCAATTATGGTTTTTAACTCAGGACACTGGTTTTTTTTCCACCAGCATGTCACGGCTGCACATGATGATGAACAAGGGGGGATTCCTGTCCCCCCGCCCAGCACTGGGCGCACGCAGCACTGCTCCGCCACAGCAGCTCTTTCCACCAGCTGATGCTGTGAACTCGCTCGCGCTCGGCGGAATCACACATCTGCTGGTGTGCACAGACAGGTTTTAGATGGATGGCAACGTCGCTGGGGCTGGACCGGCACCGGTCTGCTGTGGCGCGGCCACGCTGCGCCTGCGGCCGCAGGACCCCTCGGCTGAGTCCGGCAGCCTGGGTGGGCTTGTACAGGGAGAGCCTTGGGTGTGACGTGAACTCCACCGGAACGAGACATGGAGAAAGGGAACTAGCCCGAGATGAGCTGTGGGATGAAACCAGAGGCAATAATCACCTCCTAACATCGAAATTAACAGTATGTGATCTCACTGGAGCTCACCAAAGCTGCCAACTTAGCTGAAACTGTGGTTCCATAAAATGCGACCAACCAAAGCACGTTGGAGTTGAGTATTAGCACAGCAAGCACTCCGCAACGGGAAGGTGTCCCAACCAGAGCAGTCTGTGCTAGGAAACGCTGGGCTCTGTGTATTCACACCGACTTCCGTACCCTCACGACACATCGGCATTCCCTCCCTTACATCATGACATGCATTCATGTGAAATGGAACGTGCTCTTTTATCCATTAAATAAAATATTAGCAAGTAAAGTCATTAATGTCATTCTGCATAAAATGCACTAAAACACATTCCAGGGAAAGACTTGTTAAATCGCTTTTTACTAACCAAACGTTGACAGCACAGAATGAAAAATATTTATAAGGCACACAAAGAAATTATGGGCTGAGAAGGAAAATGAAACTCAGCTCTTACCTGATTTCACAAGATGGCACCTGCGACTGTGACAATTCACCTGAAAACACAGAGGCTTCAGGTGACAACATCCCTGTGCAGCCGTCCCGATCCCGCTTTACGGAGAGGCGGCTGTATTGTATTTTCGGGATCCACAGTGTAACGCCCTTGAGAGGCACCAGCCTCTGCCCCAGGGCTTGGTGCTTTCGGTGTTCACCAGGGACTGAGTGTCCCGGGAAGACCAATGTTCCTGCATGGGCAGGGTCTTACGGGATCCCATCTAATCGGCTCCAGGCTGCCCCAGAATCTGTCTCCATCGCTATGTGAAATTCAGGTTCTGCTAGCAGGCACCAAAGAGAGCCCAGGGTGCCTGGGCAAGTTGTT
Organism: Microhierax caerulescens; assembly: GCA_035590215.1. Classification (NCBI taxonomy): domain Eukaryota; kingdom Metazoa; phylum Chordata; class Aves; order Falconiformes; family Falconidae; genus Microhierax; species Microhierax caerulescens. Next base: position 383,602 of record JAVJGJ010000038.1, on the reverse strand, counting down.
TGTTGTCATGCAGAAAAGTGCAGAAGCGCAGGTTATAAACACCGACGAGGTGAAGGAAGGTCCACCTGTACGCTAAGCCTTCTGCTCATTTTGTTCATTCAAAGGCGTACACACAGGAAAGGGAAAGGGCAACACTGAAGCCACGTAACGAAGCCCAGACCTTCAAACACTGCGCCAGCCTTCACAGAGACACCATTTTGCTGCGGGGTTTTGGCTCAGCACCAGCAATAAGCAGAGTCCGTTATTAATTAAATTCCCCGCGACTGAGACATGCCAGTCTCTGTTGCGAGGCCCCTGCCCCTGCCGAGCCCACCTGCACCAGGAGGAACAAGGGAGCTCCGTGACGGATAACGCCAGCACGAAGTCACACTGGGGAAACGTGAGCTGATGGAGCAAAACCGCAATTCCCTCCCCGCCTGGCGCGGGCTGCGGGGAGGCGAGAGCCGCCAGACGGAGCCGCACCGGTGCCTCCGACGGAGCAGCTCTGCTCCGTGTTGCTGAACAGGCACAAGCTGTGGGGGCAGAGCCCAGATCTCAGGGCTTGTCACCATCCCCACCGCGTTCCGTCTTCGCACGATCTCACGATCGTGCTGCACAAGGCGCAGTTTTCCTGCTGCAGAGCTGCCTCCTCTGGCTGCCGCTGCGCCCAGGCAGCCCTGCAGCAGGAAAACCCTCTCCTTCCTCTGTCAGGGTCTGTCCCCCAGCTCCCCTGGCGTCCAGCCCATCCCTGGGAGCGGGGGGTCCTGGACCGGCTCTGCTCTCCGGGCTGGAAAGCCCCACGAAGCTGCTCAGCACCCCGCAGAGCGGCCGTGGGCACTGCTGGCAAACCCGCAACGCGCCGTCTGCTCGGCCAAGGCACGTGGCCGTTGCACCAGCGTACTGCAGCTTTAACTCCGCACAGACGACAGAAATGGTGCTGTTAACGAGGTTTCTTTTTCCTTCTTTTTTTTCCTCCTCTTTCTCATGTCTGAGTAGAAAACAAGACTTCAAAATTGCAGGATGAGCACTTCGCGAGAAGAACCAATGCTTTTGTTTCCTATAAATATCAGTCGTCCAAAAATATATTTCTATTCTTATTTCTCAAAATACACATTCATATTTATCAATAAATATTTTATCACAGCCATTATCAAAACATCAAAGGCTGCTGAAATGTTGTACTTCAACTGACACTGCTTGTTCCAGGCTCACACAATGCATCAAATGCTCATCTCCCACAGCAGTCAAAATAGAATTAATATTTAAGTTGTGATGGGAGAAGCTACCGGGGGCAGCACGGAAAGGAAGCGACTTTGCATTCTAGCAAGTACCAAGGCAGCAAAACAAGTGCAGCGCAGGGAGAGCTCGCGGCCGGAATTCCCACCAGGTACTGCCAAACCCAGCGGGCATCGGCAGTGACGGTCAGACAAGGTGCTGCTGCCGACCTGGGACAGACCGCCACCGGCTACCTCTGGACTGCCACCTCTGTAGCCATTTCTCTCGAAGCCAGATATGCCTTCACCTGCTAAGACACAGCTGTTTCCTCGGGCAGAAGGCGGATCTCCTCCCGTGTGGGCCATCGCAGGGATCTGCCTCCTGCCTCTGCAGGCATCTGCTCCGGCCTCACAGCTAAACGCACGCAGAGCACCTCACAGCCCGAGTCAGGAGCAACAACTCCCAGTGCACTGCTGCCCCAGCAGCAGAGGCAAGCTCTGCCGGGCACCATCAGCAGGCTCGAGGGCATCTTCCTCAGCTCGCCGCGTCCGGCTGCGCGGCTCATCGGGGAGCCCTGGCACCTGCGCGCCGCAGGCTCCGGAGCAAGAGCCTGGACGGGCCCGACGGGAGGAGCAAGGCTGGCTTCCCTCCGCACGTGGGGATGCGCCCAGCCGCAGCACGGCACTGCAGCCCCCTCCCCAGCGATCGACGGGCGCCGGCAGCACCACGCTAGATGCAGCTGCAAATCCCAACCATGCACAGAACTGCCGTAAAGTTAAAAACCAACACGGGCTGATGAGCACGTAAAGCCCTCCAATTTCAACTCTCCTAGGCACAAGCTAAATGAATAAAACACTTCACAATTGATTTATTTACAGTTAATGACATCCTCAGCCACTCTTGCGCTTGGCACAGTTCAAAGTACTAAGCACTTCCATGTTATTGTCCCAGGTTTTATTTCCCTGCATATTTTCAACAGCGGGCAGTGACTCAGCCCCATGAATCATTTATGGCATTGTGAGTCACACTAGGTAGCACACGAAGGACCTGGATAACCATTACAAGGTTTGTTTGAGATCAAGAAACGCACAATATACTGCACAGTCATTAGTATTTAAAGGAAAATTATTTCATTTAGCAAGAAAAAAAGAAAAGGTACTTTAAAATGTTAATGCAATGTCTTGCTGGCAAACCAGACTTCCTCTCCCGCGTGGTTTTGAAAATCAAACCTGCACTTTTTCCTCTGCCTACTTCAGTCAAATACGTTGTGTGCATACAGAATTGTAATCAAGGCCACAGAGAAAACTTGCAACAGGAGGCTCGCACCTCTCCTCCTGTAATTACACCTCTATATTAAAAAGGCACTTTCTTCAGAATTCAGCCTGAGCCGCATCCTCAGCCGGTATAAATTAGCACATCTCCATCAAGAGGCGCAGCGTGGCGGAGCTGGCCCTTCATCTGCACCAGGCAGGGGCTGCAGCAGGGGGGACCAGGGATGTGCTGGGGCTCCAGCAGCCACGGCCACCGGCTGTGGCTCCACTCTGCACGTGGGGGGCTCCCAGAGGGGTGCGAAGCCCAAATCGGGATGAGCTTGGGGCCCCCTGGGTGCCAGAGCCCCTCCTGGCAGGGCACGGCCAGGATGGACGGACAGACGGATGGACGGACGGATGGCTGCTCTCCCTTCAGTGGGAACACAGAAAACTTGTGTTTAACATAGCCATAGCAAGCGCTCGGTTCCTCTCTGCTGCTGCTGACCCAGGGCCATTGCAGTCTTTTACAAGCACTAATTAAATCACAGAAGACAGCTAATGCCTCGCTCTCCATCAGGGAGATGTAGGGAGTGCTCTGCCTCCAGCAACAAACATCCCGTCCCCAGGTCCCTGAGCGCTTTAACGTCTCCTCCTCTCTCAGCTCACAGGGACAGTCCACATTTGCTCAAGGACAGAAGTGTGTGCCAATCGAAGGGACTATTTTAGGAAGAGGCAAAAGAAACACCCAGGAAATAACTCTTAAAGGATACTGCCAAAACCGCAGAGCGCCATCGCAGAGGAGAGGATTTTTTTTACAGTAGTAGGAAGCTCACAAAGCAGTGAGAGCAACACGGTCTCCCCTGCACCGCCTGACCACAGGAACCACAGCAGGCAAAGGTGGCATCACTGTGGCCACTGGGTCCCACGGGAGCAGGTCCTTGCTCTCTGGAACTGGTGCTCTCACCTCTCAGCTCTCCCAGGTCCAGGGTCTTCCCCAGTTGCTCCAGCAGGTCAGCCCTGGCCGCGTTCTTCTTGTGCTTTTTGCCGTCATAGTGCTGCTGTGCCATCATGGGGTTGTTGAACCAGGCTGCGCAGAGCTGGCAGTACCTGTCCGAGTCTCGCCGCTGATGTGGTGACGGTACCACCGGGGCACTATCCGTGTGCGGCGGCTTTAGGGAGCTCAGAGCGGTTTCTGTAAAATGAAAAAATTAAGACATGAGCTTTTCCCGGCTGGTGTTGCTGTCTGAGTAACAGCAGAGCCTGAGGCAGATCCCACATTAGACACGGGGAGTAATTAGCAGCAGTTACAGGGTCCCACTGGATATTCTGGATGGCACTGCTTGGAAATCTACCATTTCTCATAAAAAAAGCAGCATGAAAGGCTGCACAGGGCTGCTCCTCAGCTAGCTGCACTTCGCTAGCTGGGAAAGGAAGACGGTCTCATTACGCATCCTACCACTGTTGTGACTAAACTTGCTAAACGTACCCTGCTTAAATTGCTACTTCCAGGAAAAATTGCCAGCGGAGAATAAAGAGAACATGCAAAGCCATCTACTTCTCAAGACAGACAGATTTATCATCACATCAGGATTCTTCTTTTTCAATGTATTTAGTCTCAGAAAGAATAGGGAAAGCTGCAGTAATTGTAAATTGTCACAGATGAAGTAAAATAATTTAATAGTCAGCACCCTCATTTAAATATCTTCACATTGTGAATTGACAGGTACCAGCAACCCACAATCTGAATTTAATCTCATTCCCTTCAGATTCATCATGAGGCCACCCGGGAGCACAAACATGACCCCCAAATGATTTCGAAGAAAAACGGGTGATTAGTCTTTACATAATGGAGCTGCACCCTGTTTGCCACAGTTTTCCTGCTTCGTAAAAAATAAGTCACAAAGCCACGGAAAAACAGTTCAAAGTAAAACAAAGTTCAGGTAACACTGGGATACAAAAATATACAGTGACTAGCGCTTAATTATCACACCTCATTCAAAAATTCCCTTTCATGTGGTTGTCCTTTTCTTTTCCAGATGAAACATCTGCTATCTAAATAATTAACAAACCACTCTCTCTGTGACACAAGAATAGGCAAATTTTCAGGCGGTGAAGAGGAGCTCGGTCGCTCTCCTTTGATCGAGGGGCTCCGCGCTACTCCAGCGAGCCCTGATGGGAGCACGGGTTGGCAAGTGCCGAACCCACCTCGGCGTCCGGCACCAGGAGCAGCAGCAGCGAGCAAAGCAGGGATATATTTAGACGTGTAATTGCAACTGAAGCCCGCTGTGATTGACTCCGCTGCTCAAGAAAGTTAATATTGTTACGAATCTTCTGCTGACCTGCTCTGGAATGGATGTCTATTAACTTTCCTCAAGGAAACTCTACCTTACGTATAGCGTTACTTACAACCTCATCGATTTCCAGGGGTTTACAAGCGTCTATTGTTTTTGATGACAACTGCCAAGGTATCAGCGTTTCACGGCCCGGACGGTGGGTTGGGGCTCTGTCACCCCCCTCGCCCCACCGCTTCTGGAGACGCGCCTGGAGAGGAGCCTCCTCTCGTCTGCTGCTGCCACCAGCGCTCTGCACGGCACCAGCAAACAAGCTCTTTGGGGGATTAGTTAATAAAGCGATTACACAACTGGCTCCTGCAGAAGATATTTCTCCTCCTCGTTCTGCTGTCTCGCGAACCGCCCGCCTGCTCGTTTGGATTCATCTCACCCCACCCGGGGATTCCACTGCCTAATCCCTGCCCGCCCTCCCTTTAACCAGCCCAGTTAGACACTGAGCACGGCGCCAACAGGGGAAACCTCTTCCCTTTGCCGGGGGCCCCGGCGCAGCGTGCCGGGCCCGGAGCATCACTCGCACACGTGCCGGCTCTGCCGCTGCGGCCGAGGTTGGCGGCGGCCGCGCTGCCGCCCCAAGCGCAGCCCCAGCACGGCTGGCGGGCAGCAGGCAGCACTCGGGAAGGACGCGGCTCCATTCTGCTCCCGAAACCAACATCTCCTCCAACACCTACAGTGCCAGCACAAGACGTACCCCCAGCCCTGCGGAGGTGCAGGCAACACGAGCAACAGCACAAGTACACTGAAGAGCAGAGCCGGGGGCCAAGGCAGGCGGATTAAGAAGAAAATGAGGAGATAGCGATATCGCCTGTCCAAACTGAGACTACGCAGACCAGCACACGCCTCACTCACGAAAAGTGAGCGCAGCTTGCCTACTGCTCGCATGTTCCTGCGACCGCTCGCAGGTGCTCCCTGAGCAGCCTCGTGGCGGGGGGTCAGTGCCCAGGGATGCTGCAGGGACCACGCACAGCCCGGGGATGCTGCAGGGACCACGCACAGCCCGGGGATGCTGCAGGGACCAC
>JAVJGJ010000038.1:363931-377069 GCA_035590215.1 Microhierax caerulescens | reverse complement strand
CCTGCCTCCCCCCTCCGCAGGCTGCAGCCCCCACAGCAAAGACCCTCTGCCCACATCACATGGGTGCCCCTGCATGGCAGGGATTTCCTCTGGGCACTCAGAATACCAAGTATTTTCTTGCAAAGCCACAATCCCCAGGTTCCATTTACAACTACCACCAGTCCTAAGGCACGCTGAACCCAGCCTGGCAATTAATGAAAACATCCCATGTCTTCCAAATCCTCCTGAAGAGAAACAGATGAAAGTTGACTTCTCTGCAAATGTCGATTTATCATTTTGATATGCACTGCATAACTACTACAGAACAGAAAACATGATCGTTCCCTGAGCAGAGACACAAAAATTAATAATAAACACTCACAAAACAGCAAATGTTAAAAATGTTTCTCCATCTAAAACACAAACATAAAAGCTGCTAGTTTGACTATTTCAAGTATTTCAAAATGCTAAATAGCTCTTGACAGTCTGCCTTACGTTCCCTTTTGCTGTGGGAGGGAAGTGAGAAAGTCTTACTTTGCTGCAAGAAGCAAAATACAAAGTTAGAAACACTTTAGCACTCTTGCAATGAACTAATGTTTGACATTTCTTGCATGCAAAGCTTTTTATTCATAGCTGTATTTAAATGGCACCCAACTTCTTATCATTGCCACTCTCCAGGAACTGCGCATGAGAACAACAAAGTAACTGAGCCACGACAGTGGGGCAATGGAGAAACTCAGTTTTCTTCAGCAGACAAATCTGGGACTTTGGCAGAGTCCAGCTGCTGCTGGGGACACCCTCGCACCCAAACGTGAAAGCCATTTACTCTGTCCCCTTGAATGCAAACCCTGCTCTAGGAACTAGAGAACAGGAAGGTAAAAGAAGCCAAGCAAGGTAACTTTTCCTGCTGGAAAAATCCTGCCCTTGTACCTCACCACGAACACAGGGGACCCCCGTGCGGGCACCTGCCCCCACAGAGCCATGACTGATGCCGTGGCACTGCCGGTGCCGAGGGGCTGGTTTCCACCTTCCTGAAACGATGCCTGCAGCTACCTGCACTTGGATCAACGAAGGCAGCAGCTATTTCCCCCCACAATTCTTTGTTTTATAACTCATAGTGATGACTGGAGGCAAGCTGACAGAAGATGTTGGAAATGACTAGAGAAATTCATCAGCAACAGTGCTGAGAGGGCTACAACCTTGTGCATGAGAAGCAATGGAAGAGATCACAAATATTTCGCTGTAGTGAGGAGACATTGCTTTCCTAGTGCAAAAAACTCAACTGTTAAGGCACTTCTCCATTTCCAGAAAACACCAGCAGAGAAATGAGAGATGTGTACTTCATTAAGATGATAAAATTGAAAGGGAAGGCGTAACAGTGTAAGACAGAAACCTCAGATTACCAAGCAGCAGTCTGTTTGGAGGCAGAACGTGTCCACATGCATCCACCAAACAGACCCAAGCCCTCCCAAAGGCAGGTGACGGATGCTACAGCCTAAGGTGATCAGAAAGCACATCTGGATTATCCGGCAGGAAGGGGGGGGCACGACAGAACTGTTGGGGCACAGAGTAGGACATACGCTATGCTCACATCTTCCAACGCTCTGCAGAGCACAGGTTGCTCAGTTTAGGACTGATGCAACCTCCATGACGGGGGGAGGGGGGAAGTCTGTTCTTTCCCAGTTCAGCAGAGCGGACACAAACACCTCGCCTCGTGGCACGGAACCCGCGGGGAGCCCCTGAGCTGCTCAGGCACATTACGAAGCAGCGCTCCGGCACGACCGCTGGCAGGGAAGGACGCTCAGCACCCAGACCCCCGCGAGATGCCAGCAGCAGGGGAGGTATCTGCACAGATCCGTCCCTCTGCCACTTCCAGGCTGGAAGCAGACGCCCGGCCAGGGCGAAGGTGCAGCGCACAGCATTTGGAGAGGAGCTGCTCTGCAGAGGTGAAGCCTCAGGGAATTTCTGGCTACGAGCAGCGGCTCCAGGTCCCACCACAGCCTGGAAGCAGAGCGTGTTTCAGAGCTGCCGCCTCCAGGAACCATCACCAGGATCGGAATTCTGGTTGCAGACATTTTTCAAATTTTTCACCTTCGCTGAGAGTATTACATATTTTTCAATGCCTTTTTTTTTTTTTTTTTTTTTTACTGGATAACACTGCTCTTCCAACAGCTCAAGAATTCTTCCTAAATTTCCCTTGCAGTTTCAACTGCATTCATTAGTCTTAATTTTGTCCCCTAAATGCATTTTGTTACTGTGCAATTTAAAGAAATGCTCTGCTCCACAGAGGCAATTGTACGCCTGTGTGAACAAAATGACTCCTGCAAAGACAGCTGGGCAAAGAATTTCACCATTTTTCTCCTCCCTTCACACAAAGACCGCTAATTAAACAAATGGTCAACATGGAATTTCACAACAATTTAGGGTAGCAGGATAAATTCCTGTGCAAAGCTGAAAATCAGACATTGAAATCTGGAGGTTATTACTGACTTTTACTTGCCTATTGGCACGAAAATACCTTTTCAGATTAACTTTGTTTAATCTCAGCTACAATCAGAGCACTTGGGGAACTTTGAAAACATTTTATGCCTTTTTTTTTGTTTTTAATTTAAAGATTCTGAGAGTTCAAGTATTTGTATAGAGCAGGGGTCCTCAAACTTTTTAAACAGGGGGCCGGCGAGTGGATTAAGTGGCAGGCAGTCATCTGCGGCTGCTTGGTTTCCCCCCCCTGCAACCCCCGGCAAGGGGGGGTGTGTGGCAGGGGGGGTCTGTAAATACCAGGAGGGCTGGACTGAGGACCCTGGGGGGCTGTATCAGGCCCACGGGCCATAGTTTGAGGACCCCTGGTATAGAGTGTTTCTCTTTTTTTTTGATCACGCATGAAAGTTAAAAACCACTTTGCTTTTAAGAGCACAGGGAAACGCCAACAGAACATTCAACCCATTTAACCATCCGAAGGATTACCGTGTGACGATCAGAACAGCAGCCTGACCTCTTTTAAAGATGCTAAACACTCAGGCTGCAGGCATGAGCTCCTGCCTCCCGAATCGCCAACGTCCACTCGGTCACTGGGCTCAGCTTCCAGGTCCCTGGAATGTCAGAAGGTGCTGGATCCCTCCGCAGCAACACACAGGTGGTTATCAATACCTCTTAACTGCTGCAAGTTAGCAGCTTACTTCTGAGCAAATTAATCTTAAACATTATCGATCTCCTTTATGAAAATGAAAGGGAAAGCAAACCACCACTGGTCCCAGCACAGGATGTACAAGAGCCTCTGGAATGCCCTTCCACGGAGCTGGGGAAGAAAAATGGCTGGATAACACATCTTCCCCTTGGAAAGAGCGCAGCCACCGCTACCCTGCAGAGCCACGCGCAGCCTGGCCGCTCTGCGGTCACAGACGTGTGTGAAGCCCCCAGGACAGGACCCTCCTCCCCGGGGGCATCCAGCACGCTCAGGGCTGTGTGTGCTCGGCTCCCGGGACTCATGAGCCCTGGAGCTTCTGAAGCTCTGTCTGTGAGACTAAAAGCTCCCCAGTGCCAGCCACAAAGGACTGAGACAAAAACCCAGTGGAAAAATGCTGGGTGACTCTGTAGGAAGCCCAGGAAAGTGTGTCCAAAGGGCACGTTTCTGAGAACTACTGGAGAGCGAGGAGGTGCTTATTAACGTGTTCCTGCAGCTCAGCTTCATCTTCCAGATCAAGTGTCTGGAAGAGCTGATGAGTCCTTGAGTTAGTTACTCTTTCCTAGTGATTACAACAGCTGAAGAGCCCATCACTCCCGGAGCACGTGGTGCGGCTCACTTGGAGCCTCCGCGAGGCTGATCCAGGTGATTAAAAAATTAGACAACGCTACAAGGCAAAGCTGCAGCTCTTGGGAAGCCCTGCCCTGACAGAGCCCTGCAGCCCCTGCGTCCACAGGCAGCACGGCAGGGCTGGCCCCAGCACCATCCTGCACAGAGCCCTCAGCACCCCTGCGGGGTCTCTAGCAGCGGAGGGCGTACAGCTGGTTCTCATCTACCTACGCCAGCCTACACCTCTCCGTTTCATTAATGGAAACGCTGGTTCACCAGTATCTGAGCTCTCGCTGGCACCTGCTGCGCCCGGATCCGTTCCCTCCTGCCCACAGCCTGTCCACCTGCCCTTGCAGGGCTCCAGCACTGCAGGCAGACCCCTGCTCCTGGCTGCTTCCCCCACCTGCCCCAACAGCACCAGACCCCCGGGGTCCTGCCTGCAACAACAGCCCCACAAGTGAAAACGGTGACTCCTTCCCTGCTGGCAGGGGAATCTGAATTGTTGACTTATGTGGGAATCGGCCCATGCGCTATTCCCTGGAATCCAGCACTCCTGTGACCCTCAGAGACTCACCCGGATTTAACCAGAAATACCAGGTTTTGTGCCAGGTCCTTTGGTGCCGGAGGAGAAAGCACTGGAAGGCTGCACACAAGGGATGGGGTTCTGAGCACTAATGCAAGCACTGGACAATTACATACCATAAACGAGTACGCTACTTCTCTCCGTGCCGTTGTAATTATTTGCCAGCTGCAGAGAACAGCCTAAGGAGCCCTCAGTCAGCTGCAAATTACCACATTAGTTCATGTTAGATCCGTCCTGCCAGCTCTCCACGGGGACGGCCAGGAGCTGCCAGCACCCCCTGCCACCCGCGGCTGCACCCCCGCCTCCTGCAGGGTCCGCGCCAAGCACCCGGAGCACCGGGCACTTTTCGGATGCGCCTCAGCGACTGGCGAACTCTGCTGCACCTCCCTTGTGAGTCAGAACAAGCAAGCCAGCACCGAAAGCGATGCCCTGTGCTCCCTCGGGCCAAGGGGATAATGTTTGCCAAGCCAGTCCTGGTGAAGGACAGACTATATTCTACACATAATATATATATAATACACATAATACACTATATTCTACAGCCCGTAAAGTTAAAAAAGCCACACACACACACACACACTTATTTAATCACGTCTAGGATTCATGCACTCCGCGTTAGGCAGGATGCACAACGCACAGCTGAATTTATATTCTGCTCTGAAGGAAGTGCCACTGGTAGCAATACTGAAATACATCTGTCTGCAGAACCACCCCAGTCATCCTGCCTGGTTAGCAAGAAAAACAGTTTGTTCAAGTATCCTCTGGCCTGACAACCACAGAGGAAGTTTTGTTTCACAGTATATTAGCACTTTGCAGGGGCTTTATGGCTAAGCGAACAATAAGATGGTTAAATTATCCGATTCCAACATTTGACTTTTTAAATGTGAAAGTTAATAGGCTTGCATTATTATCACCGTGGAGGAAAGCATGAATACCCATCTGGGCAAAAATCAAAAGACAATCGATCCAACAGTTTTTAAAGACCAGATTTCCCTCTAAGGTAAAAGCAAATGATATGCTGTTCTGTACAGTAGCACGGAAGGTTTATTAAACATATTAGCTGAGCTGCCGAATAACTTCTGATAATTAAAGCGAGGCTTGGCTATTTGTACCCAGAGGAGAGACTGTCTTCCACTGAGCAAAACATTTCAGGAGCGTGGAGCCAGAGATAGGACTCTCGTACAAAGGCCAGCCTGGCTGATAAACCATTAATCTATGTGAACAAAGCAGGCAATAATGAGCATCAGCAGTTTTTAAAGGTTGTTATGACAGCCACACAAATGAATAGCGGCTTCTGCCGGCCGTCACCACTCAGCTGTCCACTCTCCGCCGCGCAGGCACCGAGCCGGCGCCTTGGCCGTGCCTCCGCGGCACAGCGAGCCCGCGCCGCCCCGCGCCGGACCCTCCTGCTCCGGCTCGCTGCCCCTGGACCTACCTGTGGCCTTTAATGCCGGTTGTTCACCTAGCAACAGTTTTAACCTTTTGGCATGGATTTTCCCTTGGTAATGCGATTCGGCCACCACTGCTGAGGTAAAGGACATGTTACATAGTGTGCAGCATTTGTTCTTATCCACTGAGTCACCATCACTGCCCTGGGTGGAGACAAAAACACAGACAAAAAAAAAGAGGTGTATAAGCCCACCAAGCACAGTCACGGAGAAAGAAGAGAGAGGGACCCAGGCTGTTATGCCAAGGCCACAGTTTCCAAGGGTTTTCCCTTCCTTGTCTCCCCCAGACTCGCTGCCTGGTCCCAGCCCTGCTCAGCCTGGGGGTGACTCTGACCCCCAGGGCACTCCCAAGCCCCCAGCCCCTCCACTCTCGTTCGTGCAGGGGGAGCTCACCCTTGTGCTCCCCACGGCCGTGCAGCTCACCCCTCGCATCCACCAGCCTGCCTGCCTTTACTCCTTATTCCTATCTTCCAGCTGAGGGAATCCTACAAAGCTGGTGCTTTCCCTGCCAGCAGACACCGGTGCTTCCTCCAGCCACACTTCTGTCAGAGACCCCAGAGCACTGGGGGGAGGGCTGCCCTCTTGCAGGTGAGAGAAGCAAACGAACCAGCAGGACTCGCACAGGTCCCCCAAGCCAGCCTGGCCACCTCCTGCCCCTCCGCCTTTGCTCTACTGTTCTTGAGCCCCTGGAGGAGACCCCGTTACACCCCCACCCCCCAGCGGGCACAGACCAAGGGGAGAGCGGCCGGCGGAGCTGGGATCCCTGGCTGCACCCCCTCTGCAGCCCGTCGGCTCCGCGAGGCACCCGGCCACCCTGGGCTGCCCGTCCGCTGCCCCTCACCGGGCAGCCAGGCTCGTACCTCGCAGCAACTATTTACTACGAGCTGCTGACAAGGTAAACCTGAAGGCAAGAGCAGCCTTGTGGCACATACTGAAGACAGGAAAAAATGCTCATTGCAAGGTTTGCACAAGGAAAAGAACGAGCAAAACACCTAAAAAACACATTTATGTTCTGCTCCTTTCCTAGAGACTGTTTTTGAGCTCTTGAACACTGCCAGATGAAAAAAAGGCAATCGTAACAGTCCCAGACACTTTGCATACAACAGGAAAAAGCAAATCCCAGAAACTGATCCTGCCTAAAGCAAACGCAGAGCTGCAGCCCGTAATCCTGTCGGAGCATCTGTACAATGAAGCTCCCTGGTGCAAAGGCGAGGGCTGCGAGATCCTAGCATCAGCTAAGAGGTGACTGGGAATATTAGGAAGTTAAGAACATCACCACTCAGTATTTCAGTGCCAGCAAGGGGCCATCCTTCACAGTTACTAATCACTGCATCTTTATTTTTACAAGTAAACCCTGATTTAATGACAATATTGTCTCCAACCTGCATTACTCTCCATTATTCTTGTGAGAATAAAAGCCAGCGACCTCTGCCCAGCTGTGTGCTGAGCTCAGACCTGCTCTAAGCAAAGCCCACGAGGGGGGCTTGCTGTGGCTCCAGGCTGCCGGTTCCCCCGTGGCAGCAGCCGTGCCGCCGCTCGTGCCACCGCACATCCCAGACCCTGCAGCAGCTCCCGGCGCTGTTCCCTCTCACCCAGGCACCCGTTACCCCGGGGGGGCACCGAGCATCCTGTTACCCCCCGGCGGAGGCTGAGCAGAGGCACCCGTGCCCGGCGGGGGGGAAGCTGAGCAGCGGGGGGGGCTTGGGCAAGAGCTCACCAAGAGCCCCTGGGCTGAACGACCGTCAGCAACACCTGACTGCAGCTGCCAGCGAGGGCTTGGAACAAACAGCTTCCACACACACCAGGGCACCAAACAAACCCAACAGCAGGGGGAAAGCACGCTTGCACTATGAGTCACAACTAATTATTCAACCCATTCCACAAAGGAAATGGGAATCACATTTAGGGGCACATATACGTGGCCTTGCCTTTCCAAAGATCTCAGTATGTTGTGTTTGCCACTGAGCACAATTTATAAATGATCTCTTTTGAAAATACTCCTCTGTGCAGAGCAAGACCTTTCCAAAGCTGGGAAATGACCTGCCTTGTGCAGGCAGTTAGCATCCCGGCTCACTCCCTGGACGAGATGGACAGACCTGGCCCCAGGGCCACAGCAACCCCCCACACACCCCCCGTGACAAGCCATCTGGAGACAGCTGTGCACTTTTTTTATTTTTTTAAAAAAGCAAGTATTCCAGCTGCTGGTGTACAGTCAAAACAGCAAACAGACTGCTTTAGGAGCTGCAGTCTTCATTTCACAACGAGCCCAAACCGCATTCTGCAGTTCATCTCTGCACAAAGATTAAGCCACTGGTGGGGGCAACACCACCAGCCCCACGCCGCTGCCCCCGCGGGACCGTGCCCCTGGGTGCCCAAAGCACGTCTGCACAGCTGGGACCGACGGCACCGCTGCAAAAGGACAGCGCTGGCCACGGGAAAACCAGAGAGCATCCAAAAGCCAGCTCCCTTTGGCAAACGTCACGCTCACCTTCAGACACAGAACGACGAGCACAGCTCTTCAGCTTCCCCACATAAACAAGCGGGTGAACCAGCACCGGCACCAGCGTCACCCCGCTGTCCCCCCCCAAGCACAGCCTGAGCCCAGGCCAAGGCAGCCGAGCCAGCCGCCAGCAGTGCGGGGGCAGCACAGCAAGCCCCAGCCGTGCTCCCACACATCCACCCCCACACATCTCCCCACCGGGAGAGGGGCTCTGCAACGCTCGGGAGCAGGGACTGACCACGCAGCTGACACCCACCCCACTATGTAAGGTCATTTTCTCCCCCAAAATAAGCACCATGGGAAAAAGGACCAATTTTCATCCCTTTGTTGTTGTTGTTAACTATAAATCAACTTAAACCTTAGAGAAACATCTCCAGAGGTGATTAGTACTGTTCTGAGTGTAATTTGCACTTCTTTTAAATAGGTTTCTCTCAAGATATTTTACATCTTCAAAGGGAAATCACTTGAAAGTTAAGAGCAGGGTAAAAAATTCCCAGACTCTATTGATCACCAGCGGTGGCAACACATAAAGAGCCTCTAACAGAGTTTGTTTGAAACGCTGATACACTTCAGTGCTTATGTACCAGGGTCCCCTCCTCTGCCTGGTCTGCTCTTCAGTGACATTTCTCTTTTGCAACCTACTTTCACAGACAGGCTGCAGTCAAAAAAAATAAATTGTAAGGTGTTAAACCCCCTCAAACAACCCTCAGACACTCCACTTAGGGCCCAAGGCTCCATTTACACCGACACACAGTTTGCTGCGCAGCTTATTGAGCGCACCCAGGTCTCCGGGTGCGCCTCAGAGGGGATTTGGCCACCAGACCCGCACCCGCGGGCAGGAGGGGATGTCCCCACTTGCTTGGCTGGCCTGCGAGTCCCAGCCTCTGTGCAAAGCCTGCAGACCGTCGCTCTCCAACAGCCAGCCATTTCTCATGCACTAACTGCTGCTCTTTGTCAGTGGGATGCAGGAGGTGTTCAGACTCGAGTGTTATTAAGCGTTGGCCTGAGCCTGGAGCATCCATTCATCAGCAGAATCGCTGCCCTCCCCTCCACCCCCCCAGACGCCCCGCACAGAGCTGCCCAGCGCCCGAGGCCAGATCCAGCCCTGAAGGGTAATTATGCCTTCTCATTTGTCGGTGGCTGTTTTACCTGTAACCGGATGGGCTGGGGGGAACCCGAGCTGGGTGTCTTTTGCCACCCGCTGAAAGACACTGCGTTGACAGGATCGTGCACAGCCAGCTGGTAAAATAACATCACGTGTCGATCAGGATGCCCAGGCGAGCCCAGCCCGAGTCGGGGCACAAGGCTCGGCTGACCTGCAGCCTGCTTGGGGCAGATGCCCGCTCTCCAGGGATGCTCTGCACCCACGTGTGCACTCATCCATCACTCCTCGCTGCTTCCCTGGCTCCCACACCCAGCTCGGTTAAAGCAGCAGCAGTAAATAGGCACTAACATCTCGATTTAGTTTCCATAAAACCCACACAAGCAACTCTCTAACCCCACGCTGCATAAAGCCAGCCAACGCGCAAGAAATACTTCTACCACTTGTTTTTGCAATCTCCTCCAGATGATCCCTTCTCGCTAACCTCTGCAGGGATGCAGCACTGACAGGGGCAAATGGCCTCGCATAAACTGAAGCACCGCAGAACACACCGCGAGCTCGGAGATAAAGCATCCGCTTCCCAACACTGACACTGCTCGTCCTCCCCCAGCTCCACAGACATGCCGGGCCACCCTAGTTTATAGGGCTCCTTTTTGTAATATTATAAACTTCAAAGCAAGTCTTGTACAACCAACAGAATTAAGTTCAGTTATTCAGACGCCTGTTAACAAGCTGCTAAAAGGCATACCCCTCGCACAGGACCAGGCAGTTACAGTCCCTTGCTGGATGCTCCTTAATCAATCCTCAGGAAAAGTAAGGATTTTTATTCCACAAATACAAATCTGCTGTCTTCCTTTCTTTGGTTTTACTAAGAAGAAAATATCATACAGGCACTTGAAATATAGCAATATAAAACACAGCACTCAAGGCACTGCGAAGTACCTTTTAAATTTGAGTTAATTTTCTGCATGTGAAGAGGGTGTTGCTGTTAAAGAGCTATTTTCTGTAACGCTCTGTGTGAAATTCAGACCACTTCCATTGCGGAGTCTGCTGTTCTTGTGGCACAAGAGCAAGCACCAGTATACGGCTACCTAAATCTGAAATGCCTGCTAGAAGTCTCCGAGCATCTTAGGACCGACAGGCTCTCTGAGGAAAAGCCAGCCCTAAGCTCAGTAAGGGGTGCGCGTGGCAGGGCACGCACACGTCCCAGGTCCCGCTCCAGCAGGGACCGAGCCACAGGCAGCTCGGCAAGGATGAGGGCAAGTCCTGCGCCAGAGAGCCCGGCTCCCACCGCGTGGCTGCGGCTCCATGGGTGTTTATATCCACGCAGGACAAAGCCCTGGAGAAGAGGGGAGGACAAGGGGCACAGAGCCTGCCACAGCAACAGCAGCCCTCACAGAGCCAGCCCCAGCCTTCGGTCCACGAATAAATTCAGCTCTTCCATCACAAATTCCTTTCACTGACACTAATACCTGACCTTTTGGTTGAAAACCGCTGATCAGGTGCAAAACACACAGTAAGAATGCTGGCCCTAAAACCAGACGTTTCATCTTGGTTTCGGTGTAATCACTGAAGATTTAAGTTACAGCACGCAGCACATGCTGCCCCACAAGCTAGAAAAGCTGGGATTTCCTTGCTGACTGGGAAGTGAAGGCAAGCCTCCCAAGGCAGCCGTCGGCACATTTCTGCCTCCGAGAGGCACAGCTCTTGGCTTTACTGTCTCCAGAGCCACCTTGCAGGACAGGCATTACCCTCAGCAACAAAACCTAATATCCTGCTATTTTCCCTCAAAAAATTTATCCTTGCTATTATGATCCCTTTCTTTTTTTAAGGAAGATGATGCTGGTCAAAGCAGTTTACCATCTTACAGTACAAGTAGGGCTGGAAAGAATTTGAAGGCTTGTCTCCCATCCCAAACCCCACGCTTCATAGCACATAAGAAGTTTTCATCACGTTTGTCCTGATCGTAAGTAGGGGTCCTATTTTCTGAAGGTAGTGAGTCAGGGCTTGTTAAACCTGATTCACCAACCCTGTGTACTTGAGGATCTGACTCCCAGTTTCTGCGGGGCCCTGGCACAGCCTACAACCTTCTCCAATTACTTTCAGCTGAAATGTTAAGCAGAAATTTAAAATGAAAGGTCAACGATCCCTCAGCACACCAAAGACATGAGGTTTTTTTCCCCTCCTCCACAAAAAATTTAAACAATAATGAACAGCCCAACAACTGAGTCGTTATCCAGGGCAAGACTAATTGTATAAGCCTCCTACTTCTTACTAGGAAAGGATAATGGGTGTTTTGGGAATGCAGAGTGGTTTTATAGTCCACAAACAACAGCAAACACTACCCTTCCCCTCACTGAAAGGTCAGGTAGCAAACGCTGGTTTTAAGCCTGTTGCAGTGAGTGTCTGCAGCTGCTTCTCCTTCCTACTGCCATTCGCGAGAAAGACGAGGTGTTTAGTTTTGCGGTCAAAAGGCTACAAATCAAATGGCATACAGTCATGTAACAGTGCAGGTTTCGATGGATAAAAAAAGGCTAACGCTCCCTTTTTAGTTGCAGACGCTTCTACACAGAAATTTAATTGGTTTTCACAGACTGTTTCTAATGCTCGTTGAAGTCGGTGTGCCATAGCTTGACTAGCACTGCTGGAAACCTGGATCGGGCTCTGCACGCAGCAGTGATGGGACCACGCAGCGTTAGAGGTGTCCTTTCCCTTCAAATGCAAAGGCTTGGATAACATCCACCTATCTAACAACAGGCCTACGTTGAGCTGTAAAAGTTGGCAGGTTTTCCCTGCTATATTTTTCGTAACAAATAATTTCAGAAGGTAGATCTCGCATAGCTTATCATTCACCTAGTGCACAAGGACTTGTCAATCCGTCCCCCTCCAAGGGCTGCCCTGCGCGATCAAGCATCGCCGAACAAAGAACTACATCGCTTCTCGTTCTTGCCTTCCACAAAAGAAATGGGAAATAGTTCAGCTTCAACTTCTTTGAGGTCTCTTTGATTCTTGGTCCACCACACCCCTGTACTAAGGTGTACGCACAGCTATGCCACTTCTTGTTAGATGTGACTAAGCTCTTTAGAGGACCATGTTCCAAGTCCACACGTGCATGTCCGCTGTACCTTTTGTGCTCTGTAACTAGTAAGTTGATAAAAATACTGTGAGGTTCTGTTATTAAGGGGTAGATTGCATCTGCAATTACCCTGTGGGCAACATAAAAGTTGCACTAAAATTTTAATTACTGTGTCAAGGAGCTTTCAGATTCCTTTGGCAAAACTCGCATGCTTCTCCCTTTAATTAGAAGACATCTCACTAAATATTGATAGCATTAAGCCACAGTCATACTTCCATAGATCTGAAATGGTTTGGATGCTATCTGCCGGGAACCTCATCAACAGCTCTCACACCAGCCTCAGAATATGGGAAAGAGCTGAATGAATAATTCACTGTGAATCAGTCCTTTATAAATTTAGTCTCCTTTTATTGCCTGACAAATGGCTGCGAGCTGGTCCAATTTCCACACGTTCGTTTGTTTATCTGAATGCAACCAAGGAACCCAGCTGCCAATTTTTAAAACTGCAGACTGACCACAAACCTTTGTGAGGAGCCTTTTGGATCCAGCACTCTTGTTTTCATCAACTCTCAGGAAAAAACTGGGTCTGAAGACACCTCCAGAGGTGATGCTGCTCTCCAGTGAGCTCCCCGAGGGGGGGGGGGGGGGGGTGAGGCCGTG
>JAVJGJ010000038.1:339418-363831 GCA_035590215.1 Microhierax caerulescens | reverse complement strand
CGCCGGGGGGGGGGGGGGGGGGGTGTTCAGCCATGCCATGCCAGGGGCACGTGCACCAGCACCACTGTCCGGGCAGCAAGCGCTGCCCAGTGACCCTCACCCTTGGGAACGGCGTCACATAGAGAGTTGGGAGAACGTGTCTGGAAGCGACTGGAGTGCTGCTCCAAGCAGAGCCACCCCAGTGCCAGTGCCAGCGCCGCCGCAGAGCAGCCTTCGCCGTTACCCAGCCGCCCCAAGGCACAAGCCTCCCGCTGCCATCATCCTGCCTCGCCTGCATGCCAGAGCTCACCAGCACAAAACTGGCCGCTGCACTTAAACTGAATAAATGCTGGGTATTTGCTAGCAGCATATTTCTTTTTCCCATGAAAGAACATTCAAATAACTAAAAATGCAATTACTGTTGCTGATACACATAATATTTCTTGTATAGTTTATTGAAAATTATTTCCAGTTACTTAGCATTTCAGCTAATCTAAATGTTACCTCTGGGTACCTGATCATCTGTGGCTGTAACAGAAAAAATGTTGTAGCAGAGAGTCAATGATTCACAAAGCAGCTGAGCAAACAGGGACTTAAAGTATACCCACGTTTTCTGACCGGAGCTTTTTAGCTGGACAGCCTCCATCTATGGGATGAAGCATATAATAAAGGCGAACTTTGCTGGCATGTTTCCGGCTCTGGAAAAAAAAAAAAAAAAAAAAAAAGAAAAGAAAAGAAAAGAAAAAGGAAGAAATGACATTAAAAATAGTGAGAGGTTCTATTGCTGTGCATACAACACCTATCTGCCATAAGATTTCACATCCCCTTGATACATGTATCTGACGTGGGAGGAGAAAAGGGGGAAAGACCCAGGTGAGGAACATTTGCATTTCACAGAGGTTTCGCAGAGCTCTCCCCCAAGCTAAAATGGACTGTGGAATGGTTATGACACCTGCCATTAGCAGGAGAAATGGTCCAGCCTTGCTGCTCTCTGCCAAGTCGTGCTGCCTGCAGCCCCCTGAAGACAGAGTGGGAAGGAAGGCGGCGAGAGCAGAGCAACATTTGTCATCGAGGCCACTTCCATAGCGGGCGAGATCGCAAAGATCAGGGGTGTTTAGCTGCAGGCAGAGACAGGGCGGCATCACGAGGGATCAGACACGCGCACACAAACCGAAACCCACAGTTCCTACGCTTCCAGAAGAATAAAACACATGAAGGGTATAAAACCTCACTCTCCAGGAAATAAGCCAACGGACACCTGCCAAAGGTTTGAAAGAAATTTCTCCCACAGGCAAATTACCAGATAATTGTGCATTGTGAAATCTAATGCCTTCCTCGTGCAGAGAGAGGGATAAGGACTACGCGCCCCAGCCCGAGCCCCGTCTCCTCCCTGGGGGTTTTACGGGGAGCGGAAGAGCAAACCCCCCCGCAGCACAAAGCCGGGGTGCTCGGGGTTAAGCAGCAGCAGCAGCCGGGGAAAGGCCAGGCTCCACCTGATGCCGGCTGCTGCACAGTCCTGCCCCGGGAGCTCGGGCACCGCTGCAAGGTCCTTCTGCTTCCCCGAGTGCTGCCCAGCACCACCCCTCAGCACCACGGGCGCAGGGCGGACGCAGCCCGCGCCCTCCAGCAGCGCACTCTGCCCCTTCAACCCCCGTCCAGCCGGGGGGCTGGACCCCCCCGCCCTGCAAGGTGGGCCGGGGACTTCTCGTGCTTTTCTCCTTCAAGGGCAGCACTGAGCAGGCAGGTACTTCTCAGGCACTGCTTATACCACAGGAAAGTTTTCCGGGGACCTGTATTTTTCCAGAGGGGTGAAGAGGAGCTGAGGGATGCCCAGAGGAGATTCTTCGGGTGAGGGACACAGCAAGGGCAGGTTTCCCACTGCCTTCGGGCATGCCTGGAGCTTACCAGCAGGTGAGGACAAGGAGAGACGGAGATGTCCTGCTCACACCAGCACCAACAGACAAAGCAATCCTCGTGACTTGCAAAATGTAAAGGGAGATTTAAAAGCTTCTACAGCAGAGGCACAGACATAAACCTTCAAAACACTCACTTACAGCCGGCTCTCGTCTTCCAGTAGATGTAAAGGGGAGGGGGAAAGACTGCAGCTACTAAATACCTGCACCCAGCACCCAGACATGCACAGCAGCTATTATTACGCAAATGTTTTCTCTGAATCTCCATTTCTGATTGCCTCACAGAACAACAGCACCGTAATATTATAATTTCAGATCACGGATTTGCAATTTTAAAATATTAAATTATCATTAGCATGTTCTGGAACATTCTTTTTCCTGTGGTGTGCACTTGGAGCTAAATTTGAAGAACGCTGTTATTTGTATGCATAAATGTGACTATGCGATAATTTTTTTTAATAGAGCAAATCAGCCAAGTTAAATAATGTCAAATACCCTTCCCTAACTTGTCTTCCTGCACGCATTTCGAAAGCACGACCTGCTGTAGTCAAGAGCTAAATGCAGGAAACCCCAGACCTTCAGCTACCAGTGATCAACAGTCCAGACAGCAATGGCGTAATTAAGAAATGACAAAATAAATGTTTGAAATGCAAAGGACAGGTGTGCGAGGCCAGTCTCAGAGTCTGGCAGCACTCCTACTTTCTGCCTGAAGCGATGCTCGCCCGGTTTCACCTCGGGAAGGTTTGCACACCGGGAAGCCCCTGCCCCGGGCAGAGCGACGGTTGGCCGCAGACCGGCCACCACGGTCCTCCCTCGCGCCACATGCTTGGGATGGAGGAGACTCAAACGCACCATAAAAGTGACAGGGACGGAGCTTTTCAGCGTAATTCCTTCACTGAGTATTTACACCCCCTGGAGCGGCCAGCCAGCCTCAAGTCATCCTTCTCGCAGTCCTGGGGGTCTTCCCTCAGGTGAGCTAACCCAGCACTGAGCCGAGCCTACCCGCACCCAGCCACCGCCTGCTCAGTTTAGAGGTTCCGAAGTTTGTGGGCTTTCTTCTGTTTTCCATAAGACGAAAAGGCAAGATTTTAACAGTAATCATTTTTAGTGTTCTTTTCCATGGCACTCAGCTGTGCCATAAATGATGTCCAAATGTCAGCATTAAAAGGCAGCGAAGCTTCAGACTTCTGTAAAACACCTCTCACCTTTATTTATGCATTTGTTTGAATTTATGAAAGCTAAAGCAAAGAAATAACTTATGTTTGGCATAATTTAAAACTACACGGCTCCTTATGCAGCCTTATTATCCTACGGTTATAGAAGCAGAGCTTAAAATCATCCCTGGCCTTTGCAAGTATGTAGTGAGCATCTCATTCCCTCGCAGGGAGCGGAGGTAGCACAGCCCATTTGTCACCCATTTTATCTCTGGTATTTTCTACATTTACATGTGTATTTATCATCCTAACACCACGGCAAGAGCAAAGTGATTATTCTTAGCATGCTGCTCACAAACAGCCCTGCGGGTTAGCTTTTCCCCTCTGCAAAAGCAACTTGAAATCCGCAGCTCGAAGGGGCGAGAAGGGCAAGTGGCCGGGAGGGGGTGGCACAGCCCCCCTCGCTCGCTCACTCCAGCACCCACGGGATGTTCAGAGGTCCCACCTGCCTGAAGGAGCTCTGGAGGACACATCTGTAAACCCACGGTCTGGAACAACAACGCTGCCTTCAGAGATACCTGCCCGCTCAGCAATAGCCACCCCAACTTTATCTTAGGGTGCACTCAGAACATCTCTGTGCCCGCGCATATTTCTTTTGTAGCTTTACAAAACCTTACACTAAAGGCATTTTCACTTAAATTCTCTGTCCCCAGTGTCTGGAAATAACTCCTCCTGAAGGCAAGAAGTCTAGCTTAACACTATGTGCTGTAAAAACAACCCTCTCTATGCAGGGAGCAGGGGGAAGCTGAGAAAGAGTCTGTTTTCACATAGCAACTGCAGACCTCTGCACTGCAAGCTCATGTGCTATTATTAAGAATGCTCATCAATAAAAGTAAATAAATGGATCATTTCTATCTATATCAAATCTATTTTAATACAGAAGATTGTGGCAGAGGCAGCAGAGTTCTGGTAATTCAACCCTAAAACATAAAAAGGGCAAAGCAGACCTAAATTGTGCTATGAAACGCAATTTGATTTTGCATAAATCAAGTTTTGCAGCACACTTCTGCCCCGAGCGAGCAGCAGCACAGCGAGAGGAGACAATTAGGGCTCTGTGGCGGCGGCGGCAGCTGGCAGGACCCCGGCAGCCACGGACAAGGCTGGTTCAGACACCGCAGCCCTGCCGGCCCTGGCTGACGGCGGCGTTGCTCACCGCCACCATAACTCCAGGGATTCTCTACCAACAGCAGCGGTGTCCCGGGGAGGACCGAGACACATCTCCCTTCGCAAGGCCAGAAGTCCCCAGCAGAGGCTCCAGCCCAGGGTCTGCCGGGCTGCAGAGACCCACACGGATCCCTCCCTCCCCGAGCGCTGCCCGGGGGCGCGGGAGAAGCCCCCACCAGCATCAGCTCCACAGCCTGCTGCAGCCCCGGGATCCGCTCCCACTTTGCACCACTGATTTAAGCTGACCTGACAGTCTAAAACGTTTCACCATCTTGTGAGGGACTTCCTCCCACATCCCCAACCATCTCGCCAGGTTCAAATCAACCATTTCTGCTGCTCTCCTCATGCTGCGCTTGCATCTGATCCAATGTCTGTATTCCCCATAGCTCCCTTTATCATCTGCTCGTTCACTCCTCCGCTGGCAGCATCACGTTTTCCGTCAGTCTGCCTCTCCTCTCCTGCTCTCCCTCCTCTGTGCCCTGTCCTCCAGCCAAAGCCCAGGGACCCGCCGCACTGGGGGAGACGCAGCCGTGACAAGCGCAGGCAGAGGCAGCCAGGCGGGAGATGAAGACTGGAACTGCAATGGCAGCCCAAATGGCCGTGGCTTCTCTTAGTTTGCAATAAATTCTTCTTCAGAAGCCTGTTGGTTGGATTTTAATCCCTTTAGTCTGTACTGTGCTGATTTCTTCTATGCTGGCATTTTCTTAATTAAATCGCCATGAAACATGCAGTCACATGATTACAAATACACCAGCTTTATTATCTGTATTGGCCCTACTTGTAATCTCATCAAAAGAGATAAAAGTTATTTTGGCTAGACCCAGTTTCTAAACCTGATGCAGAGTACCAATTACACTGTCCTGAAGCTACGTACTCCAGTCCCTTCCAGAGCCTGCTTTGCTCAGGAGCCATGCCAAGCTGGGAGGGCCCCGGCTCCCGCACTGGTCCCCAGCGCTGCCGTGCCCGGCTCCACGCTCACCTTCCTCCACTTCCCAAGTCCCAAGAAGGATCAGCAGTGACGATGCAGAGCACATGGCCTGCTCTTTTCAGGCACTTGCCCGTAAATTACTGGACCTGCTGACTCAAAAAACAACATTCTAGATTTCATAATCGCTGCCTAACAAACTTCCAGATTTCTACTGGAACGGAACCAATTTACCCATCATTCTGTGATATAACAACATCCTCTGCTTTTTTTAATAGAGGACAGAAGTATTTTCAGCAAACGCCTTCCCTTTTTTGCCTCTTCTACCCACACGACCAGCAAACACTATTGTTGAGATCCCCGTTGTTCGCCACAGAGACAAACTCCCGTCTGTTATTCCAGACGCTGCTGGGTGCCAATGTCCTTTTTCTCCTTTTGTAATTTTTGCAAAGCCTCATTTATAATTTATGGTCATTTCTATCCACTTCCCCTTTTTCCTCAGTGAATTAATTTTTTAAAAAGTGTCTGCTCATGCTTGTGACTTTCTGGGCACACAGATACGTGTCCGTAATTCCCAATTGCACACAGCTGAATCTTTACCCCCATGAAACTGGCTTCTTCAGAGCAACAAGTAAACACATTACTGGTTTGGACATTGGTTTGCTTGCACATAAAGGCAATTACTGATGATCTATTCAGCCAAGAGACCACTAAGCTCACTTTGTTTTCTCTAAATCTGTGATCATTTCTCCCTGCTTGCCAGCCAAGCACGGATCCCCTCACCCGGGTCACCAACAACCTTAAAGATGTCCCACGTGGCCAGAAGCATTTCACAGGCCCCAACAGCTTTTCCCAAATCTCGATCACTGCAATTTTTAAAATGCAAAACCAAGACTTCAGAAGCTCCAAGTAAAACATATACCTGCTGCACCCAAAGGGAGGATAAAGGGCTGCTGCATCTACAGTTCTGCAGTCACAGGGGGTCAAAGCATCCAGTCCAAGCATGACAATTTAATTACAAACAACACTGTTGCTTTAGTCACCTTCATAAGAGAAAAATCTCACCTGCTAGATCCTCCTTTGCAGTGTGAACTCAGAGCTCCCGTGGCCACAAGAAAAACGTTTCTTCCAGGAGAGCTCAGAAACACCCTTTTCCCATCCACCTCCCTCGTGCTGCACTTGACGTATCAAAGCTGCAAAGAGCTGGAGAGGGCTCAGACAGACAGCCCAGGGGGCCCTTGAGAAAAGGGTTTCTTAACTGCTCCTGTTCAAGGGAAAAGAAAATACCACCTTTGGTTTTTCCCTTGGTGCAGTCCCCATCACACAGACAAAGCAGGAGCATGGCACTGGTAGCCCACGTGCATGGGTACCACGGGTAGCCATAGGGTACCACTGCCCCCGGGGACTCATCCCTGCCTCTCACAACTGCCCATCCAGACACATCCAGGCCTTGGCTCTGCAGCTCCTGGTGTGACAGACACCTGCAGACCTCCAGAACAGCAAGGTGTGAATTTTCTGTCTCAGGAACTGCTATTTCAGCTAGGTGATCTTTAACTTTACCACTTCCTATATTGATTTTTACTGTAGTCAAATTATCTCTTGTCCTACGCACCACTGTGTACCCTGTGAAGAGGAAAATAACTCTCTTTACAGCCTGTTGCTGGAGCAGCATGGCACGAGCAGCAGGGCTCAACACCCAGCTCGCAGGCTGCTGGCGCCCTGCAGACACCCTGCCTCCCCGCACCGCGACCGCCCGCAGGCTTCTGCTCCCCCCCACATGCACAGAGCATCCCTTCCCACTTCACACCCTCACGCTTCTTCTGTGCGCGGATCTTATACCTAGGCTAATGCAACATGAATTTGCTTTTCCACTGGCGTTCAGGGATTTTTTTTAAGGCCACAGACCTCCCTGCAAACGTGCCAAGGGCACGGGGACATGGGGGATGGAGCAAGCAGGACATGAACCTCCGAAATGTGCTTCGTGCAGCAGGATAAACCCTTGCTGTTCGCCTGCAGCCAGCTGATGTCATGCAGCTGCAGCTCGGGTTTCTCAGCTCAGGCCACTCTGCAGCTGGGTAACGATGCTCAAGGGGCAGATGACCTTCACTGCTGGTACAGAACCATCACCCTGGTGTCAATAGGGAGAAGAGTTAGCACAAACACAACGTCTCCTCCGCACGCGGGCTGGCCACGCCGGCTCGGCAGAGCGGCACACGCCGGCAGCGCCGCCGTTGCTCCCATTCTGCCTTTACGTGTCTGAAACCAAATGCCCCTAAAGCCAGTGCCAGCCGCTCCCGAGACCCCGCTCAGCCCCGGCACAGCACGCGGATGGCTCCTGTCACAGCACATGAGGACAACTAAAGACTCTGCCTTCGAACGCCTGGCATCCAAATCCAAACATGGGTTGTGAGCTTAAAATATTAAAGAAAACCAAGAGCGAATACCTGGAACAAAGAGGTGCCCTCCCATGCATCTGGAGCAGGAAGGGGCTGCTGCAGGAAAGCGGGAGCTGCGGGGCTTCTCCCGGGCACGGCTCGGCCACGGTGCACCTGTCTTGGCTGACGGCAACGTTTCATCGCTTTTAGTCCACGTC
Source organism: Microhierax caerulescens (assembly GCA_035590215.1). Lineage (NCBI taxonomy): Eukaryota > Metazoa > Chordata > Aves > Falconiformes > Falconidae > Microhierax > Microhierax caerulescens. Next base: position 356,043 of record JAVJGJ010000038.1, on the reverse strand, counting down.
GGCTTAACGTGACATCCCCTGTGCCTCTCCATTGCTGCCAGCCCCAGGGACTCGTCCCAGGTGCATTCTGTTACTGCTCTGAAGGTACCTCTGAACTGCAACTATTTTTAGCCAGAAAAGGACTCCACATAGAGGTACCTTGGAAGGGAGCTGTATGACAGGGCTTTATCTGCTCTGCTGTTGCTGCTACATAGTGATAGATTTTGCCACTGGGAGTGCATTAAAAATAATGTTTAGCCATTAATGTTGACAACAGAGTAGTAACACGGAGCCTGGTAAAGTATCATTTAATCTACATTGCTGTCCTGAAGCACGCTGCAATCCAGCAGCTAATGCTGCCCTGGTGAGTCCATACTTAGTGTATGCAGGAAAGGGAAGAGGCAGCACGAGCACCTTGCCATGAAACACCAACATCTACTTATCTCTTTCATATACAATGTGTGGCCACATTTATCTCAACACACTGTCATTGCTGCTGTTAGCACGTGAACAGGGTACCAGGGCAATCTCCAGAAGGTCAGTAAGTGCATATACGAAAAACAGAACAGCATCTTCCCCATCTTTGTAACTGAACCACAACAAAGCTTTCTTCAGCCTGACTTTTTTTTCCCTCCTCAAGCCAAGGTTCTCCTACCAAACACCAGCACCATCTGCAGAACAACAGTAACGTCTGAGCAGCCGCTAAAAACCATACAGAGAGCACACACCACGGCAGAGCAGATTCTCAGCAGTTACGGCGAAGGGTGTGGGAACAGCAGGTGGGACATCCCCTCCTCCTTCACCCTCTGAAGTATTTACAGGTTACTGCCACCAAAGCAAGCCCAAACTTGGCAGGTTAAGTAGCAGCAGTGGCAGAACACACGAGAGCAAGCATTGCTAGCAAACATCGCATTCCCTTCGATAACACACAATTAACATCAGCAGACTGCCTGACACACGAGAGCCCTGGGCAGTCTTTATTTCCAGCTGAAGCACTTCCTTTCCACCCCTCCATCCTGGAAATGCCTGCAGCACCTCGTGCGGGAAACTGGCACCAGACACGGAATATTCCAGCTCCTTGTGTTCTAGTGCAGCATTTATTTTGTTAAATTGAGTATGTGCTCTTCCACTGCATTAATATTTCAGGCACAGAATTGCCTTTCTGAGCACACACATCTTGATCCTTAAGGCACTAATGTGCCAATAGTAAACAATGTTTATTATTCCTTCAGACAAGCCATCATTTTATGCAGTTTCCCAGAGAAGGACAGCCCAGCTGGAAGCAGATTAACCCGAGTACCACCCCAGCCCCGCACAGACAAGGAGTATTGATGAGGCTGTCGATACCACTCGCCCGCTTCATTCCAGAGACAGGGCGAGACATTCCAAAGAGCACTCTGCTCTGGAGACAAGCCAAAGGGCACGGCACTTTATTTGTTCTCCCCAGTTTCCTCTGCATTTGAATTTTAATACACTTTGGTCTGCCCTACCCCTGCCGCTCAGGCTCCACCGCATGCGTTCAGGCATGGTGCCTTCATCTCACAAGGTAAGGCAGCATCGCGAGGCACCTTCCCGGGCTTCTCGTCCTGCAGAGCCAATGTATTTCTTCATTTTAAATGAAAAAGCAAAGTACCATCTGAACACCTGAAGCAATAAAGATTACAATGGAGAAAAACATTATAGCAGCTTAAGGAGCAAATGTGGTGATGAATATGCAGCTCAGGGTGGAATCTGAGAGCAACTTTGCATATTTGGTAATTTTCCTGCAGGATTTTCAAGGAGAAACTTGAAAATAAATGGTAACATCTTCCTAATGGCTGTGAACACTTCTACATAGAGATGAGGGTGCGGAGCCAACGAAGAAAGCTTAGCTTTTTAAATTTATGGAGCAGCTCACCGAAGTGATTGATACAGCCTCTCTCAAAGACAGAGCTGGAAGGAAGTTTTAAATTACGGGTGATCTAGAGAATATCCAGCAGCAAAGAGGCTTCCCACTCCAGAGGAAGGTGATATGCAGACACTCAGAAAAGGAAAAACTCATCTCTGGGGCACAGACTTTCAATCGCATTGCAGCAAGTACAGTACATTTTATTTTTTTTCTCCTGTTCAGCAAACTCCCTGGCACCGGCCACTTCCCAAATCACTGGTGCCCTCTGACCCTCCCCGATGCCTCCCACACTCTTTCCCATGCAGGGCAGCAGCTATTGTTGAGCATATTAAGCAGCTGGTAAAGCGGCCACACAACACCCAGAGCTTCTGATCGCAGGGCAGGAGCCCCAGTTATTTCTTTGCAATACCTCTGAGGCATGAATGACATTTGAATAGCAATGCTTTGTTGATCAAAGTCTCAGGAGCCTGATGTAGCTGTAGCAGAAGCCATGTGCTCAGAATCCCAGCCTTTGACAGGCTCTCCGTCTCCTCAAACAGTGCTCTGTGCGAAGGTGCAGACGCTGGGTAGCTGCCTTCTGGTTCTCCCACCCACAGATGTCATTTAAAAACACACACAAAAAAATTTAAAAAATCAAATCCCTTCATTTCAAAGTTGTGCTTGAAAGACACACACTGTCTGTGCCATCGAAGCAGAGCAAAAAGGTTGATAGCTGCGAGACGCTCCCCACCTCCACGGCCAGCACAGAAGGTGCCCCAGGGGATGGTGCTGGCAGACGTGCTCCTCGGTACGCAGCCGACCCCCCCCACCTTCCCTGCCACCCAGGGCACCACGAGGAGGTGGCCGAGGAAGGAGCTGCCACGGCACAGCCCAGGCATCCCCCCGCTCCACGTATGCCACAGGAGCCAGCTGATGCTGACGGCCATTAAAGAGCGTCAGGAGGATGCTGGTCCCAACCTCGCGCAGCCCAAGCATCCTGTCTGGAAGGGGTCTGCCTGCTGTGCCCCCACGCCTGGCAGCGAGCAAGCCAGGAGCCTTGGAATGCCCTGCCTGCACCAGACAGCACCCCACGTTTGGCCACCACTTGCCTGATGCAGGCAGCTACAGTTTGGAGCGTCCTCCATCACTCTGCCCTTCTTTGTGATTCTTTATCTAATCAGTCGCCCCGTTTCCTCTGTGCTCCTCCGAGGGGGAAAGGAGAGCCCGCGCACGTGAGGAAAGCCTGGCACAGGCTTTTACCACACAGGGATTTTATCAGGCATCCATACTTGTATGCTTTATTCCAGCAGCAGAAATGGGAAGAGAGTTTTCTGACACTTCGGGGGCCAAATTAAGATATTCACACTTGCTTTAAGAGTTAAAATATCCAAACGCATGATCTTTCAGGCACCAACAACAACCGGTAAGATTCATTCTCATCTCTCTCTTACCACTGTGTGGAAGCTAACCGATACCTTTAAGGCAACCTCCCAGGATATTCAGCACCACAGCACACAGATCTTGTGGAGGCTTTTTCTCATTTGGGCGCCTGCAACTTCGTTACGAGTCAGTATCCCGAGGCCAGCACCTCAGATCAGCTCTGCCCTAAGGTGAGTCCTGGACAGGAGAGCGGTACCCGGCAGTTTTATGGGGATGGAAAGGAGAGCAAAGGTGCAGACATATCAAAGCCAGAGACACAGTTGCACAAAGCACACAAAATAAGGGCAGTATTTTGCTGTATGTCAAGTTGGAAGTAAAAATATGCTGTGAACACCCTGATTCTTTTGTCATTTTTCCACTACACTTGCCCTTGGAAATAATACCATTTAATATTGCGCGACTGACATAAAATTATTTTTTATTCCTGGCAAAGTAGTGCAGAAGTAGGGAAGAGTTATTGGTTGATGATTTGGAGAAGGAAACGAGACAGCGATGGGAACTGACTATTCCTGTTTGGCAAGATAAAAACATCCCCCTTTCATACACTGTTTCCCTCTATTTTCTTACAGAGAAATGTCTTATTCTGCATGCACAAAGGAGCCAAGATTTCAGTGCCTGGCACAAAGGCTGCAGATCTTATTCGGCTGCGCTAGAGAGGCAGCAGATAAATTCCCTTTCTCTCCAAGCTCTGGCTCAGCAAGGGTAAGGGCGCTGCTGACCAAAACAAACCATGCCCCAGAGGGAGAAGATGCGTTACCAGCACAGTCCAGCAGCTCGCGATCGCTGGTTTCCAGTACAGTCTTCTGCAGTTACCTTCACCAGCTCTGAGCGCCGGGCTCGGTGCGTTCGGCGTGCTGCTCGCCTTGCTCCACGCGCCCCTTGGCACAGGCAGACCCCCGGAGCCCCAGCAGACCCCAGAGCTGCACCAGCACGGGGGTCCGCCGGTGCCCGCGGGTGGCCAGGCTGGCCCCAGCCCCGGGTGCTCCCCGGCCGCTGGTCCCTCCTTCAGCCCACCAAAGGAAACAAATGCTGGGGAGCACGGGGGTCCAGGCTGGGCAGGCAGCTGCCCCGGGCAGCTCGCCGATGTGGGTGAGCACACTGCGCTGGCTGCAGGCTGAACTGTTCTGATTAAACTGCATGCACCACACCAGGCTGTAATGTCTGGTTTGCAGTATTTCGCTTTTCTCCATACAGTTCAAATCAATTCAAAATGAAAAGTTTTGCTCTGTGCAAAAAGATCATTTACATTGTGGGTTTATTGTGTGCTTTGTTACTGACAGTTGTTTGGGTTTTTCCCAATCAAAAAGCTGAAACAAAGTAGCTTTAGAAGATTAAATGAAAATTTCTTTGCAGAAAATTTAGCCTTCTGAAGTTGATACCTTCCCTATGAAAATAATCACTTTTGACGATACACTGCTTTTTAAAAGAAGAAAAAGAAAAAAAAGGTGTGAAAATTGTGACCAGCTGCTTTTTGATTAGGAAGAAACAGTGAATTTTACATTCCTGCTATTAACTAACAGGCTTGCAGCAGGGGCCAGCGCTCTCGGGCAGAACGGAGCTCGGGGACATTCAACGCCGCAGTTTTGTCTCCTTCGTGGGGCAGATGCTTGGACCAAACTCCTTACGAAACTGCGTGAGAGCAAGAATTATTTGCAGAAATTATCCTCCAATAATTTTCCATGATTAATGTACACGGGGAAATCACACGCACACTGCTCATTCGATGCCTGATGACAAAAAGAGGCCAAGTTCACCTGGCAAGTGACTCACTGCAAACGACTCGCTCAGGTCTCTGGAAACCCCGTCCACTCGCACTGGGAAGGAGCTGGGAGCACTGCAGAGCGGTTTTCCATTCACATTTGCAGTCAAAGCACACGGACTCAGGAGCCTCCCCCACAAGGCTCCATGCTGCACCGAGCTGCCAGCAGCCCAAAGGTTTTGTGAATCGCCCGCGCGGAGGAAAACACCGGGGCACGGCTGCGCCCGGCCGCGGCTCCCCGTGGGCACGCCTGGCACCCCGCACCACCTTCCCCCCAAAACCTCGGGGCAGGTTTGCAGCCCTCGCTGCGTCTGTGGATCTCCTGGGACCGGGCGCGAGCAGGATGTGCGCTATGCCCCAGAGCGGCGACCAGGACAGACGCTCCGAGGCGCTGAGCCTCCCTGCCGAGAGCAGCGGCAGCTGCGGGGCACGGCAAAGCGCGGCACAGCTGTGGGGCAAAGCACCCCCAGCCTCTGGGGCCACCAGAGGAGACCCCCAGCCGCGCTCTCCCTGTCCACCCCCCTGCTTTGCGTTACGCAAGCCAGCAGGCAAGGTCAGGTAACGACATCCTTGTGCCAAAAGTCTACGGCAGCTGCTGGGATTTCACAAGGGATGACAAATAAGCACAACACCTCGCACTAGAAATACACAACAGAAACCTGTGTTGTTTTCCACATTTCAAAAACATCTATGAATGAATGATTCAGCTCATACCTATAATTACAGGACAGGCGCAGAACTGAAGAGATTGGCTGAGCATCCCATTGCTCACCAGTCCCTACTCCCATTTCTGCGGCAACGCTTCTGCCTCCTGTAGATAAAATTTGGCATCCACATCACCCGTTATCAAGACCTGGAAGATGTCCCTAAAACTGCAGCCTTAGACTTCACAGTGGCTGCCAGGGACCTCTGCTGCACACCAAGAGCAGCCAGAGGAGCATTTACAGGAGAGGTCTTAAGAAATTCACCGGAACAGACAGGTAAAGTGCCTTACAAGTAAACGGGCATTATTGTTTGCACTGTTTATTCATGTGGCACAGCATCCTTGGATACTGTACGTGGATTGCGCTTCCCATGTCTCCACTGGCCATCCTGAGACAAATGTCTCCCTCACAAATCCATGGCTAAACGCTCGAATTGGAGCAAAAGTTTGAGGAAACTTAAATCTTCCAGGCCTCTTACCACAGATTCTGGTTTTGCTGAAATACTACAGACACCGATAGAAGCTCCCCAGATTCTCCACATGCATCACTGCTCCAGGAGTCCTCCAGGAGAGACTGGACCATATCACGAGTGCTTCCACCACCCGGCACGGCCGGCACAGCCAGGCGGCACTGGGGGGAGAGCCCTCTGCTCCCTGCACAACCAGCGCGCGGCGCGAGCCTGCGCCCTCCTCTCCGTCCCGACGTGAACGAGAAAACGTCTGTTCTGCTGTGGGGCTAACATCCAGCAGCCACTCACCGGGACCGGGACCCCGTGCCGCGGCAGACAGGCAGCAGGTCTCCCTTCTCGAAGGATTTTGCAGCAGCATATCCCTCAGTAATTACCTCCCTCATTTAACAAGAAGTTACTTAATTTTGTTTTGAAGATACGCAGTGCTGTTAATTGCAGTTCTAACACATCTCTAATAATATATCCTTTCTAATTGTTTATTGCTTACCTACCTTAAATACATTCACAAATACTAATGTATTCTCTGCACAATCAGTGATTCCTACTCAAAGCATACTGCGGCACATTTAACACAAAACCTCGAGTTCATTTTGCTGAACTCACAACTGATGTCCTTGCTAACCACACTTCTTTAAAAACTAGCTTTCAGCCACATTCAAATTGCAGCCTGACTTTGTAAATCTAGGTAGAAGAAAAATACAGTCGTGCAGCAGACAACATTGCAGTGACATCATTTGCAGAATGAGAGGCCACCAGTAAAAACAGTATTTTGAATCTTGAGTTTTCAGAAAGGAACTTTAACTGCTGGTGCAGCTACTTGCTGGGGAGGCAGTAGCTGATGCCACCCCATAAAAGAGGCAGCTGGAAGCAGCAGTGACGGAGGAGTTACAAACTGGCAGAGTTACCAAAGAGCATCCTACCTCGTAATGGGCCACGCGCTGGGACTCGGATATTAGCTGAGCGCTGCACACTTTGCAGTAGCTTTCAGTGAATAATTCCTGGTCGATGTCAGAGGATTTCATCTGTTCACGACAGAGAGAAGAGACAACAAGCAGAATCAGTTACAAAAAGGCAGGCAGAACAGGACACGTTTGGTGAGGCTCCCTGCAGAGACGGGCAAAGCAACGTCCCAGCTGAGCGGTTCTTGCTACCACAAGGGAACAAGACCAGCGTTATACAGGTGCAAGCATTAAACGCGGACGGTTGCCACCATTCCCAACATCTACAGTTCAGAGTCCCTGGCTTCACGCACGACCAGCCTGCGCCGAGTGCTCAGTCCTCACCCTGCGCCAGCTCCGGGCACCGCTGGAGACCAGCAGCGTGCCAGGTCGGCCGAACACACACCAGTGCGCGAGGACCCCGACCCACTGAACGCCCGCAGACACGGCGAGGTTCCTCCGCTGCTCTGCGGTCGGATTTACTGGGCGAGCTACAGCTGTAAGTGGCTGTTCTTCTCCGTTACCTTTCATATCTAGAAATCCCACATACCTAACCAGCTACAGCATGTATCCCTCACAGCTCAAAGCACACTTAACCATTTGTTACACAACACCAACGAGTTGCTAAAGAGCTTTATAGAAAACACAAACATTGCCACAGCCTGGAGAAGGTGATTTTAAGCTGGAAGGGTGCTCTGCTATATTTCTTAATTTAGACACGGAAGGAAATGGCTTGTGTGATTTACTGGGCTGGGCTGTTCTCAAGCAGCTGTTTAAATATTTGTGCATTCCCCCCCAACTTCCAGCAAGGACACGACTTACAAAACCAGCTCTCTGAATGACCTGGCTCACAGGAATACCTTAGTCCTCTGTTCACCATTCCTTGTTAGGCAAGCAACTGTAGGTACCCAGCTCTGAACCGATAACCAAGACACATATCAGGAACATATTGTTGCTTAGAATAGACCAAACCCAGGCAGAGCCAGAAAACAGCAGAAGTAGCTTCATAGGATATTTTTTAAAAAACACCAAAAACCAACAAAGAAACCAGTGCAATTTGAGGGAAAATAGGAGCCGATGCCTTCTAACTAATGCCAAAATAAAGTCTATTAATTCACAATCATAACAAACCTGGGCATACTGAAGATTGATAATGCAGTTTTTACAGAGTTTATCCCACTGACTGGGAATAAAAACAACATGGAAACGAACCAGTTATGAGATATGATTAGCAGAAAAACAATCAGGTGGAGAAAGACCTGCCATTGCTTGTGCTGCGCAGCGGAGCTCAGGCCGGGTCCCCCCCGGACCTCCCTTGGATGCTGCTCTGGCCTGACGGCGCGTTCCCTGGGCTCAGCAGCTGAAGCTTTCCGTGCACAGCCGCCTGCCAGCCCACACACCAAGGGCTGCTGAGCTGGAGGTGGTTGCACCGAACCCCTAGATGCACTGCCGTCTCACAATTACGGAGAACCCTGCACGTTCTATGAAAACAAGCAGCTGAGTGGACAGCAGAGGCTCCCAGCCTGGTGAGACCAACCTGCCCCCAGCTCCAGGAAAAGGTTTATTTGGGTGTTCATGGTCTACTGGACAAAAGACACAGATCTCAGAGCTCCTCTGACAGTGCCCTTGCTCTCTGATTCTGCAAAGACATTTGCTTGTTTTCTTTTGCTCTCTGCCTAGGTTTAATCTTCATTTACCCTGCCTACAGAAACGCTGCATTGAGAAGCTTTCAAAGACACCAAAAGACCCTTTTAAGAGTACAAGATGTGTTGCAAAATTGCATCAAAGGCAAAATAAAGTGGGGGGAAGAAATCTTGCTTAAACACAACAGATTGACACAAGGCAAACCAAAGAATCTCATTAAACCTCAATCCAGCAACCAAGGCAGAGGCAGGTAGCATCGCCTTCATTTGCATGCGGTTTGCAACGCTCACCGTATAAACTCTCATTGCAAAAATCAGAGTAAATCAAAAGCGCTGCTCAGTATTAGCTTAGCCCTTCTTGTTCTGATAATAGATCCCAAGTCTGTTCTTCCTCTAACGCATACATCTCCTGAAGGAAGGGCTGTCTCTCGCCAGGTCCCTTCCTTTACCCACGCAGCAAACTCACAGCTGTGGCTCGGGGCAACAGCTGCTTTGCTCCCATTTTCCTGCCCCACTCCCAGAACTGGGTGCATCATCCCCACCGGCAGGACCACGTTGCTTTGCCCAGCCGTCACTTGAGCACCTCAGCAAGGAGCAGCTCTTTCCTGGCTGCCTTCACCCTGCTCTCTGCAGCGGGACAGCCGGGCACCACGTTGCTTTGACCCCCTCGAGCAGCTGGCTGGGTCCCACTGTTGTCCCGTTGCCATAATCCTGTTGGAACTGCTGGTGGAGGGACGGGGTGACCCTTCTTCCCCCGTTGCTGCTCGGGGACCAGGTCTTTTTGCTTGGCTTCAAGCACTGGATGCACAAGCGAGCAGTGGTGCCACAGGAGATGGTGGTTCCCCGAAAGCCCTCCGTGCCCCTGGCAAGTGCAGCGAGCCCAGGATCACTAGAGCTTGCAGGGTGGCAGAGTCTCTTGTCAGGGAGCAGAAACGTGCCCTCCTCATACCTGGGATCCTGGCAGAGGGTTTCACTGCTTGTTTTTGAATGCATTGCTTTTTAATAGTGATGAAAAGCACAGCAAGGCAGAGGAGTGAGGGATGCAGATTAGGGAGAACAGGAGAACAAATGAAAGCAAAGCCTCCTTCATGCTTCTGCATGAATATATTAGGCTAAACTGTAGTGAGGATTCAAGCCTATATAAGCTTGGCTACTTAAAATAATTAGAAAGCTCTGATAACAATAGCTGCTTTGGGCAAAATTTAATATGAAAGGTTTGACAAAAATAATAGATTCACCTTAGCAAGGAAGATTTCCACTTAAGCAGTCCACTACCAGCACCCATTTATACAAAACACCCTTGCAAAGGTGCAACTAAAACCTACACAGCCTAAGAACAAGTTGAAACGCAGGTACCAGCTATTGCCTTGAGAAAACAGACTTTCACCTGTCCCACATAAATGCAATAAAAGAGCAAAAGCCTCTACCCCTTCTCAGTAGCCTCCTAATTATTTCTCTGCTGCTGGAGAGACCCCAGACAGCTCTCCTCCCCTTGAGTCCCTTCCAAAGGACTGAATTCGGCTGCTGCAACCTGCTGAAGAAAGCTTTTACGTTTGGTGGCTGGTTCCTTTGCTTTTCTTAAAATATATTTTTTTCTGGACTTTTCTGTTTTCCTTTTTAAGGTAACATGCTAGAGCAGTACATCAAAAGGACCTCAAGGTAACACGCAGTGAAATGAATGCACGAGCACGCGTCTCTGCCCGCCATGTGTTTTACAGCACTCACTCTCTCTCTCTCTGCCACTGTCCCCAGGGTGCAACTGGCTGCTCTTGCATGTAGACCATAGGAAAGGTCCAGGGCTGATATCTCCCCTGGGATCTGCGCAGAGACCCGTTCATGATGCCAGAACCAAATGAGGGACCTGCCTGCTGCCTACGAAGGGACTGGTACAGCGATGCCGTAAGCGCAGCGAGGCAGCCGCAGGTGGCCGGCTGATGGCATCTGTGCAGAACTGCAAGGGCTCCCCTCTGCAGCGAGAGGCAGGCTCCAGGCACGAAGCCCTGGGAAAAACAGAACAGCCTTGTGTGGGTACCTGACCTAAAAGCAGTGCTTTCTCCTGCACCAGAAAAGCTCCCTTTCCCCCGCCCTCCCTGCTACCCTTGTCTCAGCTATACTCTGCATCGTTTTGTGGGTCAGCCTTAGCAGTGATTTACTAATTTCTTCCACCTGCGAGTGTCATAAAGGGAGTTCATAAGCAATTAATATTTATATATATTTTAATCACTTAATTCCACTTTGACTCTCCCTGCCTACAAGCGCCTAACAGCTCCTAGAGCTGACTACCCTTTGTCTGATCCTCACTACGCCGCCCATCTTTGTCAAAAAGCAGAATGGAAAGAGGGGTTTTCTCCTCCACCAGCCATCACCGTGTACAGGGCTGAGAAGCACCGCGCGCCCCCGGGACGCCTGGGGAGACCCACAGGCGCTGAGCACGGAGGGACACGAGCCCTGCGCGCTCTCAGAGGCTTTTCTTGCCGACAGCTGAGAATGAACACGCAACTGCAGCCTTGCAGCCACGCTCAACTGCTCAGCTGAGCAGATGCACTTGGTCTGCACACCAAGGTCTAAACATCTAAACCTCTTCATCTCCCGCTTCTCAGGTGGGGTCATGAGCAGGGGGCCTCCACCACACACACGGATCGCCGTCTCCTTTCAGAGGGGTTTATTATTGCCTGTCGTGCTGGCACTCAAGTGTCGAGGCCCCCCCTCCCTGCCTCAGACCAGTAACCTCTGCACACGTCAGCTCAGCATCTCCAGGAATGGCAAACTGTGTCATAAGAGACTTCATTTTAAATACCTTGTGCCATATGGCTATGATTCTTCTCAGCAGTTTCAGTGACTATAACAGCTTAATGAAAATCAATTCGATGAGGCTGACTCCAGTTTTTGGCAACTGTTAGAAAGACGCTAACTAAGTTGCATTCAATTTCAGAGGACAGCAATTCACATATTGACATCAGAGACATATTCAAAGCCAAATTCCTTTTTAAGGATATGCTTTGCACCAGCTGAACCACACCAGACACGGACACGCGCTGAATGCATACCTGTCACAAAGGAGAGCGGTGGAGGCACACCTGCAGTAAGTGCTTTTGCAGTCCAGACCCAGCCAGGACACCAGAACTGCTACAGGACCTCAGTTCGGTCGAAAGCGCCAGCTGGATGGGTCCCAGTCGCAGCAGCCTTTTGCTGCTGTAACAGCCCTCGGGGTCCTCATTCGCAAGGCAGGAGCAGAAGCACAATCTGCAGTCACTGCTAGCACATGCTTCCCCACCACGCTTCTGACAAATACTGTTGCAGTCTCCTTTCTGGCAATCTTCCCCCAGCAAACCACTTCTATTTTTATTGTTGTATACCCCCTGTTATCATGTTCATCGCCCCCTTTTTTTGAGCGATGAGCTCAGTGAATAGGAAAAGAAGTTCTTTCAGTAATGGGAAATTCATGACTGGTAGCAAAAGTTCCAGAGTGCACAGCAAACAGGAGCAAGACAGAGTTTTTCCCAATTCTGAGTTTTGCCTTTTATATCACTTCACAGACCACCCCTGGTATTGTTCACTGCCAATTATTTCTGTATTTCAACAAAAAGCAGAAACCCATGAAAACCCCACGAAGCTGCAGATGACTTCATACCACTTCGGGGTAGGGAGTTTGAAAATGCAGCATCACCGCTCGCCTCGGAAGCAGGCGGCTCGAAGCTTCTCCAAATGCTCTTCCCGCACTGCTGCTGGCGGATCCCGCAGCACCTACAGCAACTGCTCAGGAGGGGACACGTTAAATGGAGGCAGCAAATGAAGGATCTAAATCTGAGATTAGAGCCAAGTCCCCTGGTAACCGTTGTCTAAACTACGTCTCAGGTACAGGGATAAAAGTTACAGGCTGACATCCCAGAAGCTGCCGACTCCGCAACCACAGACCCACACCCCAACCCTGCCCTCACCCGGCCGAGGCCCTGCAGACCCAGAGGACTCGGAGCAGGAGGCAGCAGTGACCTGTGGACGCCATCCAGACCGAGCAGGAGTAGGCGACCCCCGCCCCGGGCACTGCCACACCACGCTGTGCCGAGAGCACCAGTGCCGGCGCGAAGGCAACCGCTTCCCACCCTCCCTGCTGGCTCTGCCTCTCTCTGGTTGCTTCCAGCTCTATTTCTGCCTTTCCGATTGAACTTTATAAATTATTTTTTTTTAAATCGCTGTTTCTCAGTGCCAGATTTTCCCCCTAGCCCACGCCCAAACACTGCCACCAGGTTTAGGGGAGCACCCCCCCAGCTACCCTCTGCTCAGGGCTGCTCTCCCCGACACAGCTCGGACCCTCGCCCCTGCCTGCAACGACACCGGGGCAAACCCACCCGGAGCAGCCACAGCGAGCCCATCAGCCGACGAAAGAAGACTGGCTTTGCACCGTCATTTAACCAGCAGGTATCCGAGAGCTTGGGGCACATCAGCCCCTCGGTGTGGTCCACCCCTGGTGCCGGGCACGTGCCAGCGTGCTTCACCCCATGCCAGGGCTGCCCCACGTGGGGCTCGGACGTCTCGTCCTGAGCCCTGACACCAAGGTGCTCATTCGACCGCCTGCTTGTCGCACTGCACTGGGAATTTCTGCACCGGTTCATTTCCCTTGCTGTACAACCAAGGACAGAGAGCACTATACGATAAAGCACGGAATTCAGCAACTCTGTTTCTCCCAGTCAAGTGGAAAAAAAAAAATAAAAATTGTGGCCCGTTATCCAATTTACTCTCAAGGGCCTTAATCACCTTTCCCAGAATTAACAGCTTCTGAAACCTCTGTATTGGAGCACTAGAGAAATGGCAATTGAGCATGTGCATAAATGCCAAATGCAAACAACAAGCCAAAACCCAAATGTCCCCATTTTCATGTTATCTATTATTCGTGCCTTTTGCTGCTGTCACTCTCTCAGGGATCAACACCTTGTGTAACACTTCCTGGTTTCTTCTGTTGTTTAATTTGTCTTGCAATAAAAAGGAAAAAAGTCTTTACTAATAATTAATGTGCTTTCAGCAACTCTGTCACTGCACTTACAACAAGGCATCTGAAGACATGCAAAATACTGCCTTTTGAAGTGCCTCATTTCCCAGCACTATCAGCATGATGGATGTTTGAGCCTGTTCCACAAGTGCAATTCTCCTCCTGCTTTTATTGCCTTGAGAAAGGAGCGCTCTGGGCGCTGGAGACCACGGCAGCATCCCACCACAGAAAGCACCGCTGGCTACCAAGAGAAAAGGGCAGGGGCCGGGGCAGCGCATCAGAGCAGCACTGCACTGCCAGCTTTCCCCAGGGAAGAGCATCAGGCAGCAGACCCGGTGGGATGCCCGGTCCCTCAGCGACGGTGGGACCCTGTGCAGCCCACCCCGAGCCGAGTGCAAGAGGCCAAATACGCAGCTGCGGGCTCTGCAGCCCCTGCCTGTACCAGCACCTGGATTTGCCTGCTCTCCTTTCGCAGCCCCGGCGGAGGCAGGATGGGGCCCGTGCCAGCGAGCGAAGTGACGGAGCCCGGCAATCTTGCATCCCGACGGTGATGGTGGCAGCATCCCTACCCACAAAGGCCTCGCTATAAGCCGTGCATGCTATTTTCAGTTTCTCCTGTTCTCCTGCCAAACCAAAGATGCTCCGTGTCCATCCAGCTGTGCTGCACATCTGCCACCTCTGCCACGCTTTGTCTTCCCTGTGTTCTTTGTTCGGTTTGGGGGTTATCTGCCATCTCCCTGCTCCCTCTGCTCCTGAAATCCTCTCTCGAGTCAATTTGCTTCCCTTCTGCATTCAGCCTCTGATGCATTTTGACACGCTTTATTGGAGCCTTGAAAATCAGAACAAGATTGTGTGTGGCACGAGCTGGGGAGCAGAAGAGAACCCTGCACGTGGCCACTGCATGTGTCAAAACACAGAGGAGAGGCTGCAGAGAGCAACACGGAGGAGACTGAGCATCAGTGCCGATGAGTTTTACCTAAGCATCCCGAACACCCGCCCGTGCACTGCCTCCCCCAGCGTAAGCAGCCAAACGGCCCCTTCGTTGGGATCCTTCTTGATGTTTGCCAGGACTAAGGGACACTCGGACAGCAACAGTGTCCTCTCAACGGACGGAGACGATGTTTTTGAAGGGAGCCTGGGAGCTCCCACGTTGTGGAGGGGAGAGTACCCGTGCCGTGCCTGTCCCCGCCGCAGAGGGCAAGGAACACCACACAGGACGAGGAGTGTGGGCACGCAGAGAGACTGGCTGCATGCTCCCCCGCACAGGATTCAGCCGCAGGCACAGGATCCCACCAGCGATGTCTCACCGAATTCCCCCGAGAGTCATGAGCAGGGTGGGGGGAGCTACCAGATGTTCCCACCTCCTCACCTTATCACAGGTGCTACCCAGGTACCATTTAGAAATAGCAGAACCAAACAACATAAAAAAACCTGATGAACATTCAGGAAAAAACGGTGCCCTCTGGCCAGAGCGAAGCCACAAAATACGGATGATGCCTCCCAGGCAGAAAAGCTCGGGGGGCACCGCGTGTTCTGCATCCCCCAGCCAGCACCACGCCACACAGCATGGCACCCGCTTGGCACAGGAGTGACAGACATGCAAGCTCACGCATGGCAGGAAAATGCAGCTGGTGCCTTTTTGACTGACTGACTGTCTGAGGTGGGAACAAAGGGCAAGCCGAGGAAGTTACAGGTGGGTGGATTTAGAGAGCAAAGGAAAGACCTGTGCATGCAGCAGAGAGCAAACCCTCATGCTGCGAATTGCCTCGGGGGTGATGAAAGAAGGATGCTGCCAAGCCTAAAGGGAGCTACACCGCAGTTTTGAGAGTGGCACCATTCCTTCCCTACAAATGAGCGTACTGGGTTACACACATGAATTGTTCTAACTATTCACACTACATCATGTGGCAGGATTTAATTGCAAACATGCGCTGACTTGAATAAAAATATATTTTTTAAAGGAGATTGATATATTGTGACTGCTTTAATAAAGTTCGTAGGAACTGAACAGAAAGCAATCACATTTTGTGCCTCAGGGTATCAATGCTGCATCCTGTACACTTCAAGGATGGGGCTCTGGCACTTGCTCCAGCAAGGCTGGGTGGCACAGCTTAGCTGCTTAGCAGCAGGGACAGCCCAGAAACCTCCTGAAAGAAGGGGTTAAAACCCATGAAGGCTTCCACGGAGGCTACACTCTGAGACAGAGAAGTTTATGTAGTCAGATGGCAGAGGGGAGGGACTCACTTGTATGGGATGCAGAGAACTGGGATGGCCAAGAAACGAGGTACCCTGGCCTGGGACATCTCTGCCACTGGTGCCTCCCTGCAGCAACAGATTCCCCTCAACTAAGCCCTAGCCAAACCTCCACCCCTCCGACACAGCCTGGCACGAAGCCCTGGCACCCGCTCCTTTCCCTCCTGCTCGCCTCCCCTTTTAAATCCTCCCACCGCTCCCTGCTCCGCACTTCTCCCCACCCCTGCACCCAGGGATGCAGCTCTGGCAGCTCTCATGGTGCCCAGCCACAAGCACCACGCTCCCCCAGCCCCTGTGAGGACCCCCACCCCCCAGGGACCCCACCAGGCGTCGGGGCGTCGCAGGGCCGGGAGCATGGGGTGCAGCAAGGCGCCTTGCGGCTAACATGCTGCAGAGCCAGGGCTACCATGTGATCCTCACGGTTGCCATGGGAACAGTGGCTTCTCACAAAAAGATGCATAAATAGTCTCGGAGCCTCCGCGGAGCGCAGTTCACACTGCGGGCACCCTGAAAGTCAGGGGGGTGCTGCTGCCGTGCCCCAGTCCCTGCCCGCGGGCCGGTGCCAGGGCTGCGCTGCAACACGAGCCGC
>JAVJGJ010000038.1:286459-310474 GCA_035590215.1 Microhierax caerulescens | reverse complement strand
CCTGCCCCGCAGGTGCACCCACACCCCTGCAGTGGGTGAGCACCGAGCAGAGCCCAGGGGAGCACACAGGGACCCCGGCGCTGCACCAGCCGACAGCAGCGGGAGCTACCCCCCTTTCATAGCGATGGACCGTGAAAGAGAGTTTAATTATTCCAGCGCTGTTTTACAGCAAGCAAAAGGGATCCAGGAAAATGTTTTCCTGCTACTAAATGATTGTGAGAAGCTGGCTGTAAACACAGTGCTTGGAGCCCAAACAACACGAAGCCAAATGTTACCTGTCACAATAAACTGCCAGCCTCAGCCTGCCTGCTCTGGGGGAGCAGGCACCGGGCATGCTGCTGTTTGGGCAACACAACCTTGTTAATTCTCTAAAGGAGCGAAGAGACTGCAGTCCTCTGCTATTTGGGAAGAATAACATGGAGACAAATCACAGAGCTTTTCTTTATGCTGCCATGATATACAAATAAGAGGCTTAAATATAATTATAGGTTGTATAATCAGTGTGAATAAAGAAATATGTAGTAATTGATGCCATATTTTATAAATATCCTAACTGTTTAAGAAACTGAAAATGTTTTCAAAAGAAATACTTCAGCGTAATGATTATAAAGCCCTTTAATGTGAGTGAGCTGCTTTCTGAAGCCAGTTTTAGATTCAGTCTCATGAACATAAATAGAGTTAATTGCCCTTCTGTGCGAGCTGGATGTTAGCACATTCCAGCAAAGTGTGCATTTTCCAAAGTGCCAATTCCAACACATTCCACCTCGTGCAATTTCTGCCTTTTTACGTGCAGCACATAAAATGCAGGCACATCTGGGCAAGGGTAAAGTTAAGTGCTTATAGTAGTAAGCCTTGGAAATGGATTGAGACATCAACTGCTTGCCCTTATGTTATTTGGATATTCAAGTGCAAATGTGGCTTCTCTGAATTCACCCCACAAGGGAAAGCACATTGATGTGCAAATCGGGACAGTGGGGAGAAGGGCTGCAGGGTGGCTCTGAGGGTGCACACAGCTCCCCCTCCCTCTTCCTTTTCGAAAATAAGCAGCTGCACCACGGGGGCAGAGCAAGGGAGGGTGGTGAAAGGGGGAGATCCTTTACCAGAGAGACCTCCTCGGCTGAACAGCTTGCCAGGGCAGTGTGCCTGCAGGTGCAGGATGCTGACACCATTAGGAGAGGATGCTTAAGGAAAACCGCCCAGGTGCATGCTCTGCCTCTTCCCTGGTGCATCACAGGTGCGCCCAGCCATCTAATCAGTTCCCTCTGCCAGGCCAGTTCTCCGCTGGACTGCCAGTCCTGCTCTGATCCCATCCAGGCCACAGTAACAGGGTAAGGGATATTCCTCCCCCCCACCCCCCTCCTCCGGCCATGCACACTCGCAAACCACAAAGCTCATTTTCTCTATATGAGTCACATACCAAGTTATACATGAAAAATGCAAATGAAAATACAACACAAGTCTATCAAGAGACCTTACAGAAACAAAGCATTTACATCTCCAAAAGCAAACACCACCTCGGATTTGGTCCTACAGGATGAAAATAGGGAATACTTTGTGAGTAACTCTAAAAATAATAAAAAACATCCCAATTTGGACATGGCTTCGGGGCACAGCACAATGGGCAGTCACAACTGCCAAATCCCAGCTGCAGAGGTGTTTGCACAGATGACCCGTTGCAGAGGGCTGCCTCAGAGCATGGCTCTCCCCGGGGTTTTGGGTTTCTGCCTTTAATGAGCTGGTGATGAGTGACCCCTCCCTCAGCCCTCCTTCACTCCTGGGAGTCAGGCAGAACAATTTTAAATCCAATTTCCTCTTACAGATTTTCTGAGACTGGGGGTGAAGCACACTGCTGAGCAAGCATGAGTCCTGGCTCCGTGCTGCAGCCTTGCGACCTAGTCCAAGCATCTGTCACCACAAAGGACAGCCACGCATGGCACTGGAATGGCATTTCTGCCCCCATTTAAAATCCCAATCCCACCGCCAACCCGAGGCCTTGCGAAGGTTGTATTTTCCCAGGCATACAGACTTAGGGCTCTTTCTGATGTCAGGCTCTTTCGCAAAGAGCAGGGACGGCCACTGCCATCCACAGGCTGTTGGCACAGGGCAGGGTGCAGTCCCAGCTGCTAGCTGATACAGAGCCACAGCCACTCTGCTCCTTGCAAGCACTCAGCAGCATGACAGACAGGGCGATGCACCAGCAACTGTCCTCTGCTTGTCTTGGTTTGGTCCACCACTGCTTCCCTGCAGCTTCATTCCAGCCCAGGGCTCCCACCACCACAACTGCCAGACCCATTACAGCCTGCTGCAACTCTCTTCGCCCGTGCAAAGGAGATGCATTGGCTCTTCAGGCACCTCCCTCCCAATCAACATAGCGTGTGTCTCACACGTTCTGCCAGAGTCAGGGGACGTGCTGAAAACAGCCTTGTGCCCACTAATTGCTTTGGCATGTGGGCAGGGGGAAAACAGCCAGGCTCTGCACTGAATTAAACCATTACTCCTGTCTCCTGTCTCTGCCTTCACAGTAGCCTTTCTGCAGCAATGCAGGAAGGATTAATTGCTGCATGGTAGATCCCAAACGCAATGTCTGATGTTTATCAAAACAGAGCCAGCTTCCCCATTCCCAAAGGCCAGAGCATAAGCCAGGGCCTTGGTGCAGCAGTACACCTGCTGATCAGCAGCCTGGGGCTGAAAGGGTCCCACCACAGTGTCTATTTTCATTCACATCCTTGAGCACCTTTCTCAGCCTTTTTAAATAGATACAATGCAGTCAGCTTTTTCCTTGGCCCTCAAAAGCCTGCAATGCCCATTAGCAGGCTGCTGAAACCGCACCACCCCTTCTGCTCCCTTCAGCTTGCAAAGTCCACAAGAGGCTTTAAGCTCTGGCACCTGTAAATACAGCAGGCTGCATCTGGACAGCAAGATCGTGGCAGCCTCCAGAAAGCCATAGCTCAGCTCCTAGCTCTGGTTTTGCTAGCCCTCCAAAACTAAACAGCAGGAATGCTGCCAATCCCAGATCCTTCTAGAGACACATTGTCCTTCTGACCACAGTAAGTCAGTAACTCTAGTGCTGGAGGCACATCCTAAGTGTCAGGGAGACTGCAGCACTGCCCTCATCCACCTCCCGGCTCTGCTGCCGAGGAGGATGCTCTGCTGGTGGCTGGGGGTGCAGTGGTACTCAAGCTAAAGGAAGACAAAGCAAAGTCCTGGCCCTGCTGCCGCCAGGCTGCCCAGTGGTGCCACTGAGAGCCCACCATGAGCCAATAAGCCAGCCTTTGAGGCAGGGGGGCCAGAGTGTAGCAGCCTGTGAGGAGTCACGCTGCCATAACTGGGCAGCTATACCCACCCTCAAACGAGCCAGCATCAGCGCTACCACTTGACTGCAATGTACATACACGTTAAGCCTATGCTGTGAAACGATGCTGCAGCAGAGCTGAAGCGCAAAGGCGCAGTACACACTCCAGCTAGGTCATGCTCAGTTCATAGCCAGGCTCTTCTGGACCTGAACATGGGTTTGTGTTCTCAGCCATCAGCGACGCTACAGTTTGTGAAGGACAACATTACATTTGGCTCCATGCCTGAGCTAAACGCTGCCCCATCCATCAGCAGTTTGGCTTCTCATTCATACGATGGGCTTGATCCTGAAACCATCTGTTTTCCCTCAGCTTGCATTCAGCTTTCACTTGGACAGCAGAGCCTTTTCCAGCTACAGCCCCTGGGTATGGGGGCAGGAAAGCCACTTCACTTGCTGCTCTTTGCAGCTAAAACCCCAAGTTTGACTGGAAACACGCACCAATGACCCTTCTTTCTGCAGGTAGAGGTGAGACTGGCAGGACTCGCTAGCGAGGAAGACCAGAGAAATAGCCCAGAGACAGAGCTCAGAGGATGCAGCTGGGGCTGCTTGGGATGGATCCTTGCAGCAGAGCAGATCCCATGCAGCTTGGAAACACTCCACCCACACAGAACCTGCAGTGCCCAGAAAAGGTCTCCAGGAAAAAGGTTCTTGGTCCAGCATAGGGCTCTAGGAAAGAAAGATGCTCTCGTCAGTTGGAAGAAACCTTCAGCTGTCTAAGAGCCTGCAATGAGTACCTACCTTCTTGTAATACTTTTTTTTAACCTGTCAGTGTTTTCTGCTCCCAAACAAACACGCTCTGGATTCTGTCACCAAGAGGCTCCAAGCACACTGTTTGTGGCCTGGGGCTTTGTTTCTTTTCCAGGGAGTGGAACCAACTTGAACTTCACTGACTGGGTCTTTCCCTTCCTCCCCTCAGGATCCTTTTTCTTTATTTCAAGGTGGCTATTAACCAACAGGCTGGTGTAAACACACCTCTTGAAAGGCACTAGCAGACAGCAGTGCCTCTCTGCACTGCACATACAGCACTTGTGCATCTCCACAGCAGAGACCACAGCAATGATTCATCGTGTGCCCCAGTCAGCAGGTCGTGGCTCCAGCATCCAGGCAGGGAGGAAGGATCAGGGCTCTGGGCTGCACCTTTCACATGGGCTCACCTGGGAAACAAGCAGCCTCCAGGCCTGCAAAACAGGCCTTGGGCATTGTTGCCTTCTGACCACTTCCCTGTGGGGACCACCTCCCTGCCCAGGCCCAGCCTCGGTGGTGGCTGCAGCACCACACCATCACTGGAAAGCTTTTGGCACCCTGGAAAAGGCTGATCCACAGGTCCTGGAGAATGCCCATGAGCAGGGGACCTGGCACTGCTTTGCTAAGGGCCCTCTCCTCCAGGCCGGAGCTTATTTTGAGCCCCAGCTCCCAAAAGCCATGCTGCAAAGCAAGGCAGAGGGACAGAGCTGTGCACATCCATCAGCCTGTCTCTTTGCTTTGGACCAAGTGGAGTCTTGCCAGCTGAACTGCACAAGCCAGCTCTAAAATCCACAGAAATGCAGAACCCACATTCACTTGTAGTGCTGCAGGAGGGGGAAAAAAAAAAGACCGTTTCCTGCACGTGTTTCCCATTCACTCGACCAAATCTAGACCTGGCATAAGCCAGAGCAACGCACAGAGGAGCTGTATTAGAAAGAGCCTCCCATGCTGACACCCAGTGCAATAACTCCTGTCCAGCCTGGTGGAGACACCATGTGATACTCCTTGAGTCCCTGGGTAGCTTACAGTCCAAGTTTGCAAGAGCAGGTGAGGTACCACATAGTGACGATAATGAAAACCAGCTGCCGAGGAAGTGTCTGGAGACAGCAACAAACTGTCAGGCTCATGATAAGTACTGTCTCCTATAGCGGGGAGACTAGATAGCTGCATCTCTGGGAGGGCCCTGCAGAGGTCATTTTGGAGGAATGGATATGGAGGAGATTTTCGTATTAACCCTTCGGTTGACTTGAAATCACACGGTTAAAAGCCTGATTGTTGTTGCTGAGCCATTTGGAAGTTCAGCTGGTAAATGCTGTCCAGCCAAGCCCTCTCCTCACTGGAAGAGCCACTGGGGAGCACACTGGCCACCACCCCCTGATGCACTGTAGGATGCATCTCCATCCTCGAGAGACAGCGCGACCGCTGGCGCAGGGCCTGTGACTCTGGGCAGCACTTGGCGCTTGTGCTTGGAGCAGCCTCCGGCCGATGCTGGAGGACGGGGCGGCACGGACGGGGCGGCACGGCGCGATCCTCCCCCGCAGCCCCCGGCACCGCGGAGCTCCCCGACCCGTTCCCTCCGCCACCGTGAGATGGCAGCCGCCTCCCGCGACTGCTGCGGCGGGGGAAGCAGCCGGTCACCCCCCCGCGCCCCCGGCAAGGCACAAGCTGCTTTCCCGCAGTTCGCCGGCGGTGCTGGAACCGCCGCAGCCCCGGCGGTGGCGCAGCGCCCGGGGAGGGCAGAGCGCGACGCCCGCCCCCGCACGGCACCTCTCGACCCCCTCGGCTCCGGTACCCCGGGGGGAAGCCGGCGGGGTTTTGTGTGTTCTGGCTCCCGAGCCTGGTCATAACGGGAGCAACTGCAGAAAACTCTGCTCAAGAGCTCCCCTCTGCTCTGCTCGAGTCACCTTGTAGTGGGCTCGTGTGAGGCTCTGGTAACTCAAAGAAGGAAGGAAAAAAAACCAAACAAACTAACAAACCACGGCACATGCTTTCAGCCCCAGGCTGGCAGCAGGCACCCAAGCCATTCCACTGCGTTTCTGGCAGCTGAGAAACACCTTTTGGAAAGTGAGAGCATCTCTGCTCCTGCTTAGTCATATATGATGAATCCAGGTGCTTGGAGGACACAAACCAGGACCTCTAGACTAAAAAAACTGATCCAAAATCCTGAATCCTCTATATTTTAAATGAATCTTTTCCCTTTTAACCTTTGCGTGACTTTGTTCAGCTTTTCTAGCCTTCCTGCTGGAGCAGTTTCCTCTTCTAGGAAACAGAGAAAATGAAAACTTTCTGCACCAAATGCCTGCGGCAGCTGAGGCACTGGGAGTTTCCTGACCAAACTGGACGGGGTGACAACAGAACAGCCACATATGTGCACAGGAAAAAGCTACCGAGTGCCACCAGCTGCCCAGTCAAGGGTATGTCTGGCCATCTGGCATCTCCCCCTGCACCTTCCCCTGCAGCACATCTCTGCCCCGAGCACAGCCACCAGCAATGGAGCATCCTTCCAAAAGGGCTGACTTCTGGAGGGCACGTCAACAGAGAGCACGCAGACATCTCGGCCCTGGCACCAGCAGCAACCACATCAGTTTAACATTTGCCATAGACTAGAAAAGCAAGCACAGCTCAGACATTTACCAATGGAATTGGTAATTACTAGGAAAACCTAGGTCTTGAAAAGTCTCTTCCTTTGGCCAACTGAAGTAAGCCAGGACAGCAGCCGGGAGAGCCAGGTGTGCTCTGCAGGCCATGGTGCTGACTTGGGAATGACACCTTGTCTGTGCAACACACCAGCCCAGGCAGCAACAGTGAAATGCATTAAACCAGTTCTTTTGTGCTTAACCTCCTGTCAAGAGAAACAATGACATTTGCATCTGCTACAAGCCAAGCAAAGCCAGAGAGTCTGCTGGGAAAGCAAAAAAATAATTGGAGGGGCTGGGCTGTATTTGGGTTGTAGTTGGGGCTGAATCCCTCCTGACTTTCCTTTCAGCCTGCACAAACCTGTGCGTGTTCCTCAGGGACTGGGAAAGGGCTGCTTGTGAGGACATCCTTGATGCATGGTACCTAACAGGAAGCTTTTCTGACTGTGCTAACGGCAGAGAGCTTGTGGGAATCTGCATGAAACTTGCCTGTACACAGGGACTGAGGTGCTTAAGCCCAGAAGGCAATTTATAGGGAACTGTAAACTGGGCATTTTGGTAAGACACCATGCATTCATTTCCAACAGGATGATAATGTGCTATCTAGGTGCCAGCCCTCAGACTGTTTAATGATCTGTGCAAACAGCATGTCAGGCTCTCTCAGCAGCAGCATGTAATGGGTCTTCAGATCACTGCACTATACAAGGCCATGCTGAACTGTATGCCCAGCTCAGAGCCAGGGCTTCAGCTAATCCTGGGAGTCACATCAGCATGTAGGAACCCAAATGCCCATTTAATGCCTCCCCATTCCTCCTAATGTCCTCCATCCTTCTGCAGGAAGGCAGAGGAAGCACTCCATCCTCTTCAGCAGATTTTGCCCTAGACAGCTGAAAACCCTTGTAGTTCAGGAGGAATAAGATGTTTCCTTGTGTGTGTACCTGGGTACCCAACACTTAAATACCTGACTTCAAGAGGTGACGGGCAGCCAGAGGCCATGCAGAAAGAAGTGCTGGCTGAGCAGGCTGGCATCTCATCCATCAGTCAGTGCCATCCTCTGAGCCCTGGTCCACAGTCACACATGATGCAGGGCACAGATCTCCTGTTGCGCAGGACCAGCCCTGCAAGCCTGAGACCTGGTGCTGTATGCTGCCCTGTAAGTTACTGCACACGTTTGTTGACAGTAGGCACTTTCTATCCCAACACAGCACTGTCCCCATTTAACAAGTCAGGACAGCTTTCAGCTCAGATATACTTGTTTCTGCAGCTTTCTTTGCCTCAGACACCTTGTCAAGCTCCCCACCACATCCCCCACAGCCCCATGTCTCTGCAGCAGCCCCATCACCAGCGCTGAGCCCCCCTGGGAGCCATCATTCAGCAGGATGCCCCAGGCCAGGCAATTTCCAAGCAGATGAGGAACGAGGGAATTAAAAACTGAGAAATATTTCTAATAGGCATGAATAGCCTTATTGAGAGAAGACAGGCACACACTGCCTCTGATCCAGCTGCACTCAGCACATCCCCGATCCTGTCCATCCTCCCAGCTGGGCTCTGCACCTACTCAATTGGGTTTGTCAGGACTTCCAGCCCCTGTCACCTCTGCATTTGACTTGCCACTATCTCATCAACACTCCTCAGCCTGATCTTGCCCATCTGTCCCTTGTCAGCTGCATTTCCAACTGCCTAGTCCTGCACCATTTCCTTCTCCAGACTGCAGCTCCCGCTCCATCAATGCCCAGATGCTGCCAGGGGCTGTGCAGCTCCTTTACCCTTCTACTGCTCCCCAGGGGTGTCCAAAACACCACAAAATTACTGCAAGGGCCTGGGGCAAACCACAGGCAGCATCATCCTCCCTCCCCAAAAACTGACTGTCATCAGAAACACTCAACACTTGAGCAGAAAGCAGTGCAGATGATATTTTATAAGGAAAAAAAAAATCAAGTGTGAAGCATGGGGTTGTTCCATTTTAGAAATTACTAAAGGATTGTTTGCTCTGTGTGTAGTAGGAAATGTCATCACTAGAGTGGTTGCTAACTGTAACCTGCTAGGAGTAAAAGCAATTTATGCATATGATCCTTTATGTTAGGGCCCAAACCTGGGCAAGATCACCCTATGGAGAAAGAAAGCATTGCTTAGAGCAAGCAACAGGAGGAGAACTACCAATCACCAGCTAATTATTGCAAAGAATTTTCAGTGAAATTACCAACAAAAAGGTCAATATGAACCAGCTAGATTTATTGGTTTTGGGCACTGTGGGAAGCAGGCTGGCTGAAGCTCATGCACGCTCTCCACCTTCTCCCTTTGTATCTTGTTTTAAAAAACACATTAGAATATTTTTTTTTGGTGAACAGGTCAGTGACGCTAACCAGAAATAATTATGGCCAGTGAATCACAAATCAATGTAGTGCAGTTGCTAGACACAAGGCAGCCCAGAATCCTAATGCTTCTGATCTCGTCCGAGTCCTGGGGGATTTATGGCTCTGACAACACAAGTAACATATTCCTCTGCGAGCTCAGTCAAGAGTTGTCTGTGCCGCTGCTGGAAAGTCTCCTTGCTGGCTTATTACCACATCATCTGTGACCTGTGCCATTTGAAAAGGTCAAAGACAAGTCAGTGGAGGGCAGAGCTGGCACCAGCTCTCTTCCCGTACACAGACCAGCCTCGTGCCAGCGGGACGCTGCCTGCAGAGCCCTCCCTGGGCTCACGAGACCTTGCCAGTGTGGCCTGGTTGCACCGATGCCAGCTCACAGTTATCCGTGGTGGAGCTGCTCCACACAGCCGTGCCCGTGCTCGGCCATCAGGAACCCAGGAGCAGGTTGGCTCACACTGCCCCGCAGGCTGGCAGGCATTTTTTTGGCCACAGACTGTGTTTCTGTGGGTAGGGAAAAGGACAGGGAGACCACACAGCAACGTTTCACTTCAGAAGCTTTTCTAGAAAAGCTCAGCCACAAGTCTCCTCCTTAGAAAACCGTCTTTGTCTTAACACAGAAATGCCGTGTATGTACTGCTGAGCTGTCCCCTCCTCCCGAGAGGAAGACCTGCCACACAGCTGCTTCTGCTCATCTGAGCTAAATGCTCTCTGCTGACAGATCCCATCACCGTGCCCACCCGGTAAAATCCAGCAAAGGCAGTGGGGCAGCACTTGTTGGGCCTCAGGAAGCCAGGAGAACCTCAGAGCCTGCACACGCCCCAAGACCTTGCTCTTTGGGGTCCAGACCTGTCCATGCTGCCTGGTGGGGTGACATCCCTCTCCCCACCCTCCTCTTCTGCAATGCCTTGCTCTGCAGGGAGCAGGTTCCTCCACAGGACCCAAATCTGCAGGGGGTGCCAGCGCTGTGCAGGGAAGCTCAGGGGCCTCGAGGTGGGCAGGGAGAGGGTCCCACCATGATGACTGCGGCCAGTCTGCAGGGACCATCCCAGCATTTGCAGGGAGCTTGAGATGCCACGGGGCATAAGGGCCATCAGAGGACAATGTGACATAAGGGATGGGGTCTGGCAGGAATTAGCCCCTCCTTATTCTTTGCCGCTAATAAGAACAACCCTTGGGTCAGCACAAATTCTTTCATGTTCACTTGCAACATCTATTTATAATATCAACAAAACCACAGGACATAACAGCCTCAGACACGCTCAAGAGCTTCCAAGAGCTTGAGACAGAAGAAGGTTTCCAGCAGCAGCAATTCCCCGGCAGGAGCGATAGGTTTTTGTGGTTCAGGCAGCGGACAGAGGCACCAGAGACCCGGCTCGGTCCAGCTGCCATGGTGGCCCCAGCTGCGCTGCGGCTCTCACGGGACAGAGCCCCATCACAGGGACGCAGCTCAGGTGTCTGTGGGCAGTGGCCACGCTTGCTGGAGGGAGCCAGGATGCACGGCCAGGGCACTGCCCAGCCTCCGCCTGCCCGGACAGAACGCAGCCCCAGCCCGGTCCTCGCCCAAGCATCGCCCTCACACCTGCCTCCCCAGTGAGTTTTCCACTGGGTCCTGCACCAACAGCTTTTCCCCGTGTCCCTCCCCCCTGCTTTTCATCTTTACAAATCAAATGGTAACAATTAAAAAATGTTTATTTCTGCTTGGAGACAGAGGTCTTTGACCAGCGGCTGGGTTTAAAGCAACTCCTGTATCTGCCAGACCCTATGGAGCAAGGGGTCTTTTTTCAAGAGTCCTACCAAAGCTAGGGCACATAAAAGAAAGTATAGTCGCAGAAATAAATGTTTCCTTGGGATCCCTGAGCCCAGACACAACCAAGTGCCTTGAGGGTTTTAGGCCTGGCAGGACTCCTCCCTGCATTTCACATTTCTGAATCATAATATCTCATTGCTTTGAAATTCCAGTGGATTTCCAGCGCCTGCTGGAGCCCCAAGTGTTCACCGAAAGGGAACTGCCACTTCTCTAGTTCTCCAGCAGCTGCTAAAACCAGTAGCCTGCACCCACACCATGAAGCCCTTCAGTTTGCTCGTTTCTTGCGTTGCCTTTGTCTCGGCAGCGCTGCAGGGAGCAGACAGCCCCCCCTCACCGAGGGGGGCCGGTGAGCGGGGCTCCAGGGCTGCTCCAGCCGCTCCTCTCAGCCAGGCAGCCTGCAAGGTGGCTCCTGCTGCTGGATGCCCGACCCCCCTCTGGAGAGCCTTCTTGTTTCTCTTTGGTACCTGCACCCCAGAGCCTGCGGGGGAGTGTGAGCAGCCCCCACGGCACCTCGAGGTCTGTATTGCAAAGCAGCAATGCTAGGCTTCCAGGAAAAAAAAGATTTTTTAACCCCCAGATGTATCCAGGATCATCCAGGGGACTGCTGCTGGCACAGAGCCGGGTGGTTTGGCAGATACAGCTCTAAAGAAAAAGGGGGGGGGGGGGGGAATGGTGGAAAAATGTCCCCTCCAGCCCTCTTGTTAAATTAAACCACATGTATATTTTTTAAAATACAGCGGAAAGGAACGACTCTCCAGCACATGTTCAAGAGCAGAGTCTTATTTCAGAGATTTCAAAAAATTAGTGGCTGAATGCTGAAACAATATAGCCTTTAGACGAGGGCATTTGGAAGTGATTAACGAGCCTGAACTCATGCGTTCAAAATAAAAAGTTAGTACCTCACACTGGTAACAACTGTCAACTACTAAAAATCCAAGGAGGGGGGAAGAAATCAAACTCAATCCTGCATAATCTAATGCTCCAAATCAGCAGGAGACCACTAGCAAGGCCACCGGCCTGTGCCTTCCCTGGCAGCATTGCCCCCAGACCCATGCTAGCCCCCGCCAGACAGATGGTCCTGCTCTGACAAGGGGGCTCGGGGGGCCATGTACCCCAGATCCCACGGCCCCATTCTGTCACCTTCCCAGGGCGAGCAGACCAAGCTGGCAGCCCCTGTACCGTGGGAGCTGCTGACCGATCACCGCATGGGACGCAGCCCCGGCCAGCCACCGTGGGAGCAGGCGAGGGGCTGAGCCACGAGGGCTGCAGTTTGCAAGGAGCAGCTGGCTTCTGCTTCCAGTCTTCCTGCCTTTTAAGTGATAAAAAGTGAAAGACCACTCAAACCTGGCTGCCCTGTGCCCAGAAAGGAAGCCCTGCTGGCTGCGCACTCGGGCAGTAAGTGGTGCAGGAGAGAGCTCAGGGTCCCTTTGAACGTTACATCTGCTCTGCTTTTCAGGGACTTTTCAGCTTAGCATCAAGAAACTAAAGCAGACCAGTGCTGGTGGTGTCAAGACCAAACAGGTCAGGAAGTCTTAGTTAAGCGAAAAAAAAAAAAAATCACACCTCACACTACAATGTAGAAGCTGCTTCTCACACCCCCAAACTTAAAGTGAGTAAGGAGGACATTTGTCCTCTGTGGCTGCCAGCCCCAGCACAGACCACCAGCCCAGGCACACCGAGGGGCTCAACCCCGCTGCAGGGGTGCTCTAAAAGCTTCTGCATCTGTACGACCAGCAACACCCACCACAAAAAGATGCAAAGCCCAGAGCTCTTGGCACATTTTCCTTCTATAACCAAGACCAAGGTGAATTCCTACAGTAGGTGACAGCAGACTGCATTGATGGCACACCGGTACCGCTGCACAGAGCATCTCACCCCACTTCTGGTGCTGCTCAGAGGGTGGCTGGAGGATGGGGACAATGGGGAAACCCTGCAGCATGGGAACACCCCCAGATGCAGCTGGGCCCCCACTCACATGCCAAGCTCTGAGCTGCAGGGCCACCCTTGAGACCTGGTTCACAGCCACGTGGGATTTGGAGAGCTGCAGTTGGAGGGGATTGCTGGGGGCTCGTCTGTCTGCCCTCCACAGATGGGCTGCAGAGGCAAGAGCCAGCCAGACTGCCAGAGCATGCTGTCCCAGCAGAGATGTTTGTGTGCATCCTGGGCCGCCCACCCCATGCCAGAGGCACCCAGACCTGTAGACCCTGTGCACAAGCTGGGGTAGATGGTCTGCCATGGCACGTCGCTGCCAGGCCAGGGCCAGTCTGTGCTTTGTGTTGGGAGCTGCACAGAAACGAACTTCCCCATGTCTCGTGTCTGAGAACTTAAAGAAAAAAATAGATGTTTAGAAATTGCTTCAGTAAAAAGAAATGTTGGTAACATGACCAACATCTGGGAGCTTAAAATGAAACCAGACCGTTCCTCCTCTGCAAGGAGGAAATGCATCCTCAACCCAGGGAGCCTGGCAGCCCTGTCACACACAACTGGGCGCAGTGGGTGCACCAGTGACGGGAGCTTCGGGCTGAGTAGCTGTCATCCTCTGTCATGGAACGAGGCCTTGGACTCTGCTTGAATCCCCTGCCACACATTTTCTCCCTGCCTTAGCAAAGACTTGGCTATTTCAGCAGCACCCAGAAATTCATGGCATTTTAGAAATTAGCCCAGGATTTTCCACCCTTATTGTTCCTTTGTTTAGTTCTCAAGTCTGTCTGAATCACACACTGCTCTTCACTGGTTTTCCCTGGGCTGGGCAATAGTCAGGAGCTAGCAACAGTGTGTGCGTGCTTTCACACACACGTGCACTGGTAGTGACATTAGCCAAAGAGGCCACGATACATTTCACATCCCCAGAGCAGACCAGATGCTCTGGCAGAACAATCCCAAACCCTTGCTAGCTCGACCAGGCCCAGCTCCCTGAAACCCCAGCCTGCCCTCATCCCTGAGAGTATCTCTCCACACCGTTGCAGCAGGCATACCCGTGGCGCTGAGCACGCTCTCCTGCCATCAGGAGGTTCCTCCTCGTCCCTTCTCTCTCACTCTCACAAGCCTGATGATCGGCTCCCTCCAGCCCACACTTGCAGACACAGCATATGGTGTCCTTCCCATCAATGGGAACACGTTGCAAATGCAGCCAGCGGGCCAAGCTGCAGCCCCTTGCCAGCGCTGCAGCCAGGAGAGCAGGGGATCAGAAGCACTGGGTGGCAGGAGGGACACTCTTGCACACTGCAGGGGACAGGCACGACAGATCTCAGCAGCGCACCTGGAGAAACGGTTGCCTGCAGAAGAGCAGCCAGCCTTTCCAAGTTTTTAAACCCAGCTATACTGTGCTTTTGGCCAGCGCTGCGGAGCTGCAACACGTTTGTCTGCACAGGGTGTTCAAAGGTTTCTGCGGTCAGGTTCCCACTGGACCTTTTGTTTCGGATATAGAAAAACACAAGCTGACAGCAGCACGCAGTACATGCTGCCTCTAGCTAAGAGCCCTTCATATAATCCTTGCACACTGCAGCACACCTTTGTGTTACACAAAGAGCTAGGCCTTGGCACCAGCCAGGAGCTAGGAGAGGAGAGGTTTCCAGCAGCGAGATGGAGAGCAACAGCAGCCATGCACAGCATGCTTCACATCCACGCTATGGCACAGCTGCATCCGCTGTGCTCTAGACTTGCCACACACTTTTGCCTCTTGCACTTGCCTCAAAGTTTCCCACTGCGTCGTCTCATCCTTTGGGCATGAAAGTTGTCCTGGGGAGGGTCTCAGCCCTGTGTTAGTTATCTTGCTGTGAACAGGGAGAGCATCTCCATATCAGCAAGGAGACCAGCTGCCAGGACCTGCACCTCATGACTTCTCTTGACCACGGGCATCTGTCTCCTACATTCACAGAAAAGACCCGGCCTGTCTCTGCATCAGATGCACCCCTCCACCTCTCCCCAAAGGCGAAGATCCACGTCCAAGCAGAGGAGAGTACAGTGGGGAACACGAGGTGCTGCTAGGGGGAGAGAGCACCGAAAGCTCTCAGAGCCAGAGGACACAACCCCTGTTCACCTCCTAAGGCTGAAGCATGAAGAGCTTTCTTAGCCGAAAGGCACTGAATGCAGTGTTCCTGAACACAGATCATTACTATTATTATTTTCTTGTTTCTTTAATGACGTTGAACATACTTCGAGACCCTTAATCACAGAGGAGATTACAGCAGACTCCCGGAGGGCTGACAAATGGGCTGAGGAAGGCCAAGAATAGCTGCGCTGACAGCACGCCTGCCAGGAGCAGGCGGAGGGATCGGGGAGGAGAGCAGCCCCCGCCCGGTGCCCCAGGCAGGAGGCTCCCCCCCCCCGCTCCCTCTGCACCACGGGAAGGGTGGAAGGAGCCAGCCGTGGGGGCACCCCCTCCAGCCTGCGGGGTAGCCCATGCTGTGACCACAAGCCTGTCCCAGCGTTTCTGGAATGCCCCGAGCTCCCCTCCCCAGGCACACGCCATGCAGGAGCCCCTCACACGGCTGCTCATTGCTGCCCCAGGCAGGCATCCATCACTTCCACCAGCACCAGTTACTCTGGAGTTGGGGAAAGCAAGAGCAGAGCATTCTGCTCCCACGGCTGTTCCAGCAGCCGCCGGGGACGTGCCAGGGTGCCACAGGGGCTGCCCTGCCGGCTCAGGAGAGGTGCTGGTGCACAGCAGCTCGCCTGCAGCCGCTCACCCCATCTTAAAGAGATTTTGATGCTTTGAGCACTGTGTTGGGGACAATTTTCATGTTTTGGAGGGTGCTGTAAAACCAGCAGGATGTCATGGCCAAAAGGATTTGCCCCTCTGGGCACGGCACGGAAGGCAGCAAGGGAACGGCTTCGGAGCCCTCTTCCTTCCCAGACCAGCCCTTGCCTGCTCACAGGCTTTTGTGTGGGAAACCCAGGTCTTGCTCTTTGCAGAGCAGAAGGCATTTTCCATTTCTATAAATCTCATGGTTTATCCTATAATTTTGTAAAATAAAAATGATGAATATTTTAAATGAAATATATTCTTTTGTATGACACCAGGAACTACGAATTGATAAAGATTTCCTGTTATCTTATAAAATCTACCACGCCAATCCTTTAGCAAGGCCATGCCCATAATTGCAAGCAGATGTCTTTCTCTACTGACACGTTAAATAGAAGCAGAAAGACCCGTTGCTATCTCCCATCAACAATTTGCACTAAAGCAGAGAACAGATTTGCACAGAACAGGACTGCTGGAGGAAAAGGGAGATTAAGTTCCTGCAGATCAGGCGTCTAAGCATTACAGCAAAACAAGGCAGCTCAGGAGAACAATGAACTCTAAACAGTCCCTAATCCCAAAGTAACCAAAAGCTTTTGTGAAGGAAAGTGAATTTGCTGAAACTAATACTGCCAGAGCCCAAGGAGAGCCAGAGACGGAGGTAACGCCCTGCGCAGGCAAGATCCAGCTGCCAAGTCCTCACGTTAGCTCTCCACATACGCTGTCTGTGCAATATTGGCTTTTGGATGTCGATATTAGCCTGTGTAAAACCAGAGGGGAGAGCAACACATCCAGAGGACAGGGCAGCTGCTCACCCCACACAGCAGCGGCTTTCCCAGCCCCAGGGTGCTCACCAGGTCCCCAAGCCACCCGGCACAGACGAGGGGTGCACAACCCTGACACGCACCCTCGGGACCCTTTGCAGCAACTCCCCACCAAGCCCAGCCTGCCGGACCCCGGTGGCCAACTCCCCACCGCTCATCCCGACTGGGTCTGGCTGCTCCGAGCCTCGTTAGTTCTGCTCCCGGGGGGCGGCCAGGCTCCTGGCCCCCAGGGGACGCGGATGCGTGGCCAGAAGCCGACCGGTCCTGTGGCACAGCTTTTGGGCAGAGCAGAGCCTGCCTACCATGCAGCAGCCCAGGAATTATCCATAGAAGTGGAAGTGACAGGGTGTTTAGCAAACATTAAGCCCAGGAAGCTTAAAAGGTCTTCCAGGATTATTAAATAAACATTTAGGGTGACTGAGAGGAAAGAATATGAAACGGTGAAGAAATTGTAAACACTCCGGAGCAGGCGGTTAGGGGCTACACTAGTTCAGCCGGGCAGCACAGTGTTTAATAATTAAAGTAATATCACCCATAATTATGCCTCAGCTCTGCAGCAAGCATTAATTCAAGGGGAAGGATTTTTATAAACATTTAGCCCGATATTAACATTTTATTAAGGCCATTTAACTTTGAACATGCCATCGCAGCCTGCCTGCAGCCGCAGCATGCCGGCTCGGCAGAGCAGGGCCACCAGCAGCCCAGCAAGCTCAGCCTTCTCCAAACTGGTGACTTACCCTTGCTGTAAAACGACTAGGGAGACTGACTGGCCTGGGTGTGACCACCTGCCCTTGAAGATGACCAATTTAAAGGTATCACATTTGCATTTGGCTAAAAAGGTTGCAGTTCATTATTTGTGGGGTTTGATGTAATTCTGAGCACTGAACATGAGAAACTGCACACATGCCTACCAAAGACAAATGCCCCGATCTCTTAATTTCTTGTCAAGTAACAGCAGAAATACTCACTCTCCACCATCCTTCTGGGGCTATAACTTATTCATACACAACCCTACACCTCCTAGTAAATTAATCTCTCAGCCACATTAATAACTCAAGAGTTTGGAGAAAGTCAGAGTGAGGTAATGAACTGCAAGAGCAGAGGTTGCTAATAGCTTAACATGCCCGAAGCTGAGCTAAGCAAAAGAAAAAGCAGAACGGTTTTAGTAACTGTACTGAGGTACCTTCTCATTTAGGGTTCCTCACGAAGGCTTTGGAGCAGCAGGGGAGCACCTGCCTGCCAGCAACTCTGGGCCCAGACACACACACAAGCACACAGAAAATCATCTCTCATTTTATCATCATCCTTTCCTATTACTGCTTATGAAACATCCCATGCTGTGGCACAGAGTGCCCCTCCAGTATTTGCTCTGTGGCACATGCCCCTGCACAGAACATGGGCTGCGGTCTCAGAACAATCCATCCTGGCCATAAAAATCCATAAACTTGGATTTGTAAGATCAGAGAAAAGGTCAGCAGTTCAGTCCTCCAAAGCTCAGGTCAGGCCTGGCACTGAGAGTAGCCGCGGGAGGGATGTTGTCTCTGCAGGTGATGCCTGCCTGCAGTCAGAGGTGCATTGCCTCAGCACCGTATCAGGGCACAGGGTACTGTTTAGGAGGTAGGTCACAATATGACCACTTCACATTTTGCCCACGTTGTAGGGAATGATATCCTCCAACAAGCACGAGGTCCCACAAATGCGGTTGGGACAGACAAGTCGGAACATCTTTCCCAGGCACACGCTGGATCAAGGCAGAGCACACCCACAAACACCACCCACCGTATCACCAAATGCTGCTTTCTATTGCCCTCAACAGACTTTTCTTCTGTGAATTGGGTCTAACATGTGCAAGGCAGTGACACAGGGTCTCAGACAGAGCTGTTCCCTGCACCTCCAGGACGGGAGCAGAGA
Source organism: Microhierax caerulescens (assembly GCA_035590215.1). Lineage (NCBI taxonomy): Eukaryota > Metazoa > Chordata > Aves > Falconiformes > Falconidae > Microhierax > Microhierax caerulescens. The sequence continues at coordinate 292,090 of JAVJGJ010000038.1, read as the reverse complement.
GCTGGGTCCCAAAGACTGCACGCAGCCCCAGCCCACGCTGGCTGCTATCAGGTATGGCTCCTTCCAGCCATGTCCTGGCTTTCCTCCCGCTCCGTTCTAGAGCGATGGCTTGGCAAGCGTCTCCTGGTTGTCTCCAGAGGAAAAATATTACAGACAGCAGCGAATTTCCAGGCTGTGCACAGTTCTGCAGAAAAGGGGGACTGTTTGCCAATTGCTCATGGCTCTTGGGATCTTGGCAGGCTGTGGGCGAAGCCCACCATGCAGCAGCGTGCCGATGCCCCCGCGCTGGTGAGCAGAGACAGATCCACCACTCTGATGCCCCCAGAGGAGACGGGGCCAGGCCTCCCCCAGCACTCCTGGTCTCTGGCACATCCCACACCAGACAGCAGGGGTGCAGCAGACCCCACTCCTGCCACGCAGACAGAATTCTTGTGGCAGGCTGCTGGTCCAGAGGAGATTCCAGTCTCCACTGGGAAGGTCTTGAAACAAAGCCCTCATTTTCCAGAGGCTGGGAGGCTTCCACAGAGCGGCCGGCCACCCTGACAGGTTGACCTGCGCTCCCTCCCTCCAGCTCTCCGGGATGTGGCTTTGCTTAGGGAAGCCAAGAGCTGCAGAGCCCCTGGTCCCTGCGCGTGGGTCTGTCTGCAGCACCGGCAAGAAGCCTCACAGCAGAGGAGCCAGCAGCTTGCTGCTTGCCCTCCCAAGAAGGGCACTTGAGCATGACTTGGACACCTACAGACTATCAAAAGAGAGCGGCTCAGCCAATGGGTAGCACACAAAGGCTCAGATGGAATTAGCCGGGGAAGAAATAGCAGTAAGAAAAGTGCTCATTCCTTTGCAAAACGGCGATTTTAAAAGCACTTGCTAAAGATGCTGGAAGGCTTTTTTCCCCCACTTGATCTAACAAAGACCTTTCTCAGTGGCAGCACCGCTGCGGCATGCACAGGGTTTGGCTGGGTATTGCCTAGCTGGAACGGAAAAAAAGGCCTCTGCGTCAGGGAACAACCGTTTCCAAACACAGCTCTGGCCTTGGGGTGGAGGTTGGCTTTAATTACATGTGTGTGCGTGTCCTTTTAAAGGGTCATCCAGCATGATTCAGTGAGAAAGCAGAGGCAGCCGCTGGAACACAGCAGAGTTTTCTCTGCAATGCTACTGGTGATGGGATGGGGAGTGTTTCACTGTGGCCTTGGAGAGCATGTCAGAAGAGACCTCCCCTGTTCACCCAGCAGCGCTCGCTGCCCTGCCCATCCCATCCCATCCCTGTCCTCCTGTCCCATGTCCATCCGTCGTTCCCCCCGCCCTGGGCACTGCACCCCCACAGAGCAGCGATCACTATAATTGCAGTCTGCCAGCAAAAGGAAGGAGCTTGTTTATTTCTGTTATTTTTCTGTTATTTCTGCTATTATTCCTGCAGGATCCAGGTTACCAGTTTGTAGAAAAGCTGATTAAATAGGGAACTTGCATAGAATGGTGGCTGGCTGATGACCCCAGATCAGCTGCCTGTGAGCTAATGACAAGCCAGCTCTAGTCCCAGACTTACCGAGAGGACTCCACCAGCCCCTCGCCCCCAGCTCCTGCTGCCTCCAGCCCCCCTTGCAGCTCAGCTGATGCTGCCCACAGCTTCAGATTCACTCACAACCCACAAACCCTCCGCGGTTCAAGCACAATGTAGCCATTACATGGCTGCTGCCCTGGAGGAGGCATGTTCCTCCCGACTCCTCGGAGGGACGAGTGATGGCCAATACACCAGTACTGGTGGCTGCTCAAGCTGGGACAGAGGCCCCTCGCCCGCCACCCACGCAGCAGGGGAGGGAGCAGCGGGAGCACAGAGCAGCACTCCCATGTCCGTGCCCTCCCGCAGCTTGGGGGCTCGCTTAGTCAGAGGTGGGACCTTGACATCCATCTGTTCACGATGGATCTTTTTTCCACAAAAGTGTCTGAAAGAAAAGGAACCATTTCTCTCCCATGTCCTGCTCTGTTCATCGTCTCAGGAGATCACAAGCCCCCTGTTCACGCTCTGTACATCTTGCCTGGTGTATGCTTCGCGTGGCCACACGCAGAAAGACACCTCTTGGTTTGCAGGGGTTAATCTCCATATTAGAGCATAAACAAATTCCCTGTGAAATTTGTGAAAATGATCTACAGAGCTCTCCGCCACTCCTGGAGGTTGTTAGATCCTCAGTCAAAAGTGTGAAAAGGCAGAGCTGGCATTTTGCAGGCCCAGGCTGCAACACCAGTGTGTGCCCTAGCAAGGGCTGAGGGCCTCCTAAAGGGAGGAGAGCTTTGATGTGAGTTACTGTTAAGCCCTACTGAGAGGGCAGCAGCTCTGCACTGGGACCAACCTGATGTTCACAGAGGAGCAGGAGAACACAGGGGTTGTTTTCCCTTCCAGACGCTGCATCAGGCTGCCTGGAGCAGCTGGGGTGCCTCGGCCCCTTGCCCTGCACAGTAGTAATAGAGCCCCGCATCAGACACGCTAAGCTGGTATCTGCTCTTCTCCAAGGGAAGAAATCCTCCCTAATTCCTCAAATGTTCTTTCCAGCCTTGTATTTCCCAGCAGGGGCCAAAGCAGAATGCAGACTGCCAGCAATGTAAAAAATTAATTGAGGGATGGAAGATGACTTTTTGTATAGCATGGAAGGAAACTGCATTTGTTTATAACTTAACTACAAACTGGAGGCCAGAAACTCAATTAACAGGCTGTACTCAACAGAAGAAATGCTGGAGCAAACAAGATAAACATTATTGGGAGGATAAACTGAGTCACAAAAAGATGATATTTTGTTTTATGCAAGATTCATATTTCAGACAAGCCCAGGCTGATACCAAGCCTGAGCGTCCTTGAACTCCCAGATTAGCCACTGCAACTCTCACGTGAATCAGCAGCAGTTTTCTGCAGGGGACAACCCCGAGACACGACACATGCACTGCTGGGAGTCTCAGTGCTCTGCAAAGTGGCCCAGCAAGACCCAAGCATCACCGAGTCTCATTCTCAGCCTCCTTGAATACTAAAACTTGTTTCAGAGTCAAGCCTTGCTCCCACTGAGCATGGGAGCCTAAAACCAAGTGCACTCAGGCTTCAGTTGCAGATCAGCAAAGACCTGAAGCTCTTCTTGAACTTCAGGCATTTCTTTCCACCCCCAGTTCGGCAGGATCCAAGCACACACCGTGCTTTGCGCAGCCATAATGTCCCCGAAAGTATTCACACAGACAGGGCGTACATAGCATACACATTAAATTCAGCCCCCATCCATTATACAGCAGAGCTTCAAAAAGAAGCAGGTACATCCAAGACAATACAAGCGGAGCATCGCATCCTACGGGCAGCACACTCCTGTCTCTCCAAACACCCTCTGCCCTAGTAAGGCAAAATTAGAGGTTGTCTCCCAGCACAAAGGCATGTCTTAGTTTAGACTAAGCATTTACGCAAATGCTTGGAAGTTAAACTAGAACTCATTAGAACAATCAGTATTTGAATAATTTATAGTGTAAAATGTATGGTATTTGCACATAAATTGTAAAATGCATTAATTGCATAGCCACCAGTCCTTCTGCTCCTGGGGAACGCTGTCAGCAGACACGCAATTTCCGATTTAAGCAGCCTCTCATGCTCTCATGTTTCAGTATATGCCTGTTTGCTCCTCTGTACAACTCTGCACAAGCATATCTCCAGTCTCTTTGGTGCTTTCCCCATAGTTTACACTTACCACATTTCAGGTTTCAGTAGACTCTTCTGGTCAGAGGGCAAAACAACAAATAGGACAGCAAACACACCCATGTGCAATGGTTGACTGCGCATCTCACTCTTTACGTGACCTAAAGATACTTCAAGAATTGCCAGTTCCCATTTCCCAACAGATGTTACTAGAAGGTAGTAAATGAACCTAGTTTGTAAACGTTCAGTAAACACATTGACTAGTTTCCTGCACCTCTTCAAACCTGCCTGGTGCTCGTGCCTTGGTTAGTACCTACGGGCGACCCAGCAGTAAAACGCCAGCGGCAGGAAAGCACAAAGCAAAGAGCCAGCCTTCACCCCAGCTTCTGAACTACCCCAGACACCACCTCTGATCTGGGAAAAGGAGACCCCAAACAGCAGACCCCAGAGCCCTGCCCTTACCTGCTCTCATGGCAACAATGCTGCTGCAACCAGCTCCTCTGGCCAGAAGCACTATAGAAATAGAACTTGCTGGTTCCCCCGAGCTATCAAACCTCCCCAGGCACCTAGGACCTAACCCCAGGCTGCAAGGTGTTCACACCACTTGGCCATTCCTCACCTGACTGGGTCTGGGGGGGTGGTGGTAATTACTTTAATTAAAATCACCTGAGAGCTGAAGCTAGGACCAGCTGGCCAAAGCAGGCCCGAGTCTTCCAGAAAGAATACCTGCTCTCCTTACAACCAGCTACAGCAATGGCAGGCTTTCTCTACGAGGGAAGTGGAAGGCGATTCCTGTTTGCTCCAAGGGCTTCACTACTCTCCTTTCTTTGCATCAGTGTAAGCTAAAAGGAGGTTCAGCTAGCTGGGGTACAACAGGGATATTTAGTGGAGAACAGCTATATAAATAAAATACTGTAATCCAGCAGTAGCAATTTGACAATAGAATTTTCTGTCTCCAACATTGTGGATCTAAGATTTAATCTTCTATGTCATCCCTTGCTAGGCAGCAGTGGTGAGATGTTGCATCTCAGAAGTTGACAACACACTGGGGCCCCAGGATGTCAGCACCACATGGAATGAGTAATGCAATTGATATGGAAAAGGCAATAATAAAAACAGCTTTCAAAGAAAAAAGGCATTTTATTGAGGGGTTTCTTGTTCCAATCACAGAAGAGAGAAAACAGAAGCCATAATGTGTTTATACTGACCATAAGTTTAAAACAAAGTAAAACAATCAAGTACAGGTTTATTCATCAAAATACACCGTGAGAAAAGCAAGCAGTGCTCCGTTATAACAGGCGTGCTCGTGCAAGAGGTTCCCACAGGCAGCAAGGTCTTGCTCTCTGCTCATGCGCTTGTGCCTGCCTTGGGGCACTTAGTTGACACCAGCGCTCCTCACCAGGGCCAGTGCGCTTCCACACGCTCCAGCACAATTATATTTTGAGGTTTTGCCCTTCAAGAAAGACTTTGCATGTAGCTTGAGATGTTCTCACATCTCTGAGGTAAATGCCCTTGAATCAGAGCAGAGCTCTGCTGAGTGCTAACAGCCTCTCCTCCCTTTTATTCCCGATGCCCACTGGTGCATTCGCACAGACGGGAATGTCAGGGGAAGCTGGGTGGCTCCCCATGCCCACTGTTCACTCACTGCCCTCCTGGCCCTGCCTGCCGCTGTTGATCTCTACCGTGCATTGGTCCTGCTTGGCAGCGCCTCCCCAGAAGCCCAGGAGCCAAGTACTTTCCCAAAAAGTAAAGCCAAATTGCAAGCCCCAAAGCATTTAGGAACACAGCTGTCCTCTGCTTGCTACCCAGGCTGCCCACGATGGCTTTGGAAGACAGCCTTTGGGCAAGAATGCGCCCTTTCACCCAAGCTGTGTGTGGCACAGACCCTCAGTGAGAGTGGGAACCCACCACCCCTCGACCTGCTGGCAGCAGCCTGCATCCCGCTGCACTGCCCAGCAGCCCCAGTGCCTCCCCAC
>JAVJGJ010000038.1:250957-264577 GCA_035590215.1 Microhierax caerulescens | reverse complement strand
GGAAGGGTGATTTCAGCTTTGTTAGATCCTTTCCCCTTGGAAATCGTCTTGATATGAATCTATAGTGTGGTTGACATGGGCTGAAGAATCTATAGCCTAGTTCACATGGGCTGATCTGTGCCACTGTACTGGTACTTCCCTGTTTGGATAGAAGACACAAGTATTCTTGTGTGGACAATAACAGTGAAAACAGTCTGTACTACCCTTCTTAAATGATAGACTTCAGTGTTTCCTTTTTGATAGTGGGGAGGTGGCTTTTATGTAAAGTAAACACGCTTGTAATGGAACCTGTAGACTAGTTTCTAAATACAGATTTGATATAATTGGTATCAATTTAGTATGTTTGGAAGGAAAGACAGTGTGGCACAGAATGTTAATTAACTGTTCTTAATAAATCTGAGAGTGGAGCAGAAGGCTTAAGTAGTGTCACTGTATCATGCAGTGCTTGCGGCTTCAAGTGTGTGCGTGTGGACATGTGCATATGATAGATCTTAGTTCCACGTACTTGCTACTGCAACCAAATGAAAGAATAAATCTCCACCAGTCAATAGTTTCCACACTGAAGTATATTGGATGCCAGCTGAAATGGGGATGAATGTGTAAATGAGGAAGGTAATTTCAGTGATTTGTAAAGCAGAATTGCTGATTATGGTATCGCAATTAACAATGAACACATTTTTTTTCTCAGTGTCCTTCTGAGGATTCATGCTTCTTTTAAGGTAGCATAAAAATGGTCTGTATAAAACTTGGTATTTTTGGATGAGAGGATGTGATCAGTGGAAATTTTGCAGATTCTAATTATGAGGTATGTGAATTGGTACTCACCTAACTGTTTTCATTTTCTTTCCCATCAGCTCTAGCAATGCAATTTTTAAACCTTTAGGAATTTTCAGAAGGCTGAACAGCCATGATAAGTGTCATGGAGTGAGAAAAATCATGCCATGCCTTAGTTACAAATTTTCCTAAGTTTTCATTAAGAAGTAGTTCTAGGGATGTTGAGGAAAAGCCCTCAAGACATGACTGAAAAAACCAAGGTGTATCAAGCCGGATTTGTTTTTCCTATGGTTTTAGGAAATCTGTATAAATTACTGTCAGATTGCTTTTCCATTTCTCTTTTCTGTTTTTTCTATGCATTTCAACATGACAACTTGACATGATAATATAGGGTGAAGACTGTAACCAGGCTTTACGTAGTTATTTCATCCCTCTTCTTCCCCAGCTGTGCTTTAATGTCCATTATTAATTTTTGAAACTAGAAATAGGCTTGTTCTCTATTCTTATCCAATGAAAAAACTGTATAAAGACTTTGTTTGGAAATGGAAAAAAATAATGTCATAGTCTTTTTCAAGTGATACTTTTTAAAAAGGAAATCATTAAAACTTAACTTGGTAAAAATATTTGCAAGAGATGTTATAAATTAAAAATAATAATCTGGTAAACTCTGTCATTCAATAACTTGTATCTAATGAAACTAAGAAGATTTACTGAAAACAAAACATAAATTAAGTATGGGTTTTTTTGGTTGTCTGGGTTTTTTTCCAAGTAAAACACTGAATGTTAGCAGCTAAACAACTGGAAGCCTATACTCTTGTAGTACTGGCTCTAATACGTGGATCCTTAGCCTAATACTTGATCTCAGGTAATGACCAGTACCATATTTCACCGAATGTCAAGAAGCCTTAAGTACAGGTTTCATTGTAATCTTGAGCTGACTCATTTTTATGTGTTTTTTAATATTTAAGGAGAAGTTACTGTGTCGTACTGCATTTTATCTAACACGGTATCTAGTATCGTAAACATCAGTAAGCTGTGTCTGGGGTAAGACCAAAAGCAGGACAAGAATGTGAGATGCTTCCCTTTTACTCCTCTATCCTCCATCTGCTTGCTGCTCAGTGGTTTTTCTGTGCTGAGTGTGGTTTCTTTGTATTTAGCAACCATCACTGGACTATTTTTCCTCAGAAATTTATCCATTCCCCCCTTCAACCCATGCAAATTTCTAGAGCAACAGGTCCTTTCAATTATTTTCATTACTTCGCTGCCTGTTCCTTCAAGATCCACCTTTATACAGAACTGGGAGGAGCGGCTGACACACCAGAGGCTTCGCTGCCGTTCAGCGAGGCCTGGGCAGGCTGGAGGGTTGGGCACAGAGGAACCTCACGGAGTTCCACAAAGGCCAGTGTAGGGTCCTGCACCTGGGGAGGGACAACCCCGTGCACCAGCACAGGCTGGGGCTGCCCTGCTGGGGGGCAGCTCTGTGGAGAAGGACCTGGGAGTCCTGGTGGGCAGCGAGTTGCCCGTGGGCCAGCAGTGTGCCCTGGTGGCCAGCAAGGCCAGTGGGATCCTGGGCTGTGTTATGGGGAGAGTGGCCAGCAGGTCGAGGGAGCCGATCCTCTCCCTCTGCTCTGCCCTGGGGAGGCCACACCTGGAGTGCTGTGTCCAGTGCTGGGCTCTCCAGTTCAAAAGGGACAGGGAACTACTGGAGGAGAGGGTCCAGCAGAGGCTATGAAGATGATGAGGGGACTGGAGCATCTCCCTGATGCGGAGAGGCTGAGGGAGCTGGGGCTGTTTAGCCTGGAGAAGGCTGAGAGGACCGAGAGGGGACCTTACCAATGTCTACAAATACCTCAAGGGTGAGTGTCAGGAGGCTGGGGCCAGGCTCTTTTCAGTGGTGCCCAGTGACAGGACAAGGGGCGACGGAAGGGTGCCGTGGGCGACCAGCCGTGGCTCGGGGGCACCGGGAGACCCCCGGACGTGGGCGAGTGAGTGCGCCCGGTCGCCCCGCGCGGCTGGTTCCCTCGTGGGCGGGTCGAGCGCCGCGGGGCCGCGGCAGGGAGCGTGCCCGAGGCAGGGCAGCTCGGCGAGGGGCAGGCGCTCCTGGGCAGCTTTTGCAAGGCTGCAGATGTTTCTGAGAACCTGGACTGGGCTGTGCAGACCTCATTTCCCTGTGGACAAATTCCAACAAAAACTGTGGTATTTGAAAAAAAAAAAACCAAAAAAACCCCAACAAAAAAACACAAACATACACACACACACAAAAAAAAACACCCAACCAAAAAAATACAAACGCTGGAGAAAGAAAGAGTTGGTCTGTTTCTTAAAGAGGTATAGCGCTTGGGAAACCTGGCTCCAGTCCTGAGGGAAGCAGAAGCTGTGCAACAGCAGCATCCACTGTTCCCTCAGCAGCAGTGCCAGTCCCTCACCACCCGCTGCACGTAAAGGGCACGTGTAGAGCAGGGCAGCAGTGCTGCCTGCCGTGGGTCCAGAGCTCCGTGCAGCGAGTGGCACCTTCTCAAAGCGGGAGCCACGCCACAGCAAGCCTGGCAGCTTGCAGCACAGCCGTGCATCCCGCTCAGAGACAAGCAGGAGATGCTTGGCACAGCGCAACCCTGCTGGGGGGAAGACTCGAGTGCGCCCACTGCAGCGGGCAGGCACAGGGTGCTGCGCTCCCAAGGGCCTGCAAAGACTCGGTGCCCTCCAAAGCCAGGAGCTGGACATGTTGGGGACGGTGGCTGTGAACCTACCCCGGCGCCAGCATGGGCGTGCAGTCCTATGGGCGCTTGGTGGGCAGAGCAGGGCACCCCTCGCGCAAGCCAGGCAGAAGGAGCTGTCTCAGTCCTCGTGCCACGAGATGTGGCCGTTGGGCAGCTCTGAGCCCCAGTGCCCACACGCCCACATCCACGGGAGCTCTCCTGCGCTCCCTCCTCCAGGCTCACACAAAGCTCCCGTTACTGCTGCAGCCTTTTGCTTAAACAGCTTGAGCTATTTAATACAGGAACTACACCTCATTGAGAGGTAAATGGAAGAGGCTCTGCAGCCTGGAAGCTTGAAAGAGCCACTTTCACCTGAGGGCCAACAGAAGAGAGAAGCCAGTTAGCACCGCTAATGAAGTGGAGAATTCAGCAGTAAACAAGAGAAATCTCTGCCGTGCGGTGCCAGTAGCTCAGTGAGAGGCAACTGGATGGAGCCGGCCCTCTGCTGCTGTGGGCTCAGGAAATGGTAGCAAAGCACTGATCACTTTGCACCAAGAAACAGCTGCAAAATGGGCTTCTCAGCCCATGAGAAATTCTGACAGTCTAGCATTTGCTTTTACCAAAATCAGTTTAGAAACACAGAAATACCTCATTTTGAGAATGTAGAAAATACTGTAGTGCCCCAGTAGCATGCTCTTAATATGGTACACGGAACAGGGCACTGATCTGCTCGAGGGCCATTTGGCCACATTTCTCTCAATAATCTGTATTTGCACCCAAGTGCTACATCCTCAGGTATGAGTCTCTGGTCCAGAACGTGACCCCTGCTCATCTTGAGCCCTCAGAACCAAATTGGGCAAGTAACTCCATTTTCAATTGCAAGATCATAAGAAAGTCTCAGAGCCTCTCCATTTCCAGCATGGCAATGGGCATGATTTACTTGGCAGTGCTGTAACCCTTCCATTCCAGGATGATTAGCATGATAGAAACATCATAGGTGAGCAGGCAAGATGAGGATTTAGGAGAGAAACTCTTGTTAGAAAGCTGGGGAGCTCTCCGAAGGCAACAGCAGTAACACTGCAACAAAACTACAGTCAGGATTCTGGTTATGCCCAGCTCAGCGAACACCACATGGAGCAAGGTAAATGTCCCACTGCGGTCATTTTAGAGATGTGTGCCACCGCACACCTGGAGCATCCCACACTGATTACTGGACTGGCTGCAAGCCTGACACACTGTACAGTCATCGCGTAGCTCAAAGGGTTGCCCGCCACAGCTCAGCGCTCTTGATCCAAGCAGGCAAGCTACAAGACAGCATGCCTTGGCTGCCAAATCCATCCACATCCAAAGCCTGGGCAGTTCTTGAACTCGGCCCAGGGAAAATCCTTGCTGGTTCTCTTCTCTTCTGTATCTGATACCCACAGTCACAGCAGCAGTGCCTGAATGGGAATGCAAGAGTGACCTGTAAACTAAATACAATTGCCCAGTGCATACAATTGCCCAGCAAACTGTTTTTATTAAAAAAAAAAAAAAGGAGAGGAGGAAAATAGAAAGGAAAAAAGCTAATTGTTCTGGTCTAGACCACTAAATTGCTTAATACACATTATTATAAGGCCTCTTATAATAGCAGCTGCCCAAGAAGGGCTGCTCTTCCAACAAACCCCTTCCAAACTGGGCATTAACTTTTCAGAGTGAAGCCTGTGCAGCAGTTCCATTCATAATTACGTAGCCCACTGCTTCTTAAATCTCTGCATAGTCTCTAATGTCATCATTTAGCTTTGCACTATAGCCATTTATTGCTTCCTCTCCCACAGGGGCTAACATACTCTCATTGAATAATGAGATGCTTTGCAACACGCACAATTTCAGCTATCCACTGTCCTCTCCTACCCTTTGAAAGGCCCAGCCCAATTAACCGTGCTTATTTCTGGCTCCATTGTTCGTCCCCACAGCCTGCGGGACCACGCGCTCTGCCCCTCACTGCAGCCTCCGCTGCTCACCGTGGCTGCTCTCCTCCACACCCAGCTGCAGCAGGCACCTGGTGCCGAAGGGACGAAGGGATGGCTGGAGGCTGACGTGCCCCTGCGCCACGACCACCTGCCTCGGCTGCCCCCCGCAGTGCCCCCCGGCCCCTTCCCAGCCCGCCTGGCTGCATTGCCTGCCGGTCAGCACGCGGGGCTGGCAGGGCATGCTCTGCCCCGCTAGCACTGGAATGCGTGTTTCCCTCCATGCTGCCCCAGGGAAACAGGCAGGCATGGGATAATAGAATATATTAGCCCTGAGCCCATTCAGCCCTGGGCTCTTTACAAACAATGCCTGCTAACTGAGCTGATTTTTGCCAAATGACTGGCTTTCTTGCATGAGCAGCAAAGTGGAGCCCCCAAACAGTCCCGTGCAACAATCCGGCAAGCACTATCGCCCACAGCCCATTGTTTTATGGCTGTGTTTGAGGGCATGGAGGAGTCATGGCCTTGCCTGCCCTGGCATTTCTTCCCCGGTTTCCCAGCGCTGCGCTAGCCCTTGTCTCAGCTCCAACAGAGGCAGCAGTGATGGGGAGGTGAGACCAGCCGGCCACAGGCATCTGCTGTCCCTGCCACGAGCAGGGCAACACGAAAACCGCCGGCAGCCGCCCCGCACCAGGGCTGGCAGTGCCGCTCGGTGCCCATGCCCTGCCTAGGAGGGGATGGAAAGTGCCAGTGTGGCAGGGTCAGCCCTCCCGCCACATTCCCACACAGGAAGCCCCCATACCAGCCCTGCAGCAGGATGGCTCCTGGACAGCCCCCAGGGAATATTTGCTTTAGATTAGACACCCCCTCGGCCAGCTGAGAGATGACAGCCCCTGCCGGGGTCAGCCTGCTGAGGAGGATGTTAGTTTTGCTGTGTTTGCTTTCTGATTTTCTCAGCAGCTAGCTCCGAGGTTCCGATAACACCGATGCAGCCAGGAACGCTCCCTCGCCCCACAACATGAAAATCTGCAGAGGGAGGTTTTGCACCTGTGGCGACCCGCTCCACTGCCCCGGCATGGTGCCCCGCACCGCCTGGGCTGCAAAGGATGCTTACACCAACAGCCAGCCTGCAGCGGGGCCAGGATCAAGGCACACAACAATTTCAGCTGATGCCTCCCGTTAGTGTGAAATTAGCACCATTAAATGCTGTAACTAAACACAATCAACAAAGGGTTTACTAGCTGAGATAACATATAAAGAACTACAACAGCTAATGCCTTCAGCGCTGCTGAAACTCTGACGGTCTGCCCCTAGTCCCAGGTGGGAACTGATGGCAAATATTTACAGGGGCTTATAAATATTTATCCTGTAATAACTTGCTGCATTACAGCCCATTCTTCTCTATGAGGCTCAGCTTTGCCTTGGACCAGGTGCAGGCTGCTGAGAGAGTCTGCAGCATATATAAAGTTTGTCTGAATAACATACAGTGAGCACTGGTGTTCATAAAATAGGCAACAGCTGAGCTGCTTGTGTGAAATGCCCTGCAAGTCATTTCTTACCCAACAAAAGAAAAATGTGGCTGGGGAGCACAGGTGTGCAGGCAACTTGGTGTGGGTGCAAAGCCCTTCTGTGTTGCTGGAGTAACCTGGGGAAGAGCTGCAAGTCAGTGGGGAGCTATAAATGGTGCCGCTGGGCCGATGTGATGGGGGCCTCAGCTCAGGAGCAGCCCCGTGGTGACTGAGTGAGCAGGAACCCTTGGCTGCTTTGGTGAGGACATCAAAAGAAGGAAGCTGGAGACCTGCGCACCACAAGGATACCTCTCCTCATGCTTCTTGTTCTGTGGCAATCCTCCCTCCAAGGAACCAACCCACCGCACCCCAAAATCACCAGGGATCACCAAGGCCTGCTCTGCAGGTGGCAGCTGGCAGCAGCCCCCCGCAGTGTTGCACATGGAGGGGTCCTCTCCAGCAGCCGAAGCCGACAACACCAGCAGAAATCACAGCCCACCACGGCTCTTCCTTTGGTCCTGCAGACCTGACAGACCAAACCCCAAGGGGATCACAGGCTCTTTAGCAGGCACCCACATCAGCCACCAGGCAAGTACATGAATTTTCTTGGGTGTCTGAGAACTCACTGGGTCTCTCGGCCTCAAAGGGAAGGTGGGCTGTTGGCTGGGGTTTCTGGGATTTCTTCTTTGGACCCTCCAAAATCAGACTCTAACAAAAAACAGAAAATAAATCAGATTGTAATTTTTACCTAACTTTCCACTAATAAAAGTCCCTCTCTGCTTCTTCCCAGCCCTTCTGTGTGTGGCATAACAAAGTGCAGATGGCTCTGGCTCAGGTGTCTGGAGCGCAAGCCTGGAGCTGGTGGCATGGCAGCACCCCAGAGGTGCCGGCGGACCAGCACTGGGTGACCAGCACCGGGCAGCATCCCTTCCACAACCTGCAGGCATGACTGCTAGCCCTGCAGCGAGTGGTGTGCTCTCTTCATCTGCTGCCAAGTGCAAACTTGACTTGCTCCGCAGTGAAGAGAGCCTGGAAGCAGCGTTTTGTTGTGTTGTTTCATTTGTTTGGAGACTGGATATTTATCTTCTCTCTAATAATTTTTTGAGCCATCCATCCACTTATTTATCTTTCTCATGCTTAATGATTTTCAAGAGCATAAGCAACCTGTGGTGTGGAAAACACATGACAATCTCCGAGCAGCACCAGTGATGGAGTTCTGAACTGCTTTCTAACATGAATAAATAAACAGCATGGAAAGGCTCCATTGTGTGTATTCTAGGTTGCTATTTTCTTAACCCTGTCTCATTAAGATGGATGGAGTTTCTGCTTATTAGTAATTTGGCAAGTTCCTCTTTGTGTACACCCTGCACTTCTCACTAATGACGCTTTGCTTCAGTGATTAACAAAAGAGACTTCCAACATAGTCAATGAAAACACAGCCACGCACTTGGGGCACTGGGACAGAAACCCAATGTTCTGGAGATGCCATTTGTGGAAGACAAGAAACTGCAGGGAACCCAGAAAAGGAAAAGCTGCTGGTCATAAAACCTTTCCTGACATTCAAATAATTTTGACCTAAGGACATTGGTTCTTTGATTTACATGCACAATTGCAGAGCTGACAGAGCCTATAACAAAGTGATTCAGAGCCCTTACACTGCTGTTACTAAAACACATCTGATGGAGATGAAGCTGGCACTGCTACTGCCTGGATTTACAGCTGGCCATTAAAGTATGTTTACAAGCCTTTAGTACAGTGTACACATCTGGTAAATCATTGATTGAACAAATAGCTCTTGCTGTCGTGCTCCCTCTGTCAACTTTTTCCACTACTATGTTACCCAGCACAAAATCGTCTGCTTCAGACCCTGTGCTCTGCGGCGTCTGCCTGCCCACAGGCAAGCAGCCTTGCACGTACCCACACCTGCACGCGTAGCCTGGGCTGTCACTGCGACGTAGATGCCACTGGACACACAGCTACACAACCCCCCCACGCAGGTCTGCGGCACACCCCAGCTGATCTGTACCTTAGCTATGAGCAGGGAAAGCGGCATCACCTGCGCAGGGCAGAGTCCTGGCTAGTTGCACAATGGGTGAGAAATGAGAGAGGAGGCTGTTTCCTCCTAGGGGTATGCATAAGAGAAGAGAAGGCAAATAGGAGTGCCTTCAGCAGCCTGTCAGCCGCCTTCCAGCAAGCCGACAGCAAGTGTGCTGGTGCCTGCACCGGCCATTGTCCCAGCTGGCTTAAGGCTGGGCCGGCGGGCATGGCTCAGCGGGACAAGGGGGACGTAAAGAGCATCAAGAGAGTAAACCTGCAACTGGAGGCACTGCAGGCAGACCAAGACCTCGGAGCCTCACCAGTAGGCAAGATAAAGGTCCTAGATGAAGCCAGACCTAAGAGGACAGCTCTTCTCTGCCCGCGGCTGCACATCGGCCGAGCGTCACACCGCAGCATCCCATCAGAGCCAAGGCTGCACCGGCGGCACAGGCACAGCTCACCCCGCACCAGCTGAGAGCTGCCAGATCCACTCCAGCACCCAGGGCTCACACGGAGCAGTGAGAGCCGGGGGCTGGCAGGGCCTCAGGTTTGCTGCATTAGGACAGGCACAGCGGGAGAAAAGCTGGACGGAGATGGGGTACAGCGCCAAGAGTGTAGGGGGGCAGCATCCATCTCCCCTGGCGCTGGAGCGGCATCATGCAGAGCCCACGCACAGGACCCACACTGAAGTCTTCTTTGAGGCAGGAGAAAAAAGCTGTTTACCAAGCATGCCAGCGCCCGGGGCCAGGGAGCCAGAGGAGCTGTGGGCCCCCACCACGGCTCTTTGTGCTTCTGTGAGAGCATCTGGCCAGCTGTGCAGTGATCTGTGGCCAAGCCCTCACTCCCCTGGCCACGGAGCTGGGCAAAGGCCAAAGGGTAAAGGGCAAACCATGGGAGCAGAAACAAAGCTCGACCAGCTCATTCATGCAAACCTTTTCAAGAGCTTTTGGGTGGCTGGACAGACAGACATGGGCGAACAGCACTTACCGTCCGTGTGTGAATCATCGCAGGGGCACACAGGCTGCCGGGTCCTGTGCTGTCACTTTGCAGCAGTCAAAAAGGAGATGCAGGATCCCGTGCTCACAGCCAGCTTTTAAGTAGAACGAGGGTGCAGGGACTGCTCCCAGCTAGCAACAGAGCTCAGAAAAGCAGGGGGAACAGTGAAAGCCTGGCTCTCTGCAGGAAAAAGCACTGCATCCAGTCCTGCCCCTGCACACCTGCAGGCAGCTCACAGACTGCTGCAAGGACAGCCCCCCACCACCCCCATCCCCCGATGCTGCTCAGGTCTGCCGCATGTGCCAGGGCTCAGGCAGCTACAGGCAGGGGAAGCTGTGTGAGGGAAGGGCAGACAGAGCAAAAGGCACGAGGGCAGGATGGTCCATGAGAGCAGCTTGGAAAAGGCGACCCAGAAGGCGAGCAGGGGAGAGTTCCCCACTGTCGTCCCACTGCAAGCAGTGACCCAGGGGAACGCAGCCTGGAGAAGCATTTAGCCAGCTTCCACCCTGACTGGGTCACTTCTCCGAAGTACCTATTTCCCATCCTCATTCGTGCTCATGGACACTGGGCGACGTGGGGACTGGGAAAAGCCAGCACAGAAAACTGAGGCAGATTCTCTCCTGGGCTTGTTGAAATTACGTATGGGGCAAGCACAGCTGCTACAAACAAAAAAATGCAGGCAGATTTAATTGTTAGCAATAACCTCTTAAAATAGCAGATCATTAGCCCAAGTGCAAACAGCTTAAAAGTGTTGGCATGATTTGTGGGATCCTGTGGGGTCTTCTGGGATTTTCTGGGGTTCCTGTAAACCAAATGCAAAGAAAAAACACAGCCCCTGAGTCCTGAAGAGAAAAAAATGTACTTCACCTCACATTAGCATGTGAAAAAGCAGCTCTAATACATGGTAGGTTACCATTTTGCTGCAAACCCAGAACCTCAAGGGCTGCAGGGACAGCAGTGCAGAAGCGTCAGGCATGGCAGCACAGGGCAGAGCCTTTGTGCTGCTGGAAGCCAGTAAGGGGGCAGCTGCAGTGGCTGCTGCAGCAGCTGCGCCAGGGCCCGGAGGCAGAGGAGATGCCCCGGGAGGGCTTGCCACGTCCAGCCGCTCTCTGCAGCCTCTGAAGCAGGAGGATGAAGGACAAGCTGAATCCCCTGCCCTCCACCACGCTCTCCTCCCACCCTGCTGACCCCCCAGCTTCCCACCGGGGCCCTGCACGGCGCTCAGCTACAACATCCACCAGTGCCTAAATCCTACCGCACCAGGGATCTTCGGAGCATCCTTGAAGTTAAGCTTTTGCTTAAGCGCTTTCCTAAATAAAAACTTAATGCACCAGAAAAGTGCCTGCAGGGCAGGAAGAGCCCTGCTCCTGTGTCCTCTCTTTAAAGGGTGGGAAAAAGTGGTGCCTGTGCCCCGAGGCAGCTGCGTCTTGGGGTGGGAAGGGAAGAGGCCAGCTCCTCACCCTCCATCCCCGTTGCACCCAGCTGGTGCTGGTGCCTGCTTCTGTGGTGGACTGGGAGATGCAGGCTTGAGTTTGATTTCCTGGGGCACAACAGCCCCTGAATTTCAGGGTTTTAATGGACTAGCAGGGCATCTGGGAGGGAGGAGAGGGAAATAGACTTTTCCTTCCCCCATAAATAATTTTATGGAAGATTTTAAGAGAGATCTAAAGAAGAACCTCTTTCCTCCCCTCCCCATCCCCACCCCCCCTTCTCAACTGTACAGTGCATTTTAAACCGTTTGCAGAAGGGAATTAATTAACACAGGCAGCAGAGCCCAAAGCTCTGCAGCAGCCTGTCCTCTGCAGCACAATGGAGATCCTACTTTTTCTCCCCTGCCTGAGAAACACATGCCCAAAATCCAAGTACATAATTTTTTTCTAACCTAATTCATTTTGTAGATTGATGGAGAAAATCCATAACAAGTATTTATGGCTTTGCAATAAATAACCCTCAATAGAAGTTACAAAGAGCTCTGGTGAGTCTCAAGGTAACTTTCAGCGAGTTCCAGAGGTCAGGGCACATCGGGACACTAAGTCTATAGTGTTTGAGCCTTTGGCTCATCTGTTTTGAATTATTGGTATTACTCAGTTGAGCAGTGCTCTCAATGGAGTAGCTGTGCTGTTATTCCATGCCATATTTTATTTCTATGGTGGGAGAGAGGCTTCAATAATTATTAGTTGTACTCTGTTGCAGCCAGCAAAGAAACGGGCCCCAGCAAGCATGGGTGAGTCCTGCTGGTGCTCGCAGGCTGAGCTGTACAGGCTGGAGCAGGAAGGTGTCCATGCCTGAGCCAGAACTGCCTGGGATGCGATTCAGGACTGGACATAACGCATTTTGCTGCCAATTTGAAACACAGACCTGCCAAAATGCTCATGGGTTGTCCGGTGTGAACAGGTCTGGTGCTCCCTAAAAAGGTGCTCACGCAGCCACTGTGTTTGCACAGGCAGCGACCAGCGCTGCCGGCCAGGCTGGCACCAGGCAGAGACTGGGGGCACGGGAGGCAGATGTGCCCTGCACAGACTGAGGCAGCTGTTAGTCCCCATTTAAAGGGATGTTGACGGTGTTTCAGCTGCAGCCTTTGCTGATTGTGATGACGCCTGCCTGGGGAGATGCTGCACCTCAAAATGCTAAAACCACCATTCCAAAGTGAAGGGGTTCAGGTGCAGCGGGGAGTCAGCCGAGGACCACGCTCCTCAGCCTGTTCGGGCTGTTTACACTTTGCTTTCTATTTTCCTGTGAGACAACTCACCTTTCCACCTGTGCCAATCCCACAGCACGTCCAGCGCTGTGGTGGCAACCACTGCCTGCCTTCACCGTGGTGGGACAGAGCCATCGCCAGGACTGCAGCGCCGCAGCAGCGCACACCCAGGCAGTGGCGTCCGCCCTGGCAAAGGCAGCCAGGTGATGCACCGGGCACTGCTGGAGCTGGCAAGGGGCAGCAGGAGAGCTCGTCCTCACTGCACCGCGTGCCAGTGCATGGCATGGAGCCTCCGCTGGAGACGGCACCCACTTCCCAGCAGCCAGGGCTAGGGCAAGCAGAGAGCAAGCCTGTCCCCGCTCCATCTTCGTTAGCTCTTAATCATCACAACGGAAAGAGAAACTGCCGGCAGCGTCACGCTGCTTTCCCGGGCGTGGGCTCCTTTCAGGGCTTTCAGAAAACAGGGTCAGACGTGTCTTCTGACCTGTGACCTGTCGCTTCCCTCCTCGCCATAATTATCTAATACAGCGCTCTCCCTGCCAAGTACAATGAAACAATTTGTCACTTCAATTGTCTGTCAGTCAACACTGGGGCCTTTTCAACAGGCCAACACATGTTTTTTGAGAGCTTGTCAGCAAGGGCTGTCTGGCCAGGCACATAACCATGGAAAATGGAACCTTTGTTAATACTGGTTCTTAGAAAAGTAAATCCATTCACTTGCTTTTTTCAGGCCTTCAGTTTGGAATTTGCACAAGAAGCTGAATTGCCCCTGATCCCTAAATGATTGGTCAGAGGATTTGCATGAGGAAGCAGAAATTAATTATTCTTTTCTTTTCTTTTTATTTTCTGTAATTGTGTGTTTAGAAATGAGATTACATTCTACAGCAGCACGAGGGGCTTCGGGGGCGGGGGTGGGGGGGGTGGGGGGGGAAATGCTTTGCATTTCCTTAGCTTCTTATAGTTAA
>JAVJGJ010000038.1:238789-250857 GCA_035590215.1 Microhierax caerulescens | reverse complement strand
AGTGCTTTGCATTTCCTTAGCTTCTTAGAGTTAAGATCACCTAATCGTTTCAAGCATTTCCTAAGATTCCCTCTCTCTTTTTCTGCTTTAATGACCAAACAAAGACTGTGCTACTTCCTGGGGAACTTTTCTGGCAGCTGAGCTCAGCAGTGGGAGCCAGGGGCTTATTCCTCTGCTGAAATGGTCTTCTTGCTGCTTTTGGCTTGCAGGGCACAGAATGCATCCCAGAGCTCATGGGCTTGGGAGCCATGGCAGCTCCTCGCACTGGAGAAAGGATGAAATGGATTCCTATCAGCCCAGGAGGAAGATGCTGGCTGCTCAAGTCACACAGCCAAGCAGCATGAGATGGAGCAGGCAGACGGTTCTGGCTCAGGGAAGAGTCCCGGGAGCATCTCAGTGTGTTTGCCTGAGCCAGGACTGATGCTGTTGGGACATGGACCTGTGAGCTGCCACCAGGTCTGCGTGCGGCTCATGCCGATGTGTCAGATGCAGTGGGTCCCACAGGATGGAGTGCACTGTGGATCCACAGGCTGCATGGGCAGAGCAGCGGTGAAGTGCCAGAACCACGATGGCAGTGGAGTTGGGAGAGTCACCCTGATGTGCCAAGAATGAAAGGGAGGTGGGCCAAAACTGAAAGCTTGTGGTGCATTGCACTGCCATGCTGTATTTTTGCTGAATGAACTGGTAGAAGGTCTGGTCCTTGGGCAGTGGCTGCATTGCACAGAAACAGGAGCAGCCAAAACATAGTCCCAAAATAAAGTGGCTGGACCCTTCCCACAGCCTGGGGAGCATCTGCCCTGCTGAACCCACAGTTTGCCCCAAAAAGCTTTTTCCCACTGCTGAGGTTTCATGCAGGAGCTCCATACAGCTTTTATGTTTTGCAGAGTCACGGACAATAGAGCTGATAACCTCCTTAACAGCACAAACTGGTAGAGAAAAAAAACAACTCATTTTTTCATGCTACTTAAGAGCTTCTTTCTTTTTTCTTTTCTTTTTAAAGCAGCACCCTTTGAAATTCCCACTTTCTCTGTTGATACACATGTGGAATCTTATGCCTAAATATTTAATACAAGATAGATACCTCCATTTTCAGGTATTCATCATTTTCTCAACCATGCAGAAGCTTGGAATATTTTACTTGCAGAAATGCTAGATGGTCCCTACTTGATTACAAATGCCCTGAGTCAAAACCTCTCCAGATTTAGCTTTCCAGAATACCACCATCCAAACCTAATGTGAACCATACAGGGAGGCCTGACTTAGAATCTTTCAAGCCTATGAAATGAAACAAATTGGCTTTGCAAGCGTATCTCCCAACCTAAGCTATGCCTGTAAATTCGATTTGTCCTCTTGGATCTATACTGCATTAGGTGGCCTGAAAGACTCTTTGTTTCAAAGTCCTTCTGTCTCCTCCACGAGCCCCAAGTTTCTGTGTTTGGTCATGTCAGGATGGAAAACCGTGCTCATTAACAGCAAGGACTTGGTGCTCCTCCAGCATCTCAGCTTCGCCTGCTGGTCCGGCAGGAGGGGAGTGGGACTGCGCAGCCCCACCACACACAGGACCTTCGCCACGAGCACCCCACACATCAGACCAGCTGCAGAGGGTGCCTGGAGCACCCAGACACTCTTAGCCGAGGAGCCAGCACGTGTCACCAGCTTTTAGCGGAGAGATCCCTGCCAGAGCAGGGTCAGGGCCAGCACCTGAGTCAGCTGGGCTTTTCTGAGCCTTGGGCTTTCGGGATCCCAGTTCATCTGCAAACAGGCCCTGGCAGCCCCTCTCTGCTCCTGGAGCGGGTACCGCCGGCTCCCCGTGGCAGCACTGCGGCATGTGGGGCTCCCCACAGCAGCACTTCTGCCAGGGTCCAGCAACACCCAGCAACGGCAGACCTGGGGGGCAGGGCGAGGGAGGCCCAGCCTGCAGTGATGCAAGGAGCAAACATCTGCAGGCAGCAGTGACGTTTGGTGTTTCTCAGAGGCAGGATCTGCAGCCCTCAGATCACAGCTGGTTTGACTTACAAACAACAAACAGAATCCTGTTCTTTGCACTTGTTTTTTCTTTGTAAACATCAGGGGAGATACCCACTGGTGCAGGTTCAAATTACCTTCTGCAGGCAGCACCGGGGCAGGAGCCTTGCTGCCCGCACCACACGTCCTGTGGGAAACCTCCCGGAGCAGGGCCAGGGGCTCCTGCCAGTGGGACTGGGGATGCCCCTGCGGCTCTGGGGACCCAAGTGGGGCTGGAGGCTGCGTGGGTTTGCTTCGCCGACCCCTGTGTGCTGCCCCGAGGCACTTAGCCTCCACCAGCTCCCTGACCTCTCCCCAGCACAGAGAACAAGCTGCTGCCCTGTTTCCATGGCCTTGGAGCAATGACGGCAGCACTGGGGGGCTGAGGGTGCGCAGTCCCTGAAAAACACCACCCCAAGACAGAGGTATGAGCAGGCAGGTTTTCCAGACCCCTTGGCTTTATGCATTGCTGTTTTCCTCAAAGGTGTGTGAGCTAACACAACTGGTTTAGTTCCCCAACTTGCAAGTACACTGCTGCGTGACCTTCACAGGGCATCCAGGCTGAAGAGCCTGGGTTCAGCACAAGCCCGAGACAGGGTTTCCCTTCCCGCTGTTCGCAGCGGCAGTGCCGGCAAGGATGGGTTCCCGAAGGCGCAGCCCTCCAAAGCGCCGCAGTTTTGTTGGAAGGGGCTGAGCCACTGCAGCCAGTTGGCAGACGCAGCTTGTAGACAGAGCCTGGTTTTCTCTCTTTAACGGAGTAATTTACTCCCTTTCTTTATGTTTTCATGTACGCTTGCTATATAATTTTGATAGGCTTATTCTAATTCACCATCTTTGAATAGGAATAAGCCTGTTAAAATTATGAACTACTTAGGCATGGAATCATAAAATGCTGGAATGCAATATGGACAGATTACATGATCAGCATTTTCATGCTTAGCCTTCATGTTCACATGGCAAACCTGGAAGATTCCCATTGATCACAACATTTACCATCTTTTCTATTCCAAATGCACAACAGTGGATGTCTTTCAATGGACATCCATTAAATTCCATACATCTCCTTTCTTGATTCAGGTTTTCACTTAAGCCAGGGAAGAAATATATTCTCACTTAACGTCTCCAGAAGCCTGCCTACAAAAGACAAAAGTCACCATGCAGGATAAGAGAGATCTATTCTTACACTTGCTGGGAGATAACCTAAGCAACTTAGTCCATTGAAGAGTTTCCCCGAGCTCTTAAGTTGTATTTTTAGTATCTGATTCAAATGCATTCATGCCAGCAAAGGCAAGCCTTTAGCCCCTAACAGAAAGCAAAAGAAGGTCTTGGTGCAGAGATGGAACATATTTATTATTAACTGTCCCTATGTTAACTGTTTTCAGAGGTGACCAGGTACAGGACTGAAGAATTAGCACATTTACCTAAACATAAAAATTCCAGAGACATTTCCCATGTAGTACCAATTATATTCCATTGCAAGGGCTTCAGAGTTTACAACGAAGGCCAGCAGCATCTCAGACACCCTGAACATGTATTTTTATGTTTCTATAAACTATAGTAAAATTGTAATTGGATAAAACCTTGCATTCAAAAGCACATTCTTTGAGAATATTTTATATGCACATAAAACATCTGAGAGAAAGTTAACATTATGATCTTAACTGTTTGCACATTGGAACCAGCTAAAGGTTAGGAAAATGCAGTCCATCTGGCACAGTATTTTAAGGAGAATATTTCTGAGTGCATTTCCCTTAGAGCTTGGCTTCATACCACTGTACAGACGCAGCTACGACTGCAGATGCATTGTGACGCACAGGCCAAGATGCTGATCACGGTGCTGGCAAGGACAAAGTCTGGAGAAAGGCACAGGCACCAACCAGGGAGGTGGGCAGGGGAAACCTCAGCACGCAGGGCTGCCCGAGGGAGCAAGCAGAGGTCTGTGGGGCTGGCAGCACTCTGTGTGACCGATGCTGTGCAGCAGGGACCCCCCTTGGCGCAGAGGCCAGGCTGCTAGCAGGACACATGCAGCCGGGGCGGGCTGGGGGATCTCGGGCTCAGGTGGGCAGGAGGGGAGAGCCGGGGGCAGCCCCACGCTCCCTGGTCTTCCCCCACACCGTGCCACGGGACTGGGGGTTTCCTATGGCCTGTGCAGAGGCTGTTTGTTCAAGCAAACCCATTAGGTGTTTATTAGCCTTCATTATGGAGTGCTAGAGGGTTAATTAGTTCAGGCTGTTCCTGTGGGAGAGGGTGGGGGGCAGGAGGGTGAGGCAAGAGCAGCAGCAGCCCAATATCCGGGTTCCTAGGGGCAGCCCACCACTTAGCCCGGTTTCTTTCTTTTTTTTACCCCTCTTTCTCTCTTCCCTAAGCAATTAGGAGTGTCATTATCACATATGCAAACCGATTAGCACAAGAAAGAGTGCCTGGGCAGGAGGAGGCTTGGGTGCCCATCTCCTCTGGAAAGCCGGGGTGGGGTGGCGGTGGTAGGCGATGGGGGAGGCAGCCTGGCTCCATCTCCCGCTGGGGTGGTCCCGTGCAGGCAGGCACTGAGGGCAGCCGAGGGTCCATATCCAGGCTAAGGGCTTGAGCCTGGCTCCTGCTGCCGAAAACCTCGCAGGGATCAGCTGGCCATGGCTGTGGCCAGCTGATTTCTGGCAACCTTTGGGAATGGCAAGTACCTCTCCTGGAGGTGATATCTGAGCAACCAGGGCATCCTTCGAAGGTGTCCCTTCCCCAGTGTACGGTGAAGCCCAGCCTCCACCAGCCTGAGCACAGGCCTGGGAGACCTTCCAGGGAGCCAGCTGGCCACAGACATGTCCCTGGAGTGCGGTGTTTGGGCACGGTGACAGCACTGTTTGTTGTAGTATTTTGTTGCAAAATTGCTGCTTTTGTCCAGAGCATGGCATGGACACTACTTACTATATTCTGTAAAAACTAAACTAAATAAATCATTCTTGTGTTTATTTCTTCCTTGTTGAATTGTGGTGCGGTTGGCAGGGGACAACAAATGATCCATCAGTCTTCACACTGGACGGGATGTAAGGCTGTTGAACCATCACAGGTCAGACAGCCCACGCAGAGCTCCTGCACTGATCCACCCACCGCTTGCAGCCTCTTGGCCTGGCAACAGGGAGACAAGGGGTGATGGAGAATACTTGCCAGCCACCAGCAAGCTGTTCTGACAGATGATTGCCCTTCCATTAAAGCCTGAGTTCCAGCTGACCTCAGTATATATACATTTTTGCCTGTTTTTATCAGAAACCTGCTCCCTCTATAAATACTTACAGACCCTGCGAGACTGCTAACTTGCAGCCTCACAAGTCCAAATCAGCCACGCTATCCAGACACCTGCCAGGCCCTTGTGTCAGCTCTTAGCCAGGTGCAACAGAATCCATCCCTCCTTCCCAGGGATGGCTGAAATTGGCTTGCAACAGTGGAGAGAAATCCAGACCCAGAAGTGCTTTGCTAGAAAGACAAGCCTGGGTTCTTCTTCCTTGCTTACAGTAGGGGGTAGTCCATCACCAGCTGTGCCTTGCATCTCTCTGAGGCAGTTGGTGCTGGATGCCAGTGGGGCAGCAGGTCTGGAAAACCTGTCCCTGAGCCTGAGAGCACCCAACGTGGGCTGTCCCAGTCCTCATGCATGGACAGCCAAGGGGGAAGCTGTAGACCCCTCCCTGGCACCAGGGAGCCCTGCCACACCAACCAGGGCCCTCTTACTGCTTAGTGGCCCTCCTAGCCATGGATTAAGGGTTAACATTTCTTGCTGCTCCACTGGCACTGAATTAATCTTGGCCATCAAAAGTCCTCTTGCAGAGGAAGGACAATGCTGCACCAGGCTCTGGTGTGATGTGAATGAAGCAGCCCAGCTTGGCCAGCATGCAAAGGGAAATTGGAAATGCTAAAAACGTAGGTTCATGGGAAGTCTTATAAACTCCCAGGCTGGGCCCTCCAGCTCTCTCAAGCGGTGCTCAGCATATGACCAAAGAGGGACGGCAATATCCCTTGCTGGATGCATCCCCTCCCAGTAGCCACCCCAGTCTCCTAGACGAATTAGCACAGTTTCCACATTAAGAGCAAAAAGACAAAGGTTAAACCCAAACAGCAAAAGGTATCTTTAAATGGTGTGGTGCTGCTTCCTTTTCATACACACACAGACACCCACAGCCCAGTCTGCCACCCTTCTGTATATTCTGTTTAGCCTAGCAGCCACTCCTGGGATTTATTTGCCCACAAATGCCACAGGCTGACTTGGGGTGCAAGAGCAGCTGAAAACAGGTTTCTGTATCTCTTGTGATGGGAGGAGTAAACATTACCAGCTTTTTAGAAAAAGAAAATGCAAAACTAGCAGAAGAGCACAACGAAGTGATCCCTGCCAGACTAACACCAACGATCAGGTACAAGGTAACAATGGCTGTGGCCCTGCTTAATTATTTCTGCTCCAGCTAATTGTGAAAAAAACGTAATTTCCACTTAAAAGACACTCTGTGTGATCTTTAGGAGGGTGATTCCCCTGCGGAGCCGCAGCTTCCCCCGAGGAGGCTGCGGCGAGGCAGCTCCGCAGTCCTACCAGGGCTTTGAAGAGGGATTCCCTGGAGGGTGAGCATTAGGCATTAGCATTTTCCAGTTACTGCGTGGAGAAGTCCGTCTCAGTAGGGACTCTGCCCTGAAATCAAACTGCTGCTTGTCCCGTACCCGGAGAGCTGCCAGCGGGAACGGAGATACACTGCAACAAGATCCGTCAACCAGCGGGTCTGGGCTCAATATGTCTCGCTTGGAGTACCCCAGTGGGGGGTCTCCAAGTCCCAGGACCTCCCAGAAAAACTCCCATGGGCCTTGGGAGGGCTGGTCGGGACCTCGCTAATAGTACAGCTATTACACACCCAATATACAAATGCTTAGGCATCCAGCTTCCCTGATACTTCCAGCACAAAGTTTAGAAACAACATCTGCAATTTTGGGAGTTTAGAGGAAATGAAGCTCCCAAGGGGATGTCCACAGAAAGTCCAAACTGTCTGCTCGTCTCTCCAAACCCCAGCATTGCAAACCCACCTCCCAGCACGTGGCCATAGCACAGCCATCTCCTGCTCCCCCCTCCCCTGGCTAGGGGTGACCAGAGGTTTATCCTCCTAGAAGGGATGAGGATGATAGCTCAAGGCCATTTACAGTTACTACCTCCTGATGAATTTAAGAAAGCCCAGCACACACTTCCTCTGTGTTGCAACACACTTTCTGCCACTGCTGTGCTGTATTTTTAAATAAACACAAGCTGAGGTGCCACGGTCCTACAGGCAAGAGCTGAAATCACTGAACCTGAGATTCACCGTTACTATGAGAGTCCGAATTTGTAACCAGCTTACCCAAATCCTGTGGGAAGACAAAGTGGGTTTTGGCAGGTATGAAAAACCAGATGTCCAGGGACGCTGTCAGATCCCTGCACATCAGGGAATGGCTGCAGTTTCTATTTAAGTGTGTCACTAGGGGACACACAGTAAGGACAAAAACCATCTGTGATGACAGGAAATAGTTGGTCCTGGTTAGTCCAGCTCTGATGTCTGGGATCTTCATAGCCTCCAGATCCAGAGAAACCTATTAGGTGTTATTTCCCCACATTCTCAAAATGCCTCCGACTTGTTGATCTGGCAGTGCTGGTGGCGCTCTGCACTAACCCTGTCTCATCAGCCAGCTGCCTACAACAGCCCCGCACTGCAAGCACCTGCCCCATATCACCTGCCTTCCCCTCTCTTCAGCAAGTCTGGTGCTTTCTGGGGATGCTCAGCCCTAACTCCTCGGATGATTTATATCAGCTTTAACTACAGCCAGAGTTAAAGCCGCAGACAAAAACCTGGACTAGGTCAAGCTTTTCCAAACAGTTCCAGAGCTGAGAGGCCATTGTCGCTGAAGGTAAATATGATCAAATGATTTTCCTCTTGCAGCGGTGTTGAGCTCTGTGGCCTCAAGCCAGGAAAGAGATGTTTCAGCTGGTTTAGGGCTGAAAAGGCATCAGCATCCCTCCGGGCTACCTGAGTGCTAGTGGTAGTGCTAAAGATGAAATGGCACCTCAGACAACAGCTTGCTTGAGACAACAAAATAAACAAGCAGTGAATAGAGTGGGACAGAAAAACCTGAATATGCTGCCATTACTCTTCTTCCAACACCAGCCACTGACGTCTGTGCAAGTGCCTGTACCCAAGGGCTCCTGAGCCCTTTGCTGCATACAGGGCTGCCCAGTTCTGCATGCCATTGGTTTATTACCTTCATAAAACAAGAACAACATTGATTTGATGTGCTTACAATCTTGCTCTTAGCCATAAAAATGCAGAGCAGTATGTTCAGCAAAGGAAAAAAGTTGAACCCTACAGACAAATACTGCGGCTGCTTCTAAACACAACACTGGCTTGTGGTGCATTAAGCAGGGGTGCGTTACCCAGCCAGGAGCATTTTCTGTCTCCAAAGGCATGAATTAGAGACCGTGTCTTACTATCAACATCTGGAATTTCAAATGTCCTTGCAATAGATAGCATCTAGATTGAATTCTCCTTCTATTTTTTACAGGGCTTTCTCATTTAATAAATAATAATAGTTTGTTATTGCACTGTAAAATTTCATAATCCTTTTCACAGTAAGAATGAAAAAGATTCAGAAAGAAAAGGAAGTGATTTAAACAGGATGATGCCAAGCACTAACCAAAGCGGAACATTTCCTCAAGAGAGGTGGGTCAACTAACTTTTTGTACTTGTGGCACTCAGCTCCATGTACATTTGCAGATATACCAACAAGTGCACCAGCAACTGCTAATAAAATCTTGGCTCACATCAGAATGGCAGAACACACTCCACACCTGCTCTGCTGCAGGACCCATACAGCCTGGGTTGCCTCCAAATACATCTCAGCACACATGCTGAAGAGGGGATCCCAAGCAAGTTTTGAAACATCAGACATTTTTTACTTATTTCCCAATTTGTAATAATTTCAGACCCACACTGATAGTTAATTAACAGAGCTCCCATCAACTGAGACAGCAGGAGTTTTGGAGGTAAAATAGGAAAACAATTTAAGCAGAAAAATGACGTCTTTTCTCCCAGGCCTTAGTTCTGTTTTACACAAAAGCTTTGCCCTCTGGAGGTGTGCATGGTCCCTTACTGGGCATGGGCACGTCTGTCTTGCTCAACAGCCCATAGTACTGCTGTGAGAAGGAGCAGGCAGAGCAGTGCTGTGGTTCATGACAGCCTTGGGCATCAGAGGGACCTTGGCTCTCCTCTTCCTGACGTGCTAGCCCCAAGGTAGCCAGACACCAGGAGCACCAAGGCAAAGCCGCACGAGGATTGCGACAGCCTGCAAGCTGAAAGATCCCCAGGGTTCACAGCCTTCTCACTTCACTCGGGTTAGTGTTCCAGGGCTGAGAACTCTGTCATCCTCTTGCAAGACAAAAGAGGTTTAGGGAGAAGAATTAATCTGTACAAACCACAGCAAGGGCATGGAAGGGCACAGACGGTGAGCCTGTGACCCACAGACTTTACCGCAGAGTGATGGGTGAAAGCCTGTGCTACTCAGCAAGGGAGAACACGGGCATCGGTTTCTTTTTGGCACTTGGGACAAAGGACGACACTTGTGTGCATCCCTTTCTTCCCATGCAGCTTCAGATCCAGAAAGGCAGGACTCATGCCCACTAGCACTCTGCCAAGTCACATTACGATTTGAAGCAAGACAGTTTTCAGGTAATGCCTACCAAGGCGGTAAGGGACTTTGCATCCACAGAGAGGTGGACAAATGCCAACGGAGCAGCCTCTGAGCATCTCACTGGGGACACGCCACAGCCTGGCTTGGCCCCACATCCCTGGTCCTGCAGTCAGAAAGCCCACTGACCCCACGCCCTCCCCACAGTGTCCCGGCAGGTGCCGCACAGCCACGGCACACGGCCTGACAGTGTCCTCCCTCCATAAGCCTTGCTGAAGTCCAGGGATGCCTCCCTGTCGGCACAGCAGACTCAGTGCCCGGGTTCAGGGGAAGCAAGTCAGCCCTTCCGTCTGCTCTGACACTGACCTGGTAGAGACGGAGCATGGCCCAAGCCACTGTGTCTGCCCTCGAGTTCGTTCCTCCCTGGATGCCTGGGAAGTGTTCTGTATATCATGTTCTAAGTAGAAACATCAGCAGACTGAGAAGGAGCAGCTGCTGTAAGCAAATAATGAAACTGAATGTCCCAAAAGCTTTGCTTCCCTTTACTTTTTGTTCACCCAAGTGATGGCTTCCAATAATTGTTTATTTAAACATGTCACTGACTAGCTAACTTCTGAACCTTGGAACAGTATCCTCTGATCATCCATGATTTCAAAACTTCCAGACAAGAAAAAGACTCTCAGGAATGCTGAAGGCAAGACATTAGCTTCATTTGTACAGTCACAGAACTAGGAACGAGCATCACACGGGGTGGTTCAACCAAGGCATGTTTCCCAGTTCTGGCTGATGGTGTGTAAAACTTCGCTACCATTGGACCTCGAGATCTCACAGTACTTCTGCGAAGTACTGCATTAATTAACCAAGACATACAACTCACTGATGGCTTTTGCAGAAAGGCTTGCTCATAGTATCTCTGTGTGACCTCCATGAATAGTCACTGAGGACTGTGCTGCAGCCCAGGTTCAGTAACTGTGCTCGTAATCAGCGTCTGCTTGTTTTTTTGATCCCATGGGTGCAGCTTGCCATAGAGACCTCAGAAATCTTCAATTAGTTGTGTCATTCTCCAATTCCCCTGGTTTGTGAACTAGCTGAAAGGGTGCTGTCATTTTTCAGGGGTTTTGTGGAGTCTGCAGCACTTGTTATACTGAACAGAAATATTTCACCTCCTGAGGAGGTTCACCTTCACCTTACGTTTTTGTCAGTTTAAAATGTTTTTTAATAATGTCATGAGATCCAGAGCCCATTTAGCTGCAATATGTGAATTTTACCACCACCTGAAGAAGTTTTAAACTAAACTACCTCTCTGCAAATCTCCCACCCTGTTGCACACATGCAGCCTGCCGGGCTTCCAAAGGCTCTGGAAGGTGCATGGTGCCCTTTCAAGCCCGTCAGCCCAGCTCTGAAGCTGCTCAGTGATGCAGAACTCTGCATGCCAAGGGGAAAGACCTCAGCAGAGGGGTGCTGCGCCCATCTCGCTGCTCAGCACCTCAGACCCACCAGTACGGCCCTGTCCCATGTAGTCCCCAGGCAGCGGGACAAGGCAGATTCGTAGAGTGCAACAGCAAGGCAGGAGGAGGAGGCAGTGACTCCACAGTGAGCCCCAAAGGACAGGACGGGACAGCCCTCCCAGGCAGAGCTCGGCTCAGAGGCCCAGGCGGAGCTGGCTGCTCCCGCACAGCCGCGCAGTCCCTGCCCGGGGCAGCCAGCAGGACCCTGTCCCTGCCCCGGCGGGGCCGCACGGCGTGGGCCGAGGCTGCGGGCCCCCACGTCCTACGGCAGCGCCAGGGCAGCGCCGGCGAGGCCCAGAGCTCAGAGTCCCGGCCTGAGGCCGCGCACCTGGCTCGGGCGCACTGGGCTTTCAGGCCTTCCTGAACCCGAGCGGCCTGCGGCCCCACCCGAGCGCCCAAGGCCGAAGGTTAACGGGCCCGGAAACGATCGCGGGTCCGTCCACCAGCAAAACCAGCCTGGCACGAGGCCGGGAGAGCACCGGCCGCCGGCTGCCGAATCCCACGGCGGAGACCGCCCCCTGCAGCACCCGGGCCCGGCAGGGCTGTGCCATGTCTGCGCCCGGGGGGGGGAGTGGTAGTGGCGCGCAGGGCTGCACGCGCGTGCGCCGTCAGGGCCGTACCATGTGTTCGGAGGGGGGCATCACGCGGGCTGTACCATGCGGCGTGGATGTGGGGTAACTGTGCCTGTGATGGGAGGGGCAGTCGCCACGCAGCCAATGGGACGCAGGCGGCCTGCGCGCATGCGTAGATCCTCCCGCTCAGCTGTCTCGCGAGCTGCTTTTGCGCACTACGGCAGCGTCGGACTGACGCGTGCGCCAGAGCGCGCTTCTGCCCTTTCCCCGGCCTGGAGTCCTCCTGACGCTTTTGCGACAGCCGTCAGTGAGC
>JAVJGJ010000038.1:204112-221050 GCA_035590215.1 Microhierax caerulescens | reverse complement strand
GGGCCGCCGTCGGCGCCGTCCTGCCCTGCGGCCCAGCGGCTGTGGCCCGTGGGCTGCCCGGTGCGTAGCTTGCCCCGGCGGGGTGACACCGGGCAGGAACGTGATAGCCGAACCCTGTGCCGGCTCAGGGGGCTCCTCTGACCACTCTGCCAGCACCAGTCCCGGTCTGTCCCGATGGGTGACAGCTGTGGTGTGGTGGGCAGTTACACGCGTAGCTGCAGAGCTGCCTCTCCCAGGACACGGCGCGTGTGTCCCTTTGGAGCACCGACAACATCTGTGGCTCCACCGCTGTGGCAGTGCTACGCCAGCAGCTGGGAGACACTGTACAGGGGAGCGAGAGGATCTTCCTAGATTCTCCTCTGCTCCTGCATGCTTGTTGCCTACCGGCTAAAGCCCATCCTCAGGCTGACGCTCCGAAGCCTTTGCTCGAAGCCAGGTGAAGAAGGCATGTCTGGAGGGAAGTCCCCCCGGAGCAGACTCATCTGTTTTTACTCCCGGGGTTGGCCTTGCACATAGCCATGGCATGGAGTGAGTCCTGCCCCGGAAGGGCTGTAGTGCTGAGTGTTTGACTTTGATGGTCCTGTGCCCCAGCAAGTTCCACTTTGACTGATCATTGGCATTAATTGTCCCCTTGGGCTAACTCCCTGTCCTGAGCTGTTTGTGAAGCTGCCTGGTGTGCTGGGGGTGGTAGTGTTGGGGGAAATGTGTGTACAGCAATAGAGGAAGTGATGCCTTCCCAGGAATCTGGGTACCTGGCTAGCTCAGCGCTCTCAGATGCCTCTGAAATGAGAGCAGTGATAAGATCTTTATCGTGGGGAAGTGTTTCATGTCACTCCATTGACTCCTTTCCTGTACTTGGGACCTGATTGCAGTGTCCTGTGTTATAGGCGTGGTTCTGGACAAGTCTGCTCAATCTGAGGTGTGGATGGTATGAAAATACAGGACGAGTGGCAGCAGGGGTAATTCCCAAGTCTGTGACAGTGCCAGGTGGTAGCTGGAGTGCCAGTCTGAGTCTGCTGTGTCTCAGGAGGTGCTCAGAGTGATGTGACCAGCCCAAGTGCTATCTTCCAGGTTCCAGAGCCCACTGTCCCTGGCCTCCTGCCACCCTCACTGAGTTGACATCTCTCTGAGCTGCGAGCTGCGTGACTTGCCTGACTTCGGTTTCTGTTTCCTTCACTAGTGCTGGTGACATGTGAGTGCCTCATCTGCCAAGAAGCCAACTTGCTGTTTGAAGAGCTTTCCAGGGACACAGGCTTCATTCACGTCTGTAATGACCCTTCAGCATGAGTGGATGATGGGGGCCTCTGGATTTAAACTTGTTCCAGGCGTCATGCAAGGATCTCTGTTACTGCCTGTGTCCTCACAGAAAGAACAACAATAGCTCCACACACAGTAGGCTCCTGCAAGTGCTAACTCCCTTGATCTCCTCCAATGCAGGCTCAGGGATGGACTCCACCTTTTCCCTGTGAAGAGACTCTGCATGCTTTCAGCAGCCAGAAGGGGATTCTGCTGCCAGGTTCTTCGCAAGCTGCCCCACAGCAGGACTCCCTCAGAGGCACCTTGGGAGGATATCCATTTGCACAGTTGTGTCAGCGCAGTGCTCACTGCACACCTATGGAGGAACCTGTGCGTGTGTTCCATCGTCTTTGAGCACCTCATCCCACACTGTCTGAACTCACCTGGGCTTCCAGCAGACTGTTCACTTGTTTTCCCAGCTGCTTGCCTTGATCCTGTTGTGTTCCCTCTCTTGCAGAGCCCGAAAAGGATGTAAATTTTGGAATGGGGACTGTGAGCAGGCTGCGAACTCAGTGCATGTGTGAGACTGTTGTTGAATAAGGGGAGGACTGGTTTATTGCTGTGGACAGCCCTTCTGTCCGGCTGCAGGGCTCCAGCCTTGCCTGGGCCCTTCACCATGTTCCTCCTGCTCCCCTTTGACAGCCTGGTTGTTAATCTCCTGGGGATTTCTATAACTGTCCTCTTCACTCTGCTTCTGGTTTTCATCATTGTGCCAGCAATTTTTGGGGTCTCCTTTGGCATCCGCAAGGTTTACATGAAAACTTTATTAAAGATTTTCCAGGTAAGTTGTTTTCATAATTTTCTGTGTGTTTACAGGGGTCTTGTCAAGTGTGGTTGTGCCAGGAAGAGAGGCTTTTGCCCCTCAGCAGAGCATTGCAGATGACTGGGGTGGGAGGTTGGTTTGTTGGTGACGTGTGCTGATGCCACATGACCTGTTTGGGTCATCTCAGCCAAATGTAGTTTACTTGAGTTCTGTTGATGAGCATTTTTTTCCCAGTAATTAATGAGTAAGTAAAGTAGTAGAATATAGCTGGCCTGTAAGCATGCAGTGGCATGGGAGGATCTGTAGATGTGCTGAGAGGAGGTGTGTGCTTGGGTGGGTTAATGTCCCAGGCAAGGCAGAGTGCCTGTTATAATTTGATATGGAAGGAAGCCAAAAGGGGTGTAGGGTGTGATGAGGAGGGACAAGGCTGCAGTCAGCAGGCTGCCTCTCTCCGGGACATGTTTGGATGAAGCAAAAGCCGGAGGTCAGGAAGGGCTTCCTGTACTGAAAGCCCTGAGCGGTCTGTGGCCAGAATCCACAGCTCTCAGCACTCTCAGCGGTGCCGCCTGCTTATCTGCTGAGCCCAGCAGCCGTGTCTGCACCTGCAGCCTCTAAGGATGACCAGCAGCCCTTGCTGACCCTCTTGCTAAAGAGAGGCCAAGTGGAATTTTCCAGCTTGGGGTCATGCTGTTCTCTTGCCTGCCTTTGGCAGGCTGGTTTTATGGGCTGTCTCACAGCCAACATGTCTCCTTGAAGCAAGTCCCTGGTGAGACCAGAATTTTTGCCAAACTCCTACACCACCCTACCCTTGCAGCCCAGGCAAAAGCCAAAGGGGTGACCTGTGATTGATAGGGAGATTTTAGGCTCTTAAATATGAAGTTCAAGCTGCTAAAGGATTTATGATATGGTTAGTGCTGTTTGAACAGGGGTGGTCTTCCCCAGCAGTGTCTCTGTACTCGCTGGCTTGGGAAGGCAGCCCTGGAGTTTGGACTGTTCAGCTCTTTAAACTCTTGAGTCCTCCCAAAAAGCCAGAGGTGTGGGTGGGAAGACCCTGGGCTTTGTGAGGTGCTTCATTAACATAGGTGTCTGAAGACCTGACTTCAAATGTAGTGACTGAACTGGGAGAAAAAATCAGTAAGAAGTTTGGTTTATCTGCAATGGAACTTTTCACCTTGTTTTTTGTTTGTTTGGTTTTTTTCTTTCTTCAATTCAGGAATGTTTAATCTCAGCATCTATTTTGGTGTTTAATTTTGAAACTATTTTTCTGAAAAGACCGTGAAGTCTATTTCAGCTTTTATTAAAGGATCTTTGTGGTGGGTGAGAGGAGCACTCTGGCCCAACTGCTTACAGTATTGGTGGAAAATTCACTCGGTAGGTTTGGTCATTCAGAATTGGATTTTTGGGGAGCGTTATTTACCTGAAAGATTCTCCCAGCTCTAGAGGCCAGTGTTGCGAACCTAGACCAGATGGACAGCACTCCAGTCTGGCAACCTGTGGGGGACAGCCCGAGCTGCAGGGACTGGGGTGGTGGCTACACATCACTGTTGGTGGCTGAGGGAGACATGCCTGGTGTTCCCCAGCTGGGAGTCTGGGTTTTCTGCTAATGCAGTCAGGATAGAGCCCAAGCTGGGCTGGCAAGGAACAAATGCCTTCTCCATAGGCTGCTCAGCGCCTGCTGGGTCAGAGCTCCTCTTCTGACTTCTCTGGGATGGCAGTGTCTAGGCAGTCTTCTGCAATCCTGTAGTTCCTTCTGCTGGCAAAGGCAGCTGCTGGATGTGCTGGAAACTCCATATGTAGTTAGCATTCCCACATCACTACCTTCTGACCTGATGCTGGCATGGGCTGAGACTGGGTTGCCAGGAGTTTCCAGCAGATTCCCCTTCTTCACAGATCCCCGATGGAGCAGCTAGCCTGGAGCAATCAGCATGCTGTACACAAGTCCTCCTTCAGAAGCTTCTTCTACCAGGCCTGTATAATGAAGAACAGAGTGAGGCTGAGAGGGTTACTTGGAGGGCAGGCAGGAAGACTGATCAGAAATCCAGCCTGCAGTTTTTGCTGGTGTCCTTGAGAATTAGCTGAGAGAGATTTCTATGGCTAACAGGTAGTCTGGGCATGGTTTCTGGCAGCCAGCTGCCACAGAGCTGTCTAAGGGTGCTGCAGTTTTGGACTGACTGCTCAGCTGAGAAGCAGCAGCAGCTGTTAGCTGAATCTGGGAGGGAAGGATCCCATCCTGTCATTGGCCTGATGTTTTTAGCAGCAGCCTGAAAACACAGTCTCTGCTTTGAGCTTGGAAGAAGTAAGGGTTGAAAAGTAGCACCAGTCCCATGATGGGCTTCCTGTGCTGTGGTGTGGGCCACACCAGCTGGATGCACAGTCCACCCAGAAGCTATGCAGTGGCAACCACATGCCAGGTGCAACAGAGCCTACAGGACAGGGAGGCTGCAGAGAATATTGCTGTGCCATATCACCACTGACCTCTCTTCTTCCCTCTGGCACTCACTGCTTCCCCCTGGGGCTCTGCTGTGCAGAGTGGTGCACAAACATCATGGCTGTCCTGTGCCTGTACTAGTCACCTCCCCATCAGTTCTCTTGTCTTGCAGGGCAGGCAGGTCTCTGCTTTGTAATGTTTTTACAAACATTCCTCCCAGATCAGACTCTGCTTTCACCTTGGTTCAGTTGTGTCCACCACTCACTCTTCCAGTTCTGTACGGAAGCCTCCTGCTTTAGCCTCATCTTCTCCCCTTAACCATGGTCTTTCCTGGAAGTTGACTGCAGAACAAGGGGTAGTATGAAATGGAGCTACAAGCCTTGTGAATCTTGCTCGTCATGTGTCTCTTGCAGTGGGCAACACTGAGAATAGAGCGTGGTGCCAAGGAGAAGAACCACCCATTATACAAGCCCTATGTCAATGGTAAGATTGTGCCCTGCATGGGTACATACGAAGTTCAAGTTCTTTTAGGGAGATGGGGTAAATGTATCTCTGAGCAGCTGAGGTTTGCTGGGAAGCCTTCTCCATATAGATGGGTTGGAAGGAGCTATGGAGAGGTCCATTTTGTGAGGAAGGGGAGGGAAGCACCCGGGCAGTGCTTCATTTCTAGGGAGTTGGGAGGGCTGGTCTATGCCTGTCTGGACTGGAGAAGGGAAGGGGGCCCTGTGGAGGGTGGGCAAGTGGGCAAGGGCCCTGGCTCTCAGCTGCATTTCAATGGGCAAGTCATACTTTGCTCAGAGCTGCCTGTGGCATGTTGCAGGTATCATTGCAAAGGAGCCAACATCCCTGGAAGAGGAGATCAAGGAGATCCGCCGGAGCGGCAGTGGCAAAGCCCTGGACACCCCTGAGTTTGAGCTCTCAGATATCTTCTATTTCTGCCGCAAAGGCATTGAGACCATCATGGATGATGAAGTGACCAAGAGGTTTTCAGCTGAAGAGCTGGAGTCCTGGAACCTGCTCAGCAGGACCAACTACAACTTCCAGTATATCAGTCTGCGCCTCACTGTACTCTGGGGGCTGGGTGTGCTCATCCGCTACTGCTTCCTCCTGCCCCTCAGGTGAGTGCTGATGGCGTGCTCCCACTGCAGCAAGTGCAGCTGGTCTCCAAGCTCCACGGAGCCTATTCAACATGATCAGGAGAGGTGGGCTGCTTGATGAGTAGGGCCTGTGGCCTGGTTATGCTAGCGTGTAGCTTCCCTCTTCCTGCAGGATAGCCTTGGCGTTTACTGGCATCAGCTTGTTGGTGACTGGTACTACAGTGGTGGGATATTTGCCAAATGGAAGGTGAGTTTGTCTTTGAGGGAAGAGGGAATGGGGAGCCCCCTGTGCAGTTTGAGACCTCATAATCCTGAAGTTTTCCTGCAAGGCCTGTTCGTTCTGCCTGCTGCAGACAGGGTGGGTGGTCTTGGCATTTGTGGCCTCCCAGGAAGAGACACCCTGTAATTTTAAACAGAAGGCCTAGATGTGAATGCTAAGCCTATGGCAGAGCTCAGCCTTGGGCTCTGAAAGGAAAGATGGCAGAAGAGAGCAAAGGCTGGGGTTTGCTTCTCATGAGTTAAGAATTGGTGGTCATAAGCTGACAGCAAAACCCAGGATGAGATGTGTTCCTGTGGGAGAGATGTGAAGTCTTGGCTGGATCTCATGTCCTGGGGCAGCTGGGCTGAGTGGCATCCTTACAGAGGAGACTGTAGAACCAGGGGGTGATGGTTCTGTCCTGGGCTGCAGGTGTAAGGAGTTCCTGAGCAAACATGTCCACCTGATGTGTTACCGGATCTGTGTGCGTGCCCTCACAGCCATCATCACCTACCATGACCGGTAAGGAGGCACTGTCTGCTGCAGGGTGTCCCTTCCCACTAACTGCTCCATGCTGTGCCTCGTGCAGGCCTTATGTTTTGTTCCTCTGTCTTCATCTGTACCTTTGTTTTGCATTTAGAGAAAACAGACCCCGAAATGGAGGCATCTGTGTGGCCAATCACACATCTCCCATTGACGTGATCATCCTGGCCAGTGATGGCTACTACGCGATGGTAAGGTCTGCACCCTGCACCCCAGCCCCAGCTCTGCCTGCCAGGGCCTGGCTGCACATGTGGTGGGAGCAGCGAGTGTATTTCGTGGGACAAAGAGTAGGCAGTAGAAGACTTTTGAGCATGCAGAACTACTTTTCCCTGCATGACATTGCAAGGCACGCTCAGACCCTGTGCACAGATGTCCCGTTGCGTGTGGCTTTCCGGCAGGTTTGGCCTGGGACTCAGAGCACCAGGGAACTGGGCACAGCTTTGCAAGTAGAGCTCTGGGCTTTGCTGTCCGCAGAAGAGCAAAGCACTTCCCCAGCTGGGCCTCTGGCAGTATGGAAAGCACTTGGGCCTTGCTACATCTGTCCTTCCAGTAGAGCCTGGGATGTTTCCTCTCAGCCTTTCCAGAGCAGGGATAGAAAGATGAGCCACAGCTTTGCCGTGAAGCTAGGGGCTGCCTGGGCCTTCATGTGTCCCCTGATCTTGTGACTTGTATCTTCTTGCCCCGTTCAGGTGGGTCAGATCCACGGAGGGCTCATGGGTGTGATACAGAGAGCCATGGTGAAAGCTTGCCCCCACGTCTGGTTTGAACGCTCTGAGGTCAAAGATCGTCACCTTGTCGCCAAAAGGTGTGCCAGTTGCTAGCTGCAGGAGGAGGTCTGGAGGCTGGGGAAGTGGGGGGGGCTGCCCGCGTCCCTTGGGTGAAGACGCTGCCTTGCCTCATGGGTGTTGTGGACTGTGCCACTGTTGCTGGCACCCAGGTAGCCCCCAGGATAAGGACTGTATGCTCTGTGGGTTGCTAGTGACAGCTGCTGTGCCCTGTGCTAACTGGTGACATTCTTCCACTTAGGCTCACAGAGCACGTCCAGGACAAGAGCAAACTGCCTATTCTCATCTTTCCGGAAGGTGAGTTTGTGGAGCGAGGCCAGACAAGCACCTGGTGGAGATGACCCGCTGGGACAGCACCGCATCTCTGTTCCTTCCCTTCTTACGCAGCCAAGGGCCTTGAGACCCTTCCTGAGAAAAGGGGGACATTGCATCTTTAGAGCTGACTGAACCCAGAATGTGGAAGTCAGATATATGATGTCCCAGTGGCACGTCCTGTGCCCACAGAGAACAGGGTTTGGATTTGGATTGAGTGTTAGGGGGCAGTTGCTGGGTGCCTGTGGCCTAGCCCTTGGCTATATAGCTTAGACTTCTGAACTGACTTGTGAAGGGGAGTTGAGAAGATTGTGCTTGCCTCTTACAGGAACGTGCATCAACAACACATCTGTGATGATGTTCAAAAAGGGGAGCTTTGAAATTGGAGCCACAGTTTACCCTGTAGCTATCAAGGTATGGCAAAGCAAACGTTCTTACAGCACAAGTAGCCCTCTGTGTGAGAGCTCAGCCTTGGCAGCCCAGTCTTGGTGCTGCCTAGGTCAACAGCCCAGTCTGAGGGCAGGGGGGAGCCAAGGTCACTCCGTGCAGTGCTCTGGGATGGCTGGCCTGTAGCTGGGCTTGGCGTGGAACTTGGAGCCTCAGGGAGGGTGCAGCCACTCCCTGACTTTGACGAGCTCTTCTGCCTCTGTAGTATGACCCACAGTTTGGAGATGCCTTTTGGAACAGCAGCAAGTATGGCATGGTAACCTACCTCCTTAGGATGATGACTAGCTGGGCCATTGTCTGCAGTGTCTGGTACTTGCCCCCAATGACGAGGCAGGTGAGTAAGGTGGACCTGGTCTGTCTGATCTGCTGCCTGTTTGGCCCTTTGCTCCTGCTGAACAGTGTTGTTTTGTCACAGCCCAAAGAGGATGCTGTCCAGTTTGCCAATCGAGTGAAGTCAGCCATTGCCAGGCAGGGGGGCCTTGTGGATCTGCTCTGGTGAGTCCAGGCAGGCTTTTCTCTTTCTGGTGCCAGGGTTCGTTGTTCCTGGGTCCTTGTCTGTGCTTGTGGGCTGCAGAGCTAAGTTTGTGTCTTGCACTGGGCACAGTAGGGCTATGGAGAAATGGAGATGGATGTTGCCTGTGACCTCCAAAACTGCTCTTCTGTAGCAGTGACCCAAGTCTTTGCTTTTGCTGTGTGTGTTGGGCATCAGGGCTTCATTCTGTGATTTCAGCATGCACTGGGATGCCCTGGTTCTAACTTAATGCTCAACAAAGTGGGTTGAGTTTGGGAACTTCCTTTTTCAAGCAGTGAGATCTGAGGGGCAGAGGGACTCTGCAGGCAGTCTCCTGTAGTGGTATCAGAGCAGCTCACACTTCTGACAGAACTGCACAGTGTGTTGAGCACAGTGTGGGGCCATGGGTGCAGCTCCTGGCAGAGCAAGGTGTGAAAATAACTCCCCTTGGGGATGGTTGGTCTGAAGCGTGCCCTGGCACTGGAAGGTACAAGGGTAGCTTTCTGGCAGTTGCGGGAGCTCTGCCATGCTCTGAGCAGCCCCAACTGAAATTTCAGACAGTGCACACCTGCAGCATCTCTGATGGTATGACTCTTTCCTCAGGGATGGAGGACTAAAGAGGGAGAAGGTGAAAGACACGTTCAAGGAGGAGCAACAGAAACTCTACAGCAAAATGATTGTAGGCAACCATGAAGACCGGAGCCGCTCCTGAGCCCTCTGCCTCCAGCACTGTTACTGGGCCTGGTCAGAGCCCTCCGCCTCCAGCACGAGCCAGGGCTTGTCTGAAGCAGCTCTGAATCTTTGGACTTTGGCTGTTCCAGAGCTGCTTGGACTTGCTCCTCATCCTCTGGCTGTTCTTTCCCGGAGGCACTATTACTGCCTCGAGTCTTCAGGCCCTGGGCAGGTCTTGGCGAAGATGCCTTCTTGTTACTGTTACAGTGAAGCCCCTTGCAGGGGCAATATTAAATGAAACACTTATGGTGTCATTTGCTTCCATATGGTGTTTACAAGCCCAGGGGAGGACTGGTGTGTTATGAACATGTGTGTCAGTCACAAGTCTCCCGTGGCACAGAAACTAGTGAGCTGCACTGAAATTAGCTGCCTTGACAACCAAGGGAGTCTTCGTGAGCCTGTGCTTCTCATTGTGTGGCACAAACCCCTTAGGAGCAGTATGTGGTCTCTGAGGGTATTTCCAGCTTTACTTCTGGAAAGAGAAACCTTTCCTTTTCCTTTTGCTGCCCTCCTGTTATAGCCTGACCCAGACCATTGCTTCTCCAGCATCTGCATAACAGCCTCTTTGCTGGGGTTCCTCAAGCAGTGAGGATCATCCTCCTTGGAAACCTTCCTCCGTCCCCTCGAACTGCGGGTTGCCAGGCAGTTGTCACTGGTGTAGCAGGTGGGGCTCTTGAGGAATCAATACGTGCTGTGGTGGAAGGCAGGGTGGGTAGGAAAGGCTGAGACTGTGGCTGGGGCAGGAGGTCCCCTTTCAGGTGTCTGCTGAGGGAAATGGTGGGATCTGATCTTGTTATGCACCAACATGTACATATATAATCTCAGCTTATTGCAAGGAAACAGAAATCTTGTGCTGGAGGTGGTACCCCTTGCCCTTTCAGTTCTGCAAGTGTATTTTTCAGTAAAACAACTTGTATTTGAGCATTCATCCCCTGTACTTTCCAATTTTCCTTATGTTCCTACAAAC
This sequence comes from Microhierax caerulescens, assembly GCA_035590215.1. Classification (NCBI taxonomy): domain Eukaryota; kingdom Metazoa; phylum Chordata; class Aves; order Falconiformes; family Falconidae; genus Microhierax; species Microhierax caerulescens. The sequence goes on along the minus strand of JAVJGJ010000038.1, from coordinate 210,913 downwards.
TAGCACTTTCATTGGCTCCTCTGCCTGCTCTTACAAGCAAATACTGTTTCACTGCTACCTGCAGAAGCCTGCTTGCATTTTCTAGAAGGCTAGAGAAGGCAGCACTGAAATGCTTCCTTTGTACCTCAAGTGGCGTTTGTTGGGGGCAGGCATCTGCTATCCCCCAGGTCAGGACAGCTATTCTGCATAAATGTCCTGAAATCTGAATTTCCCTGCACTAGATACCAACATGGATTCAAGGTAGTTCAGCGCCTGCTTCCTTTTATTCGTTATATCAAGACAGAAAAACGGAGAAGAGAAAGCAACAGAGAGGAAGGGTCCAGAAACTCCCCTAATCTTTCTCATGAGACAGGATGCACATACCCCCACGTTATCCCCTGCCTCCATGCTTCGCATTGCTAGTGGCTGCAAAGCCCTTCTCTTGGGTCAGTTGGGTCATCTTTACCTGTGCACAATGTGCAAGCAGGGGATGCACAACCTGTGTCCATAGTAGAGGAACCTCATTTTCCATGGTGTGCTATTCTCCACAGTCGTGGCTTAACCCCAGCTGGCAACAAGCACCAGGCAGCCACTCACTCACACAACCCACCCAGAGGGATGGGGAGGAGAATCGGAAGGGAATGTAAAACTCAAGGGTTAAGGTAAGAACAGTTTAATAGGTAAAGTAAAAGCTACACAAGCAAAGCAAAGCAAGGAATTCATTCACTACTTCCCATGTGCAGGCAGGTGTTCGGCCATCCGCAGGGAAGCAGGGCTCCATCACACGTAACCGTTACTCAGAAGACAAACACCATAATGCCAGATGTCCCCCGCTTCCTTCTTCCCCCAGTTTATATACTCAGCATGACGTCATATGGTACGGAATATCCCTTTGGCTAGTTCAGGTCAGCTGTCCCGGCCGTGTCTCCTCCCGATTCCCCATGTCCCTCCAGCCCTCTCACTGGCAGGGCCCAGGAAACCAAAAAGTCCTCGACTTAGTATTGACATCACCCAGCAACAACTACCATCAGTGTGCTCTCATCTGTGTTCTGGCACCAAATCCAAAACACAGCACTGCACCAGCTACTAAGAAGAAAATTAACCTTATCCCAGCTGAAACCAGGACATCCACCTATGCCAGGACCATCAACTTACATAAGAATAAACTGAACTCTTCCCAGTATGATACCTGAGAGGGGAGAGTCCTCCTTACAGTGACGTAAAGCTACACTTAACAGCATATGATCTGCTAACATACAGTTAGGGGAAACGTTTCTATACCAAATTGATTTACCTTTGCTTCTCATAGTGCTCAAAATGGGATCCTTCATAAGTACACACACAGAGACACATTACCTGCACAAACATTGCATTCAATTATCAGTGATTTGTTACACATGATCACCATTAACATCCAGCCCTGCCAAAAGAAACCAGGCTGTTCTGTTTGGTGATGGAGATGCCCTTATTGGCCCCATGCTTTTCACTGTTACCCCAATTTCACGTACTTCTCCTGCCCAACTTCAGCTATGGCAACTGATCTGGGGCAGGCAGCAGGGGGGAAGAAAACACATCAAAGCCTGGTATCGTTTCCTTTCCACCTAAGGTAACAGAACAAAAGAAGCCGAAACCAAGCAGGAGATAGTTATAATGACGTCTACAGGACTGAAGTGTATTGCTTGTGCTCCTGTGCTACCAATAGAAGACAGAACAACTGCTCCTTGCTGACAGATACCTCGGTTGCCCAGGCTAGGACCCCTTCTTCATTAGGAGTGTATGACAGCATTAAGTGCCTATTCACTGGCATTTCAGTTCACTTGTTTTACCCAGTTCGTTAGGTACAGCTCCTAACACCAGTTCACCGATCCTCCATCAGTGTCTATTGACTGATGGGGCTATACTTTGCTACTTAAAAAAACAAAAGAAAAGGAAAAGTGCAACCCTTAGGTCCTTGGCTGTTGCTGTATTCATACAGAGTTTTTGACCATCGTCTTTTTGTTGTAGAAGAAATACTGGGTATAGCATATGCATTATGGGACTTAGCCTGTAGCATCGCTAAGTTTCAGTTACCAAGCAGGTGTGCGTTACCCTGTAGTGACTCTATACCATTTAATCATAGCATTTTACAAGCTGTATTTGCTCCATTTCCTGCTTGAGTCATGTGCTTTTACCCAGAAAGCTGCTGCTGACCTCTGTGGCAGCCCTGGCAGCCTCTGGCTGGGGGAGAAGAGCTGATCCAGCCCCAGTTTTGCCTGACAGCTTTGCTGCTCAGGCTCCAAGGCTTGCAAAGCTTTTCCCTTGCTCAGCGGGCTGTTTGGGCTTAGATTGCTGCACTGTGCCATGGTTTGGCTGGCTCTGGAGGGTGCCTCTGACCCAGAGAGCTGTGGGGTGCCCAGGCAGTGCCACCCTCCCTGGGTCCTATGGGTGCCCTTTCCCCATGTGCTGAGCTGCAGACACAGCCCTGCACTGGGGCCGACATCACTGCCTGCCTGTCCCCACTGCCTGGGCAGGATCTCCAGGCTCTCCTTCACCTTTCCCCAGCCAGCAGCATGCCAAGCACTCACCCACATCCCTCCTGTCCTCTGGGACTGTACACCCAGAGCTCTCCTCTCTGGGGTGGGGGAAGTACGGGCATTGGCTTCAGGTCATGCGAACACCACACCACAGCCCCTGCAGGCATGGGCAGGGGCTCTGCACTGGCCTCACACACACTCCAGTGCCTGCAGCAGTGTGCCCTGCACCCCTGGGTGCTTGGACCCAGCTGCAGGTGCCCACAAGACTTCTGCCCACAGCTGGCTCCCCCAGCCCTTGTCACAGAGGCTGTGGGGATGCGCAGGAGCCTGCCCACCCTCCCAGCTCTGCAGGCCCTCCAACTGCCCCGCCATGCTTGGGGAACATTTCCAGCAGCCTTGCTGCTGCCAGGATGCTCAGCAGCAGGCAGGGAGCTGGCTGGACAGGTTAGGAGGCACACATCCATCTTTCCTTGGCTCCCCCTCCCCATGCCCCCAGTCAATATGTCTCTCTCCGATGAGAAAGTTAATAAATTTAGCTCTAGATTAAAAGTATCGATCATTTCATTTGTAAGCGATAAATAACCATGGGGGGAGCACTGGGCGGCCCGCAGGGTAGGGGCTGCTGGCTCTGGCTGCAGCAGCCATGCAGCCCGCTGGGGCCAGGGGCCCTCATATGGATTCTGCCCGGATGCTGGCATTGATTTGCTATTAGTCTCCACGCACCACCCAGTAGCACATCATTCCCGGAGCCGCTATTAATGGCCTTTTGATAAATAATCACTTGTAAGTCAATAAATTTTTATTAAAGAGTGTGGCGCTTTGATTTATGAAAATCCGACGGGGTTTGTCTGGGAGAAAAGGGATGCAGAATTGAAGCGGAGCAGCTATCCATCTGCCTGCCAGGCTGCCCTGCCTGCGCTCGCATCCACACGCCCCTGGGGCTACGGGCCCCAGGCTCTGCCACACACTGGCAGGAGCCCTGCCCACCTGCCCCGGGGCTGCCCAGCCCCAGGCAGGGCCCAGCTGAGGGGCGCAGGGTGGGTTTGGGGAGGGCAGAGCTGGTGCTGGCCACTGACCAGGCTTCGCACGCCCTGCTGAGTACCACTCTGCAGCAGCAAGCCACAGCAGCAAGTGGCCAGTGCTGGCTGTGCAGGAAGAGAGCAGCAGTGGGCAGAGTGAGCAGGAGAGCAGGGTGGTGCTGGCCACTGCCCCGGGGGCCTGCACAGAGCAGCACTGCTTGGGGACCCGGCCGGCTGCAGGGACATACAGGGCAGCCAAGCTGCAGGAATGCACAGGGCAGCCAGGCTGAGGCTGCGATTTGTCACCCTCCCCAGCTACAGCAGGCCCTTTGCCACCTGCTTTATTTGTCTCCCAGCCCTGACGTGGCATCAGACAGGTGTTAAACTACTTAATCACTTTAAAATTGTTTTAATTTTCTGTTTTGTATTGATCTCCACAGCACCAATTAATCAGCTCACTGGACCAGGCAGTTAGTACATTAAAAATTGTCAGCCACGCTGGGCAGCTTAGAAAATGTCAAAAAAATATCCTGACAGCAGCTCCTCACTTCTGCCGTGGGGAGCCTGGTCCTGCAGAGTGCTGGTGCTGCCCATGGATGGTGACGTGGCTCTCCCAGCCCTGCCGCACAGACGGGTCGCAAGGAGCACGCAGCCTCCGCCCCAGCCCCATGCACTGCACTGCCCATGCATGGGACCTGCCCTCCCGTGCCCTTGCAAAAGGCCCATCAGCTCTGCCACCCACTGGCATTTGTCCCATCGAGGCAACTGAGAGGGAAGCATTCCAAGCCCCACACTCGCTGCAGCAGGGCTTGACCGGGACCTACAGGATGAGACTGGTTTTCCTCAGCCCTGGGAAAGCACTGCCAGGCAGTCAGTGCTCCTTGCAAAGTCCCTCCACCCCAGCGCGTGGCAGAAAGTGACACATTGGAGAGGACTTGAAGCCAAATGTGGACCCCGGGGCCTGGGCAGACGGGTTGCACAGTGATGGTCTGCAGCCCCACACCATGGCTTCATGCCACAAGGCTGGTGCTCAGGGCCACTGCAAAGCCCCAGTGCTCCAGGGTCTTCAATTGTCCCTGGGGGTGGACTTGGCCACCAGTCCATCCCGAGATGTTGCCTGCAGCCACAGGGGAGAGCAGTTTGGGATGCAGCCCCCAGCACTTCCTCCATGCCCATGCCCCACTGCTAATCAGTATATGATGGGCCGGCAGCACCTTATCTTTTATTGATTTCCTCCCAAGACACAGCTGGTCTGTTTGCTCACACCTAGCTGGCACTCAATTGGCTCTTGGCTGAACAACTGCTGAGCTCGCTGGGCCCCCAGCACTATGCCTGTGCCAGAGGACTCCCTTTGGCATCCTGAGAGCTGGGGACAGATGGCCCTGTGTGGCACCCACCATTGGCGTGCAAGGGCTGAGCCATGGGGAGCTGCAGCAGGGGGGGTGCAGCCCCATGTGCACATGTGCAGCCCCTGCTGTACAGGGGTGCAGCACTGGGAGGGGGACCCACCAGGTTGGCAGGCAAACACACCAGAGCTATTGACGCCACATCAATCCTGCAGGCCCGACAGGTGAATGGGCTCTCACACCATTAAGATAAATGATATTTATTTGCTGCTAAGAGGTTCCAACATGAGGCCCCAACAAGTGACTCTTGAACCAGCACCTCTTGCTGCCCGTGCACACACAAACCAGGGAAAACCCTGGAAAGAGTCCCAGGGCTGCCTTGTTCCTGTGGGCTTTTCCTGCCACACACACAGAACCACAGCCCCAGCCCCTTCCCCTGCCTGGCACGCAGACCTTGCCCCATTCATGCTATCCCAGCTCCTTCTCTGGCCCAGCCTCACGAGGGGACCCTGGACCACATGGCTACGAAGCAAGCGCTGGGACCTTTATTTTATCAATGCTGACAGCATGGCCACGCCTGATGCTGCCCACACATGCTGCTCCCAGCCCTGCAAGCTGTGATCCCTGGGCAGAAGCCACCAGGAAGGGGGCAACAGCCACCCCATACCCACAGCCGGGCATCTGCTGGGGGGTCACCCCTGGCAGGAAGCAGGTGGCCGGGCCAGGTGCCCCACAGCCCAGAGGAGGGGACTGTGCCGGCACTTAGCCACTGTGCGTGCCCAAGCCCAGCACCGAGAAAGCCGCGCGGTGCTTCCTCAGCAGCAGCCGGATCTTCTCATCATCTGAGTCAGGGTCCAGGGGCTTGTTGTACTCGTCGTCCTCGGTCTCAGAGGCCGCCTGCTCTCCACCAGAGCCCCCCACCCGCTGTGAGGACGAGGAGGGCTCCAGGGCGCTCTTCTTCCTCCATTTGGTCCGTCGGTTCTGGAACCAGACCTGCCACCCCGCGGCCCCAGCTCAGTTAGCAGCCACCACACCCACACGCCCTGTGCCACGCAGGTACCACCACTCACCTTCACCTGGGACTCAGTCATGCCAAGGGAATAAGCCAGCCGTGCTCTCTCTGGACCTGCCAGGTACTTGGTCTGCTCAAAAGTCTTCTCCAGAGCGAAGATCTGGTGCCCTGTGAAGGTTGGGCGTGTGTGCTTTTTCTTGTGGATGCTGTCGGCCAGGTGAGCAGGGGCTGTGGAAAAGGAGGAGGGAGGTGGGTGAGTGCCTGGGCGCTTTGCAGTGCATGGCTTTGGGCAGCTCTCCCCTTCCTGAACACAGCACCAGCACACCTGCCAGCCCTCAGCACCCACAGAGTCCCTCCACGCTGTTCCACCCTAAATTAAAACCGTATTCTGGCTTCAGGGCTTCAGCCCCATCGCAGGGGTGCTGAGCTGCCCTCTGTGTGGGCCCCACAGAACCAGGGCCAGGCTGTGTACCTCCTGTGCGGGGACAGTGCCAGCTTGTTGTGCTGAGAGGGGAACGGTCATTAGCAGCAGTGCATGGCCTCAGAGCCACACAGCACTGGGAACACTGTACCCCTGTGCCCCACACCCCACAGGATGTGTGATGGGAAGGCAGGCACAGCTGGTCTGCGCCTAGCTGTGCCAGGAGCAGATGGCTGAGCTGCCTGACCCACCTACTCCCAGAGCATTACCTGGAGAGAGGGGAAGGGGACTACGGCTGCAGGTGCTGAGCAGCTGCACCCAGCCCCTGGCCCTGAGCTCCCTGGGGTTCCCCACGGGACAGCGGGTGCACCCATTCCACCCACCCTCTGGCACAGCAGCAACGTGCTCTGCAATCCTGCTGCCCTCTCCACCAGGCAGGCAGCACTGCAGAAGTTTTTTTACCAATAACACATGCTCCCGAAGCAGGGGTTTGCCCTCTTGGCAGGGGGGC
>JAVJGJ010000038.1:125766-180177 GCA_035590215.1 Microhierax caerulescens | reverse complement strand
GTTTCCGGGAGGTCCCGCGGCTCCGTTGCGTGCCTTGTGCTGGCGTGGCTGTGCTGCTGCTAGGTGGGGGACAGCACGGCGGCTGGTGACACGACCACTGCCGAGCCAGCATCTTTGCCGCTGCATGGCATGGGTGTGCAGGGCTCCGGGGAGCTCTTGCCACGGAGAGATGTAGAGAACGGTAATAACAGTTAGGGTGTGCTGTTAGAAGTCTAGATATTTAGATATTGATGATGAGACCGGTGCTGTCTTTATCTGCTTTTAATTTGTCCCGTTAACTAGATGCTGGGTGGCTTGTGCGGTGCTGGCCATCTGCTTCCACAGAAAGGGCTGCACAGCGAAACGTGGCTCCGCTCTTGCGCTCTTATAGCTTTATCATCTCGCACGGTATCTGTCAGCACTGACTGGCACTTTCTTGGTAGCATTGACACAAGCTTTCTGGGCTCAGTGGTACAGCGGATGATGGATGTGGGTTTCTCACACGTGGACGACCTCCAGTTCATATCGCGTGTTGCCAGTGAGCGCTCGGAGAGGCAGAGCGATCGGCGCTTGCAAGGCGCGTCTCTGTCTGTAGTCTGAGCACAAGAGAATGAAGTCCAGAGCTGGTAGGAAATAATCAGATTTGCTTAAAAAAACAAAGAAACCTCTTCTCAGTGTTTTGCTGGGCTCAGAACCGTGAAATGGTTTTTGCTTGCAGGCTCCTTTCGTGTTTCCAGCGTCTCGCACTGTTCAAGGCTCGTGGTGCAGTGGAGGTGGGGGACCAAGCTGGGATGCTGGTTATGTGGTGCTAGCTTCGTTCCTCTGGTGGTGTGAAATAGGTGATGCTCAGCTCTTGACAAGGAACTTGGTGGTTCCTTCTCAAGAAGAGTCTTCTGGGGCACCTTTTTGAGCAGAGTGAACAGATGTCACTGCACTGTTCATTGGATTTTTTTTTTTTTTCCCTGCTCTTTTTACGTTCAGTGATATATATTCACATGGAGACTCTAAAATAAATCATTATTGCAGAAGCACCTTTTAAAACTTGTTAGCTGTGGGTTTTCTTCCCCAGTACCTTTGCCTCTTAGGACCATAAATGGCTTCCTAAAGCAGGGGAAAACCATTATTAATTACACTGCCTAATGAACTCATTTGGCTTGCTGCCCAGCTTCCAAAAACAGCAGTAGCACCAGGCTGGATACTGTTGTCTCACTGTAATTATGTTTATATGGAAAGTTAATTTTTGTTTTCATAAATTGATTTGAGGCTTCTGGAAGCTATTTGGAGATAATTAACTTTGCCCACACAGACCTATATAAGGGTATTTGTTTACAAGGTGGCGCTCGGTGCTGAAGCATGGAGGTACGTTCCTGGGTTCATCTGGAAATATTCAGTTAGCAGCTCAGGGCAGCTGTTTCCAGGTTCAATTCCTTCTTTTTGGACAGCAGTGGCAAGCAAACGCCATAGTCTTGGGATTTTTCAGCCTGGTAGCAGCCCCCAGGGTGCACCCACTGTAGCCATACAGCCTCCTCTCACCTCCACATACACCAGTGAAAAACCTGGCCCATCCTCTTAGTGCACCAGCAACTCCCTCACACACCCAGCAAGATGTCCACAGGGGATGCAGGGAGCTCAGGGAGGGAGATGCCCCGCATACTTGCTGATGATCCAGAAGTGGTCTTACCTTGGTCCTTGTCTCTATCTGAGCCCCGCGGTCCAGCAGCAGCCGTACCATGATGATGTTGCCCCGGCGGGAGGCTATGTGCAGGGGAGTGATCCCATTCTGACAGAAGGAACAGCAGTCTGTTAGAGGGAGAACCCCCTTCTCTTTTCCCTGCAGGGCTGCAAGGAGGCATGGTATGAACAAAGGACAGAGGAGATCTAAATCCGTGCCCAGGGACGATGCAGGGGAACAGCTTGTTTCATAGGGCTGGGAGAGAGAGGGTGAGGACCTGCTCCTGCCTGCAGCTAAAGGTTGTGGACAGAAGCTGCACAGAGCCTGCAGGAAAGCATCAGCTCACGGATTTGGCTGCACTCATGGGACTGAAGAGGCACACCAACTGCAGGGGCTATCAGCTCTGCCCTGCAGCAACAGCAACAGCTGTCCCTCAGCCTGGACACAAAGTGTCCCAAAGAGCTTCCAGGGATGTGTCGCTGCATCCGACAAAGGGGAGACACAGCAGAAAAGGCCCACACTGGTTATTAATGGCAACTCCTCAGACACACATCAGTGTGCTACCTTCTGCATGGTCCCACCTCTCCAGCGTACCCTGGCAGCTGCTGCTGCACCTACATGGAAAGGTGGCACAACGTCCTCTTCTGGTGCTGGAGCAGAACCAGTCCCAGCAGCCTTCCCACTCTGCACTCACCTGGGGTGTGAAGTTGACACTGGCTCCACGGTTCAGCAGTAATTGGGCCACACTGAGGTTCTCGTAGTGGGCTGCAATGTGCAAGGGTGTAAATCCAGTCTAGGGGAAAGAAGGAGGGATCAGCCCAGCCAGACACATGCTCCCTGCTGAAAGGATGGATAAATACAGCATACCAAGCTGCTGTTCCCCCTGGGGATGTGGGAAAGCTCCCAGAGACAGGGTGGGAATGCCACACACCTTTGAGAGGACATCAGCGTTGGGGTCATTCTGCAGCAGCACGGCAGCTGTGCGAGTGTCATCATTGCGGGCTGCAATGTGCAGGGCGGGCAGGCGGACCTTACCCTTTGTTCCATAGTTGATAAGGTGAGCAACCACGTTCTCATGCCCTTGCTGCAGAGCCACAGCTAGTGGCGTGAAGCCATCCTGCCAAGGAGAGGCAGGTGAGAGGGGGAGAGCCAAGGAGCCATGGCAGCATCTGGCACATCCAACAGCAGCCCCAGCAAACAAGGCCCCAGGGTCCTCCCCAAGGGTCTCACCTCTGTGGCTACATTCTGGTTAGCTCCATTTTCCAGCAGGAACTTAACAACTTCCAGGTGGTTTTCCTGCGCTGCCATGTAGAGGGGCGTGAATCCTTTCTGCAAACACAGGGCCATGCACATCAACACAACCTTTCCTTGAGTTTCTTAAGTTCCTTGGAGACCTACACCCCATCAACACCCACACCCCTAGCTCACTGAACTGGGACAAAAGCATACACAGTGTGGGTGTTTAAAAGGAAAAAACTGGCAACAGTGGAGCAATCACAGAGACCTGGAGCCTGAGGCTTCCCACATCCAGAAAGAACCAGGAGATACTTCACAAGAGTCAGTCGAGGAGACGCTGCCTTCCACTCACTGACACTACTCTCCTTTGCTCCAGGGTCCTTTCTCCCGTCAGACAAAAGCTGAAGAGCTTGCAACCCCACCAGGCCCAAGAAAGAGAGGGCGAGGGAGGCACGGCATGTAAAGCTGCAGGGTTTGCTGGAGACCTCATGGCTGTGCCAGGGAGGCATTGGCCATGAGTCCTCCCTGGACGACTTCAGCATGCTTGTGTGTGCTGCCATGGGCTCCCTCTGCAGAGAGACCATGCTGGTCTCCCCACATCCCTCCCCACCACTTGCATACTCATCTTCTTCCAGGAGTCTGGCAGAGTCATCCTTGCCCCTGAACAGGACTACAGAGAAACTCTAAAGGGCTCCTGAGGAGCCCATGCCGGGCACAGTTCCCACCATGAGAGCACCATTATCATGCATGCTGGGTGCTTTTCCCACCCCAGGGCACTCTACCTGTGACTGGGCATTGACGTTGGCCCCATAGTTCACCAGTTCCCGGACCACGTCCCGTTGTCCAGCCAGGGCAGCAATGTGCAGGGCTGTGTTTCCCTTCTGAAAGACACCACAGGGCAGCGCTCAGGGGCTGGAGCAGCCCGGGATACCAGGGAAAGACGGGGCTGACACGTGCTGACACACGTGCCAACAGAGCAGCTGGCCAGGGGAAGCCTGTGGGGCTACGAAGCCCTCACTCCATGCTCCATCCCTGCAGCTATGCTTCACATTTGCTGGCCCGGGAAGAGGGTGATTTCATCTTTCCCATGAAGTTACTGGCAGCAAAAGCTGTATGCATTGTCAGGCTCTGTGTACCTCCAGCACCAAGAGATGAGAAGGGGGGGGAGGATGGGGGAGCTGAGCTGGCAGTCTTGAGGCAAAACTGCAGTGTGTGCCCGGGTAGCCAAGGCGCCCAGCAGAGATAGGGGATGATAAGCAGGCTGGAAAAATGCAGACACAGGCTCTTCCGACTTGTGTCTTTGCGTGGTGCGGCAGAATGCCAGACCCTGCTCCACGCCCTGAGCCCTGCCAGAGCACTGGGGAGGTGGCAAGCCAGCCCCCTCCTGCTCTCACAGCCTTTCAAACAGTGCTGGAGGCTGCTCATTTGTCAGCCCTGCTTGCCTGCGCCGTTGTTCTGCTTGTCACCGAGCAAGAACCACACCCTGTCGTGTTGATGCAAGGGAGGGAACGATATGCTACTTAAGGAGCACCAGACAGAGATTTCCAAGTTTGCTACAATGGTTCCAAGGCCATCTCAGCGATGCAACATGAAGGGGCTGCCCTGGGGCAGCGAGGGCTGACCTGAGTGTGCAGCCAGTGCCAGGAGGAGATGAGAGTAAAAACAGCAGAACATGTGGCTTCTGTTACTCCCCTCTTGAGCCTTCAGTGGCCCCTCGTGGCCACCACAGGGGAGAGGCATGGATGGAGAGGAACCTCACACCCACCCGGCAGTACCCAGTACAGCTTCAACTGTGCTGAAATCAGGGCGCGGGTCCCAGGCCCCAGCCCAGCAGCACCGCCACCAGCACAGCCTTTCCAGGGTCTGAGAGCAAACAGCATGATTCACTGCTCTCATTCTCAGCTACTGCTGGCACGTCTGGCAGCAGTGGCAGGATGCAGAATTATGACTAATGTGACCAGACTCCCTTGTGCTCACCTTGGTGGTTGTCTCCAAGACGATCTCCTTGTGCAGCAGCTCCACCACCATTTTCACATGGCCCTCCTTGGAGGCCAGGTGCAAGGCGTTCAGCCCGTTCTGGGGGAAGCAAAGGTGGGAGAGGGGTATTAGTCACATGCTGGGGCTGGGGCTCTCTGGGGAAGCCCCTACTCTGAGCTCCTGTGCAGACACCACTGTGGGCATTTGGCTCATGCTGGAGAAAGTCCAGGCTGGTGGGAGCAGAAGCCATTGCCTTGCCCTGGAGCCCTGTGTTGGCACCCAGCATGACAGCCATGGTTAGCTTCATGCTGCCAGGGCAACTGCACACAGCTGAATGCTGAGTTGCTGACTAATGCTGGAGGTTTCTCTATGAGCAAAACACACAGCCCCCCTAGACAATTTCCTATGGACGGGTGGCACCACAGCTCAGCATGTGTGTGCTTGATGCCACAGGCACTGTTTCAGTCCTCCCGGCTCATGACACATTTCTGATGTCAACTCCTGTCTTTGCCCAAGTGACTTTCCTCGGGGTGCTCCTGCACACGATTGCCTGCTCGCAATCAGACTTCTCAGACCTGAAGCACAAAGCTGAGCTTTGTGTATGGCCCAGAGTGAGGATGCAGCAGGGCTGCTGTCTAAGTGCACATGCAAACCTTAAACTTAACAGTTACACAGACAAAAGTGCAGTGAGAAGCTCTGCCTGGGACAACGATTTTATTAAGCAGCAGCCAAATTTAATTCACAACAGTTCAGGAGCTTCCAGTCCACCATCTGGCTTCTTCCTGGCTTTGCAGACCGCCTACCAACAGCCCCATCCTGCAGCCCCTGCTCAGCATAGGGTCAGCTTTGCTCCCTCAGCGTTTAACTGAAGCAAAGAGTGCAGAGAAAGTGTTTGCTGTGCCACTACTAAGCTCTACCAGTTCCAGGAAGCTCCCAAAAAAATGAAGTGACTTCTCAGCAACATCTCTACATGTGCCCCAGTTTAGGTCATCTTTTTCCTACACATGGAAAAGGTGAGGTGCACTAGGTGCAAAGGGCTGGCCAGCACCCTTTTAGCATCCTTGGGCTGCCAGAAGGGGTCAGGCCAGCCAGCATGCTAAAGGCTGCAAAGAGAGCTTCTGCTCCATTATTTCTGACACCCTCTGCTGCTTCCCAGATGCGAATAAAAGGTCTGGGATATTTGCTAGCAAAGAGGTTCAGTACTTGCAGGCAATGTCAGATGTCACTTTTCCCCCATAAGGCAAATGTCCCTTGTCCCTCACTTCTCCCAGGTGGATGCATTATGTTTACTCACCCCTACGCAATGCTGTCATGTGGCAGAGAGACATCAGCTCCCTGGGAGCACGCAGTCCTGCCCAAGTACTCCACCTCCCAACCATCTGTTTCAGCTCCTGTAGAGTGCTGGAAGGTCACTTCACAGAATTGCTTCATCCCCACCTGAATATAGGTAGGGGAGCAGAAAATGTCTGGGGAAGCTCCAGTTCCAGCACTCAACACTCCAGTTAAACTTAGAACAGCTTCAAGAGTGTTATCATACTAGAAAAAGGTTTCCCACCCTCTCTTACTCAAAGCATCAGTTATCCAGGATCACAGTTGAAGACTCACAGATTCTTTTTCTCAACTCTGATTACAGCACAAAGAGCAAAACCCTAAAAATTCACAGGCTTCCTCAGCACACCAACTCCAAAATCCCCGAGAACCTCAAGCACAAAAGGCCTGCTTCCAAGGGAAAATGAAGTGGGAATGTTGCAAAACTCACAGAACAGAGCCACCAAAAGGAAACAGTCCCCAACCAGGCCTGGCTATATCACACGTATCACCTTGGACAAGCCCAGCTCCTTTGAAGAAACATCTATGCAACCCCACATAGATGGTCACTGACACCCTCACCTTCATGAGCTCACAAGTCAGATATGTGGCCACAGACACACATGCTTTTTTTCCATTACACTTGCACGACAAACGACTGGAGTGCAAGACAGATGCTTGATTGCTCTTCTTGGCACATACATCCTTTTACACAAGGGATTCATAAATAACCTTTTTGAATGCTGAAAACCTGTGAGGAATCATTATTCTCTGGCCTTACAACAATAAGCACAATGTTTGCAGGAGATAGTTTCCCAGAGGCCCATCGATATTTCTGCTCCAGGAAGAACACAGGCTGTTTTGCATATCTGCTTTGTCTTGACAGATCATCTGAACCAAAACTGCCACAGGATGTACTTAATTTCAAAGGTGCTGTATTCCCCTCACTAAGTGCCACAAACGCTTCCCAGAAATCCCAGTCGCTGGCTGTCAGTGCGACAGACACAGCCCTACAGACAAACACAGAAGGCAGGACATAGCGCTTTGCCTGCACCAAAACAGGGTCATGCCACAGACTGCCCACTCTGCCCGCCCCAGCAGAGACTATCCCCTAGGACCGCATGCTGGCACAGAGCTGTTCTTGCTGGTGAGGGTCCTGGCAGCAAGATGTGCCCATCCTCAGGCTTCCAGCTCCTCATGGATGATATGGGAGTATGCAGGAATTTGAAACACAACGGAGGTGAATGATGAAGGCACTGATGCAGATGGCAGCAATGAAGGGGGTTAAATTGGAGGGATGAAGATCAGATGGCATGTCAAGGTCTCTGCACTTGAGTAAGAATACAGGGCCTGTGGGATAGGTCTGACCACATATATCCCTCTTTATTCTATACAGGACATGTGAGGTTGGACCTTTCTCACAGGTCTGATATTCCTCAGAAGGAAACCCTAAAGTGCCATCTAACCTCAGGGACATGGCAGGAACCAGTGCAAAGACGTCACCAAAAGAAGTGCCTCATACTGTTGTAGCCACGTGCTCCCCGTCAAGGTGTTAAATCCCTTCACCAGCACCAGAAATTGGGTGGCAAACAGGACTTGCAGCTGGCCAGTGGAGACAGCTGATGACTGTCTCTCTGGGTGACGAAGAAGATCAAAGTTATCATCTTTAGCTTGGGGCTGGGTCTTCCTGTTTTAATTCTTTGCAGACCCCTTTCCAGAATCACATATTCCTCTGCACGAGAGCGGTACAGGAGCAGAGTACAATGCAGAAATCCCTCCTCTGCTTTCAGGTTTGTCATTCAAAATGAGTGAACGTCCGTGGCGTGATCTGCGTGTGGAGTCTCCCATCTCAGAAGGCATGGGCCAGCATGGCCAAACACAGCCCCCACCTACTCTTGCTCCTCTCCTCCAGACAACCACAGGAACTGACAGGTGGAAATTCTCTGAGCCACTTTTGAACAGGCAAAGTAATACGATTTTCCTTGCCAGGCTCTGCTCTAGCTTCTACACACACAGAGCATGCATGAATGTGCCACACATGGCAGCATCCCCACTCCTTCCTGGAGAGGATTGCAGCACATATGTCAGCAGCAGGGTCTCCCTGCTCCTTGTGACTTGCTTTCCCAGAGGTCTGTAAGGGAGCAGTGGGGTGCATGAAATACCTGTTTACCTCTGCTTGTTTGTGGCTAAGTGGAAGCAAGGGCAGTGTGACTGCTTCCAGTGACCGGCCTGCTGCTGTGGCTCAATTACAGGGGCTTCTTCTCCCCTTCATGAGAGACTAAGGGAGGAGGAGCCGGTGGTTTAATGACTGGGCCAAATTCTGAAATGAAGTACAGCAACTTGGAAGATCCCCAGGTGCAAGCACGTGATCTGCTCAGTGCCAAGTACAAGCCAAGCCCTGCAGTCCAGTGCTAAGAGCATCTCACATGGCTTCTTTTTACAAACCTTGTACCTTTGGGGTCAGAGCCTTTAACCCATGAAGGGGACACCATGGAAAAACTCATCTTCAAAGGACTCTGAAACTGAACATTTTCTACCTCTTCTCCCTACAAGACCCTCTGATCTAAATCCCGTATGTCTCCAGACAGCCCCAGCATATAAGTCTGAGAGTACCTGGGTGCTGATTATGAACAAATAATCCAGATAATACAGGGATGAAAAAACTGAGCATCTCCTGAGCTTTCCCCAAACCTCATCTAGTGTTCCAAAGAGGAGAAGGGAAGCTGCAGTCTGCCCCAGGGGCCTTCAGAAGCCCAGCATCCCTGCACGGTAGCATCGGTCAGAAAAGGAAAAAAGACAGTGACATTTCCCCGGGGGAACCTGTCCGCAGTAACTACACTGGCCACTGCAGTGCACAAATAAGTAGGTCTGAACTATGCTTGGTTTGGGCACTTGATACTAAACCAGGTGCATATACATTTGTGCTACCTGCTGAGTCAGTCTCCCCAGCATCACTACTAGTGCTCTGGAAAGCAGCCAACAGTGCAGTCTGGCTGTCCCCTGCCGCTCAGCGCAAGCCCCCTGAGTCTCTCCCTACAGTACCTACCCCAGCTCAGGCTGAGCCACTTCCATTTGGCAGCTACACAGATACAAAACGTTCTGTCGATTACTTGCAAACAATTCTGCCTGCAGCTATCTTTCCCTGGGGCAGACCTGCCTGTGCCCTGGGCCAGGAGGGGCTACACCTGCCCAGCACCTCCTACACCACCAAGACTGGCATATTGCGAACATCCCCTGCTTCTGTTAAGCTGCAGCTTCTGGGAATCTGAAAGCCTGAGTGCTTCAGGCAAGGAGAATATCCCCAGCAGTGATTCCTGCTACTTGCCAGCCACTGTGCTACACCCTTCACAGGTACCTGCTCTGCCCTCTGATAAGCAGCTGAGCCCCTTTCCAACTGTCAGTTTCTTGTCACCCTAAAGGACCCCCAGATCTCCCTCTCTGCTTACCAGTTTAATGTCCTTTGCTATGCTCCAGCTAGTACTGCCAGGCTTCCCAGATTTGTACAGCTAGTGCTGCTCCCCCTGCCCCAAAGAAAATGGTCCAGATCTGCCTTCTGGTCAGCCATTCTCCTCCCCAGCATAGGACCTGTTTCCACTTGGTTCAGCTGTGGAAGGCTCCCCGGCAAGGGGCTGCTCTCATGCTGCTGTCTGCCCTTCGTGACCCCTCCCCTGGGCTCAATTCTGGTTAGGAGCTCCAGTGCCAGCTGCTTGGCACAGGCAGGGATGAGGGGCTGCAGGTTGACTGGAGCCTGGCAGGGGTGGTGCAGGTGAGAGGAGTTGGGGTCTGCCAGAACACAAGTCCACACACCAGGGATCCCCCCCACTGGGTTGGCAGTCACAGCTCCCTGCTTTGCTAGAGTGGTGCGCAGCCATCCCTCAGCTGGGCATGCCACAGCTCTGGAGACAAGTGCCTGGAGACTGCATGATGCCTTTGCAGGGCAGATCAACCCCAGGAAATTACCTCCACGTAGTGAAGTCGCTGCTGCGCTCCACCTGACACAGCACCTCTTTTGTCTCACCCCCAGATGCTTTGTCTGGAGCCAGGCACACCAGGCGCAGGAGGGTAGGGAGGTCAGGACAGAGAGCCTCTCCCACAATTTTTTTAAACTTCCTCCGCCAAGCAACTTATTACCAACCAACTCATATGCTCTGCCCCATGACAGGTGGAACTGTGGGATCAGGGCAGGTCCTCCCAGTCAGCTACGCAGAGCAGAGCAAGCCAAGCAGCCGTGGGGAACCTTCCTGCCTCCATCCTATGGGAGCAGTCTGTAAGGAGGGGGTGCAGTGGCTGCCACTGGGCCCGGGGGAGCCACCACACAGCATGCTTTCACATGAACCAGAGGTGGCACCAGAAGCCCTGTGAGTTTCACATACCTGGTTACAGGTGTTAATATCTACCCCATTCCTGAGGTAATCCAAGGCTTTCTCCAGATTCCCGGATCTTGCAGCTCTCAAGAAACCAGTTGCAGTATCGGCCTTGGGGAAGAAAAAGACAAAGCATGAGACAGAGTCCCTCTGTCCTCCCCCATCACCAGTGCAGGGCCAGCTCCTCAGCTGCAAGAACATGACTCCAGAGACAGGAAGGTCAAGGTGGGAACTGCAGGGACAGACTGAGGTGCCCCAAATCAGGTAGGAAGAGGCAGGGCTGGGACCTGGACTTAGAGTGAAGGCCATCCAGATGACAGGGCAGGAGACCTACACGAGGTCTGCAGCTTGTCCCAGCACTGCAGGCGTGGTAGGGAGGAACCTCTAAAGGGACTCTGCAACCATGGCAGTCTCCTTTGGCCTCAGAAACACCTCTGTGTCCTGGCTGAGAGACTGCAGTGATGGATGGAGCCTAGGCCACATCTGTGGTGAGGCCACCCCTGCTGCCCTCCAGAAACGGCTGGCCGTGGCGACAAGTTCAAGTACCGGCACCAGGGACAATGACCCTGGCTGAGCGCCCCACATCCAGGAAAGTCACAACTCTCTGTTCTGACAGAAAGAAGGCAGTCCCTCCCTGCGCCACTAAAACACAGCCACCCCAGGCAAGGCACAGCACTACCGCAAGCAACACTATTTAGCAGTGTAGGGCAGCAAATGAAGGCCATGGGATGGCTCACCAGAAGCTGTAGAACAGCAGGGTGGAAATGAAGTGGCACGGCTCTGTGAGGCTTGGACCTTGGACTGGTAATTGCGAGCATCTGCCTGCCTGCCTGCTAGGTCCAGCCCAAAGGGCTCTCCGCAGCAAAGAGCCATGAGACTTCCACAGCAAGGGCACGTGACACACTCCTCTGCCCTCAGCTCAAAAGAAAATCAGAACCCCTCTTGTACCACTCAGACTGGGACTGACCAAGGGATCTCCTGTCCTACAAAAGCCCATATCCTGCCATCCCAAGCTGTCCTCTAGTGCCCACAGCCTGGCTGTGGAGGAACACCCAGGATTAGGAAGCTCCTGGATAGGAGCTGGAAGCAGCATGGCCACTGAGGACAGCCCTGGAGGCAGAGCTAAGCAGGATGATGCACCACATGGGTTCAGGGCTTCTCTCTTCCCCTCTCTTTGCAGGATCAGTCATTTGAATTAGGACTTTGAAGCAGCATAACTCAGCTGCCTTCTACTCTCCTCCATCTGCCTACCCCAGCCCATCCTTTTTGCTTGACCCTCTTACCCCACAGAAACGTAGCCATGTCCTGGGCCCATCACTCCGCTACCCCCTGCAGAAGGAAGACCCATGAGAAGGTGTCCTGACCCCCACTGTGCTAGGCACACCCTGCAGGACCCCGCCTGGGCTCCCGCAGCTGTGGCTGGGTGCTATGGCCCCTTCCGGGGCAGCCCGCAGGGTCAGAGGGACAGGTGGTGGAGGGCAGCACCACCATGCCCTGTCCGGCTGCGCAGCCTCCACATGCAGGGGGAACACATGCTGATCGCCTGACCTCCTGTGCCAGCTGGCTCCGCTTGCTACTGCCTCAGGGGAGAGCCCTGTCCATCTGGAAAGAGCCCCCAGATTCACAGCAGAGCTGCTGGCTTTTTGGAGGGCTGTGAGCGCAGAGGAGACATGACGTGGTGCCTCAGTGCTCTGCTCGTGCAGGATGATCTACTGTAAGGGGCAGAAGGCAGCACTAGCTCTCTGCTTAGGAGTGCACATCTGCTCTCTGAGCTCTCTGTGCTGTTGGGGGTCTAGCAAGGAAACATCGACAGCTTCAAGCAACAGGTTGAACGCAAAGAGCTTTTCCAACTCCAGACCCTGCTAGAAGCCTCTGCATCTCAGGTCAGGATCAATGACAGGGCAGCACCTCAGCTACACTGCCGGCATGCCAGCCATAGCACAGACCTTCAACAGCAAACCCCTTGGAAAGTCCAAGCACAGCTCAGCCAGGGTCTCCCACCCACGGGACACGCATGGAACTGCGAAGATTAAAATGGTAGAACTCCACAGGCTCCAGCAGCAAAAGGGCTCCTGAAGCCCTAGCACGCTCAGCAGCAGAGACTACAGGCAGAAAGCAAGCAGAAAAGCAAAGCAGAGGTCTCTGTGGGCACAAAGGAGAAATGCATTGTATACTCACAGCCACGTCTGGACCGGACCTGCCCTTTCGTGCTGCCATAGCCCGGCACTTCAGCTGAAACCTGAGCCTGGTGTCCCCTCTCTCCCTCCTTGGTTATCTACTCCCCAGCTTTGAGAGAGCCAGTAAGTTACATTGCATTCTGTCTAAAAATACAGGCTCCCTCCTCGCTCCAACGCAGACCCTGCAGGGATCGCCAGCCGCTAATGGAATTTGTTCATTTTCTCTCCATTATTGTGTCAGACAGGATATTTAGTACCAAGCTGCCTCCGGAAAGCAGATGACTGCTGACAAGTGCAGGGAGCGGGTCAGAGCTGCAGGTACCACCTCAGGAACAGCAGAGAAAGAACAGCCCCACAGACATGCCCGGGAGCCTGGCATTTCACAGGTAACACCCACCACAGAGGAGAGGGGTCGCAGTTCCCTCCCAGCCCTCTGGATGGGGGTGGGGGTGGGGGGGTGTGGGGGTGGCGGGCAGGGCCTTGGAGAAAGTACTGAGGCATGAGTGCTTCAGAGGTACTGCCCCTCTGCTCCCCATGCACCTTTCAGAGGTCCATAGAGAGATGCAAGACATCAGACACCAGCAGTCAGACAACACATGCAGTCAGAGAAGAAGGGATAGCTCAGCTCAAATGCTAAAAGCAGGGGAAATAGGTGTGCATATGTTGCCCTTCCAATGTCAGTGTGCATGTTGAGAGTGCCCGCCTATCACTCAGGGCATTCGTTCACTAGGGAACTGAGGTACAGATTGGGTCACTGCCTTCTCCTGAATTTCAGCAAAAGGGAGCAGCAACAGCAAGAAACACAGAGACCTGTGGGCACAAGTAGATGTGCATATCAAAAAGATACACACACACGCTCCAGTCAGCACAACACCAGCGTACCTGAATACCAACACACACATTGCACAGCTACCATCCACTAATAAGCACACAGTGTAGTATGGGCATGCTACATGCACCTCCCCACTCTTATTTGTACACACATGTGCACACAGTCACTTGCTACCCACATGCCCCAGGATACACAGCAACTCCTTCCAGAAGCAGAGACTTCCTCTGCTGGTCTTCCTTTCTCTGGAGTTTGTAGTGTTTCTTTCCATTCTCCTTTGCCTTCCTAGCAATTTTCCAGGAAGGAGCTATTGCAGAGGGGAAAAGAAACTGCACTTGCATTGTGTACCTCTTGCACTCTTATGCAGCTGCTAAATCCTACACACAGGTATTGTGCTCCACAGACTTCTAGATGTTCAGGCTGTGAAGTGTCAGGGGGGCTGCTGCCAGCAATTCTCTGAGGGAGAAGTCTCAGATCTGGACTTTGCAAAGTACTCCAAGACCTTCTAAAGTAAAAAAAAAACAAAAAAAAAACAAAAAAAAAAAATAACCCAAAAAACCCATAGCGCAGCACATTGGACTGTGCTTCTATTCTCCTTCCTTTTCTTCCAGGAAAAAGCTCCCCTTGCCTGCTGACGATCTATATTTTTCCCTTTCCCTCTCCTGGCCGTGATCAGTGATGTCCTCTGTTCCCATTCACAGGTGTTGCTGCTCTCACAGCCTTGCCCCGCACAGCATTACTGCTGCTGGGTGAATGTCCTAGCCACTTCAACCCAACATGAGAAGCCCAGACATGGCCAAGCCCATTGCATCGTAGCTGTGGCTAAGGCAAGAAGCAAAGGGGAAGTTCTCCAAACCAGAGAGGTTCAGGCTGGGTTTCAAGGGCTGCAGTCAGAGGTTCAGTAACCCTGCTCTGTCTTCAGGCTGCAGTTGGAGTCCTGCTTTAATCTTTCCTGGCACTACCTCACTTGCACTCCCACCCAGGGAGGAGCCCTCACCAACTCCTGCACATCACTGATAAAAGGAAGGGAGGGTCTCAGCATCGCCTCCTTCTGTGAAAGGTGGCCACGTTTGTTTGTCGATAGCTCACTCGGTACAAGCTGCTAAATGATGCAAGTGGATGATTCCCAAGTGCAAATGAGTTCAGGGACTTCTGCTGATCTAACAGTGTTTTCTGGGACACAAAGACACAAAGGCAAGAAGCAAGTTGCCACGCTGTTCCAGACTGGAAAAAGGCATATGTGCATCCTGCTACACTGCCTTCTATACCTTATCTGTCCACTTGTGTCTTCTATCTGCAGGTCTTCTGCTGGAGTGAGTGACAAGGCAGCCTGAGTAGGGACTGAAACTCCTTTTGCTGTTTATATAGTACCCAGCATGAGGAAGGGATGAACTGGCTTCTTGCTGAGGAGCTCTGCAGGAGTTGGGATCCCTCCACTGCAAGGATGTGCACACGGGTCTGTGGGACTGCCTGGGAACATGTCCTACTACTGACAGGGCCAAAGAAAGGGACTGTGTGCCCTTTCCAACAAGTCTCTTGCTCCAGCAGTCCCTGGAGAGCAGCCTTGCCTCTGCCACACAACCACCAGGCCACAGCATGGGCAGGTGAGGGGCAGCACACCCAGTCAGAGGCTGCTAGCATCCACTAGACCTTCCCACTGCCTGCACAAAGTGCTTTGATGCTTAAAACCAGCTGATTTCCCTGCTCCATTGGAAGAGCCACAAGGATTAGTTACAAAGAGGGAAGAGTGTGGCAGCTTGCAGTCACTGTGAGGTTTTTTGAAATGGGCTGTATTTTCTTCACTCTGGACCCAGAGGCATCACACAGGCAGAGCTGCCCTGCAACTGAAACATGCAGTGCTACAGGGATATTCTCAGTCTCAGCTCTCAGTCTCATCACTCAGCCCCTGCCTGTCCCCTTCCCTGGTCTCTGCCACGTATCTTCAGAGTCTCTGGTCTCACTGAAGAACAGTGCTGCTCTTACACTAGAGAAGAGGAATTGCAGCACAGAATTTCAAACAAAAAATTACCTCCCACACCTTGCGGAGTGAAATACTTTCCGCAAACAGCAGCCAGACCCAGTGGCCAGGAAGTCTGGGTCTGCTTACCCAGCTGATGCCTGCATGGGAAGAGAGGGAAGCTGGCTGTGTGGCAGTTTTCCCTTAGTTCCTGGGTGCCAGAGGCAGAAGGATGCAGACCAGGACTATCTACACTATCCTTGGGGCAAGCACCCTCCTGCCAGCCCTGGCACTTGTTCAGTTTTGTTTCTTCCAGGCCTAGCTACTAGAAAACTTTGCCAGTGAGGAGCAGCAGGCTTTGCTGTGTGAAAAGCTTCCTATGGCTGCTTCATAGCAAAGATCTTGAAAGCAAGCACCACTACACAGGTTTCTTGCTGTCTCATGAGTTTTGGCATTAATGATATCTCTGCACTTCAAACTCTCTTGTCTTTTTTGTATTCTTTGGAAGTCGTGTGCTCCTTCCAGCAAGGAGCTTAGCAGCTCCTGCTCTGCACACTGCAGGCATCTGTTTGCAGCTCCATTGTTCTAACACTCTCTCAAAACCCCTTATCAGGAGCAACATGTGCCATCCTTTCTCTGGAATACATTAGGAGCAAAGTCAGCTGAGGTATTTTGCAAACTGGGATGAGCAAATCGTGTGAACAGCAGAGGAACAAGAAGGAGGGCCCCTTCCAAGAGTCATGTGCTGCTGCTAAGCAGAAGGCACAGCTTTACCATTGGCCCTACCTGGGGGAGGCAGCAGTAGCTTTTGGCCCTACCAAGCAGACACACTTCCTCCTGGACATGGCTAGTCTGCCAGTGAACAGGGGGGTAAACAGAGCCAGGCTGACACGGCTCATGGAGCAGAGGACAGAGGAGGTCCAGCAAGGAACCTCCTGGCAGCCTCGGCAGCACACAGTTGCCCCAACAAGCAAAAAGCGCCTGTATTGGCAGTGAGATGCAAACCTGAACTCTAGCATCAAAGCCATGTATTGCTACGGGTATCCTACCTAAACAGTGTGGAAAGGTCCAACTCACATCTAGGAGATCATCATCCAGTCACTTCCAGTCACTAGTGCCAGGGTGCTGGAACCTAAGGTCAGTGCTGCCAGCTGGGGAGGTACTGCAATAAACCTTGCTACATCCCTTGGCATTTGCTTTGGCATGTCTTTGCTCATGTGGGCTTGTGTCCAGTGGTGGGCATGATCCTCACCTTTGAGGCATTATTTCCAGCAGAGACAGGAAAATCTTACACCAGCGCAGCGGTTACTTTTAAGCAGTTGCCCAACCCAGGGATTTCTCTGGAGCCAGGGCTCATTTGGACCTCCTTGCCTTACAGATATCAAGTGCCCAGGTCTGCAGGTGAAAACTTGGATCTTTTCTCATCAGATGAGAAGAATATGTCAGTCCTGGAAACACACTAAAACAGCTGGTAAGGTTAAGAGCAGTCAAAGATGTCATCTAGGGGTCTCTCCAAGATGATCAGGGATGATCAGGAAAATTGAATCAGAGATTCAACTAAAAGTGCCCAGAAACAGAAAATCACACTGTCCACCTTACAGAAACTTCCTCTCCTATCTGTATTCACAGAAACTTGACGCTCTCAGAGGTCCCTGAAATGGAAACAAAACCTCCTGGCAGCTTTCTGCCTTCTTCCAAGTAGAAGACAGCATTCAGCACAGCACAGCATCTCCAGAGAGGCCACAGTAGCAAAGCCTCAGGCAGGCAGCCAGTGGAGCATGGAAAACAGGCTACCAGGCACATACTGCAAACCCAGATGAAAGAGAAAAGCAAAAGCAGCAGGAAAATTAAACAGATAAAAGCATAAATCTATATGCCCATATTCTGTTCCCTCATCATCCTCATCCCTGTCCCCATGGTTTAAAACAGATAAATCCATATGCCCAGGTTCTGTTCTCTAATCATCCTCACCTCTGCCCATACAATTTAGGACAGGTCCACAGATCTTAATAGGATTGATGAGACTCAAGGCACAAGAGGTCATCTCTGGAAGGCATCTGCCAAGCGAGTCTGTTCTCATTTCACACACCAGTCTGAGAAAACCCTTTATCCATGCTCATTTCTGCTGACTGGAGATTCCACAACAGCCCCAGGCCTCCCCAAGGCAGGTACCACAGAGGCTGATGGCTTATGTGCCCAGACCAGAATGCAAAGGGGAGCTCAACCATCTTGCAGCAGGTAAATTGGAGCATGCGGGAAATGAAAGATCTGCTCATGTTCCTGAGGCAAGGGGCTGTTAGAGCTGGAAGAGAACTCAACACAACTGGCAGAGGAGGAATCCCAAAGCAAAAGAAGGAGGGACCCTGGCAGGTTTGTGGGAAGGGAGGCAACTTGTCAATTAGTATTCTGAAAGTACTGAAAAGGGGGCAAGCTTTTAGGTGCAGGCACCAGACTGGCCCCTCCATCACGTGCAGTCCTCAATCATTACATAACTATGAGTAACTAGCTTCCAGAAAGTCCATTTTTATGCACTCTCAACAGGAGATGTAGTTCTGGACTGTCACTGGTGGTACAGTTCAGGGCCAAGGTTAACTTGGTCCCTGCTGAGCATGTTCAGATACAGAAAGCATCTGCATTGCCATTTTGCTCCTTCCTCCTCCCACCTCACAGGTCCCCTTTGCTAGCTGCTGAAGCTGGAACAGCTTCAGGACTTTGAGGAGGGTGGATACCAGAAACAGCTTAATCAGCATTGAGCAAGGACTTGGGAGCTGCCCCTACAAAACAGGACTGACCCTTCTGATAAGGCTTCCTTGGTGCTACAAACTATGGCTCTATGAAAGCTTGCCTATGTCAGTCCCACCTGCTACTAATGGATTTTGTAAGTAGTAGCATTAAGATCTTGTTTGGTCATTTGCAAACCAGCACTTCCCCAATGAAGCACAGCTCTGGGTCCAGCAGCAATGACGGAGGAGAGGAATAGGGGCTGATCCAGAGGTCTGAACAGGGAGCTGAAGACCGGGACATTGTTCCTTTCACACAGAGCCAAAGCAAGGCAAGAATTAACACAGCTACTGCTCCTGACAGCTGAGGCCATGCACACCCAGGGGAAAGCTGTCACTCTCCTTTGATGTTAGCAGGAGCCTCTGCTCTCTGCATATCCTGAAAAAGAAAAGCTATTTTTACCTCAGCAGAAAAACATATAGACTGTGACTGAAGACAATACACGAGAGCTTTTCACTCAGGCACTACACCTCTTCTAACAACATAACAGGTTTTACAGCTGCTGAGAGATGCAGCAGCACAGTAACTGCTTTTTACCTCCTACTTTTCTAATGCACTTCCTTCTTTGGACCACGACATGGCTCCAACAGGTGTGTGTGATGAACGCTGGGGAGTTGAGAGGGCTCTAGCAGGTTGCCAGTGCAAGGGTGAAAGCAGACACATGTGCCTTAGACCATCTGATGCAAGCCAGGGTCTAAGGCACATCTTGCAGACCAGCCTCCAGCCTGCCCTGGGCTCTGGGCAGTGACCTTGTGCTTGGGAGATGTGATGGAGTCCAGACTGTGCCATCAGGGTCTGCCCTGATGCCTTGTGGAAGAATGAATGTCCTTTCTTCTAGCAATGCTTATGAATTGCTCCTAATTTCTGCAGTGTGTTCTGACTCATCCTTTACCTCTGCATCAGCAGGGGTAGTCCACACCTGCTTTGCCTGCCTGCACAAGCAAAAGCACTGGGAAGAGAGCTTTCTTCTCAGATCTGCACGCTGTGAGCAATCGCTGTACAGTC
Organism: Microhierax caerulescens; assembly: GCA_035590215.1. Classification (NCBI taxonomy): domain Eukaryota; kingdom Metazoa; phylum Chordata; class Aves; order Falconiformes; family Falconidae; genus Microhierax; species Microhierax caerulescens. The sequence continues at coordinate 160,892 of JAVJGJ010000038.1, read as the reverse complement.
CCTGTGCCATGGCTGCAATAGATTTACTGCCAGCAGCGTTCAGCCAGGCAGGTCTGGCCAGCACTTGCGGTGCAGCCTCCGGAAGCCATGCAGGGAAGAAAAGCATTGACAGGAAAGCACCTGAAGCACAAGCCTGGCAATATATCTCTGCCAGCTGATCCCTGGTGAGGACATGCAAGCAAAGCCACAGCAGCATAGCCACCTGCTCCTCAGTAGAGCTAGTACAGCACTGTGCCTAGAAAGAAACGTCATCCTGCACCTGTCCCAGAGCTTCGGGTGGGTAAAATAAGAGAGATGGTAACACAGAAATCAACATTTTCCATTACACTAGCACAAAAACCCCTACACTAGGGGGGCCCCCTCCCTTCTGCCAACAAAGCAAAGGCGAGAAGGACGAGGTGAGTACAGACAGCACCAGGGGGACCTAGCCATTCAACACCAGGCTCTGCCACCGAGTCCCAGCATGATTTTAGGCGAGTTCCCAGCTACCTAAGAAGGCACCAAACCCTTCCTGCCACTCTGTGGTCCATTTAGCTGCAATCTTTTGGGGACAAGAGCTGTTTCCCCTGGACCAAACTTAAGTCCGTGTTAATGGCCAGGATACACTTAAACTCCCACATGCAAACCAACACCCTAAGAACTGACCTGGTTCCTCTCCCTGTAGTGCTGCCCAGTGAGCCCCTTACCATGCCCAAGTACTCACCCTCAAGCAATGCAGGCATGGCATCACTGCAGGAGGTCAACTCACCCTGGACAGCCAAGGTCTGCAGCTCTGGTCAGCCCACTTACACTGAACACTGCAGCCAAACCAAGTGTGAGCAACCAGTCTGGAAGAGGTTTATCAGCAGCAGGGCTGCACCCTATCACCACTCACCACACTTGCCTGCCTTCGAGCTGGCACAGTGGGGAGGCTCCCCCCTGGAGTCTGGAGATTACAGGTTGTCCCACGTCAGGGGCTGGGGAGAGCTGCCAGGCTGGACACAGTGTTCATAGAGTGTCATGCCTGAGGCACGCTTCATAAACATGCCTGTGAGCTGTAAACAGGGAGGAGCCCACATGCGTGAACTCTGCTCTTCAGACTGTACAAGATGAAACTTCAGAAATGCGAAGCAAAATGAAATAGCTCTGTGGCCAGAACCACACTGTCTCTTGGTCTGCACTGCACAAAGCAGGCTGAGCCAAAGGCAGTTAGCAGAAGACCCCAGTCTGGTCACTGGTCTCTTCAGACCTTGGCTGGGCACAGTCCTAAATGAAGGACACTGAGATGGAACTGGAGTGGCAAATGAGGTCTAGTGACAGCAGACCCTACAAAGGGCCTGGAACTTACTGCAACACAATGAACGCGCCCCTTCCCCCCTTCTACCTGCACAGCAGACTCCTGCTCCAGCATCCCTTCAGGAGATCCTTGCTTGCAGCAAGAAGGCAAGGGGTCCACAGTGGTTGGTGCATGCCCTCTCTGAAAGACACGCAAGGGAGTCACACCAGTTGTTCAGAGGAACAGACCTCCTGGAGACCGCTCCCGTCCCACCCTCTCCTCGTGCTCAGGCTGAGGCTCGCACGCTGCAGTGCCAGGCTCACCCAGCACCCCTGGCTGGGGGCGGCAGCCTCCTGCCAGTGCTTTGCTGGCCCCATCCTGGATCCAGTGCTAAACTGGAGGCACCCTGACAAAGCACTGCAGGACTGCAGGGATGCCACACAGCTTGGTTTCTACTTCTAGCTACCATTCACCCAGCCCTTTTTGCTAGTTACACATTCAAGAAGGCCAAGGCACTTCCTCCCAGGCACTGGGCCAAATCAGGGAATGCAAGGCCATGAGGTGATCACACCTGGAAAGGCCTGGGCAGCATACAGATAAACATGGCTTGTGACGCTTGCAGCTTCAGAGAGAAAAAAAACCAACAGCTCTGCCAGCTGCATCTCCTTAGGGAATTCCTATGAAACAGCCCAACTCACTACTGGGAAGTTATATCAGCTGAGAGGCAGGAAAAGCTGATCGAGAGAACCTGTTAGGATGGAAAAATGCTTTGCATTACAGAGCAACTGAGATTTTTATACTGAGAAAAGGCCATATTTAAGCATTAGAGCAAAGCAGAGACCTTACCTCCGTATAAGGAAAACACCTTCCCCTTGTCCTGCGCGATTTAGCATTTCCCTGAAAGTCTGAGAGCTATAATAGACTCCACCTCCCGTTCAGGTACAGCTCAAATGTTATTCATCGAAAGGATGAGCACTGCAACTGTTGGCTGGCACACTACCTTTGCTCTAAAAAGTGTAGTTGCCCTAAACTTACAGAGCAACATCATCGATGTCTCAGATCCTGCTCCTCCACGCTGCACCCCGCATAGCTGCATGTTGTCAATGCAAATACGAGTCCTCTGCACATTGAGGACAGGACCTTACCAGCCAGAGTTTGAGAGCCTACTGAAAGCTGCTGCCTCAGCATAATGCAAACTTCCTCCAGGTCCTGCAGCCACCAGGATAACATACACACTTTGACAAAGCCCTAGAAACAAGACCTGTGCCCTCCAAGCCATTTGGGATTACCTTCTACCACTCCTTGGGGAAAAGCAGCTCAAAAGTGCCCATGAGATTGCTCCACCAATTTGCTGAATGGGTGTCCCCCCACTTCTACTGTGAGAGCTCTCTTAAGCAGGGACTAGGATTTTGCTTAGATTTGTGCCATCTCTGGCACCAGTGAGCACCAGCAGTGGTGACTTTCACAAAGCCATTACAGGCAAACTCAGGTGTGGCATAACCTCTGGGGTGGCAAACCCTTTGGCTGCAAGGGATGACCAGTCTCAGACTGGCTCAGTCCTACAGACTTGTAGCAACCCAGTGATGCCACATCCTCCCCATGAGAGTGGAGAGCTGAGCCCTGATGGCCCTCACCTTGTGGCTCCAGCCTAGGATGCCCTTGTGCACATCATATGCCCACAGCCACAGCATGGATGAGGGAGGGAAACCCTGGGACAGTGTGCACAGCAGTGGTTACTGTGGGGTGCTGTAGTGGTAACCGCAGGGTGCTTTGGCACATGCCTGCAGGCCATGTAGTGGGTGGTAGGAAAGAAGTGCCCCGGGTCCCCACCACTGAGGCAGAGCCTTTCTGCAGCCATGAGAAATAAGAAAAGTGCCTAAATTCAGGAGCCCCTGACAGGGAGTTTGCAGGTCAGAGCTCCTTTGAGGGAAAGAGAAACAGTGCCACCAGGCACTGTCCTGGCAAGCCTGGCCAAGCCATCAAGCCTTTGCCACCCCACTGAGACCTGGAGTTTTGCCTGAAAACAGTCCTCCAGCGATTTCTTCATACCTCAGAGGAGGTGCTTGGAGGCAGCAAGAGCTCAGGTCACTGACGTAGCCCAGGCTGTCAGTGACACTCACTTGGGCTGGAAGTACTGGACTGTAGTAGACCCATGGATCAGCAGCTGAAGCAGCTGGGCATATCACAGGGCACTAGTTACCTGTCTTGAGGCAGCTGTATGGAGCTTACACGGTTAACTCTACAATCAGTCACATTGCTACGGCCCTAGACGTGAAGGCGATTGTAGGAGTGTGAGTGAACAGGGTTCTGTGAGGTGGCAGGTATATGCCTGCTTCCTCCCTTCTCTGAAGAAGGGGGAGAACAGAGCATTTTGCCTTGAGTATGTAATACACTAATAATCCTTTATTTCCTTGGCTGTTTGTGGAGCTCATGCAGGCTCCATCTCTAAGGGAACCAGTCTCTTTGCTACATTAATTGCTGTCCGTTATTAATCACTTTTTTCAGAACACTTCCCACTGATCCCTCTACTAGGTCTCATTCACTTACCACCATCTCACCTGAGGCATCTCTGAAGTTCCCCCTATCTAACTGCAGACTGGTGAGTTGCATGTAGCAGCGGTGAAAACTAATACGCCAGAGCAACTTGCTTGAGTAGCAGTTTGTCACTGTCACCTTGCCTGTTATACCTAACAGTAACATCTATAACATAGCCTGTGGTTCTGGAGAAACCAACAGTATGGGCATAATCCTGTCTGAGAAATCAGAGCCTGGGAAAACTTGAAAAATAACACTTAATCCCAAGAGCTCTTTCCATTTCAATTAAAACACCTCAAAAGACTAAGGTCCCAGGCAGTGCCTTAACACTACTTACCTGCTTCCAGATCCTGAAGTGAGAGTGGCTAGGTTGCTCATTCCCTAAGATTTTTTACTGTGTCCTCTCCATGGTACCATCTGAGCATATGGATGTCCCCTTAAAGGCCTCCAAGATAGTACAGGTCAGTGTCATGTTGCACCCACAAAAGCTAACACAAGGTTAAATTGGATATCTGCAAAGGGAAATGATTTACAATGGACACAACAGGAATGTTCTCTAAGAAAGAGCAAACTCATGTTGAGAAGAAGTGGCCAACAGTGAATAATAGCTGTCAACTCCCACTTAGGCCACTGTGCACCCCTGTGGGCTTCAGGTTTTTTTTGCAAGCCAGGGTTCCAGTATTGCCTTAAGTGCTGTTCCTGGATGCTATAATATCTATCATACCCACAGGAAAAATAATTTGTCCCTCTGCTGTCCTGAGATGGCTCCTAGGATGAGACTCGGCAGCCCTGGTGCCTCAGTGCCACTGCAATCCAGGTTTACACCTGAAATAAAACCATGGAATTCCAACAGCAACTGCAGACAGAGTGAGGTTGAGAGAAGCTCTGTCAGAAATTTAGAAGGCAGAAGAGGTGTCTAAGGAAAACTACCCCTTCAGCTACAAAGAGTTCTGTTTTTTTTCAAGATACAAAGTTCTGCCTCTGACCTTTGGAGAAACTCTTCAACTGCACTATGATGTAGCTGTGAAGGAATGCAAGGCTCCTTCCTCTGTGCCGTTATCTTCCATGTAACTAGAGAAGTGATCTCCCAGCAGCAGACTCTTTGCTGGCTGCTGCTAGTCTGTTCTCAGCTGTTCTTCTCCTTTCATTTAAGGGCATGGGGAGTGTAGTGTGGGCAGCAGACAACCTTAAACACATTTCCTTGGAAAAGAGTAAATAACTTTCTTTAACAGTGGGCTTCAATATTTTGAGGAAACACTTTTGCTCAGGGAATGAAGTACATCCCTTCCTGCATTCAGCAGTTTGAGAAATGATGCTGGGATGGTTCCAGGGTTGAAGTCACCGAAGGAGAGCTGCTCCTCTCTGGAGCATGCACTGTGCCCTCCTGGAACAAGGACAAGGGTACGCTAGGCATTCACCTTGCTCCAGCATTTCCTCTGTAAGCAGAAAGGGGACAACACTCCCTGTGTTCCTGTCACCTGCTGAGGCTCCAAGGAGCAGCCAGGCTCCCTGTTTCTGGTCAACAAGCTGTTATCTTAGGAAACGTAAATGCCTTTTTAAAGCTGGGTCAGCAACAGAAGCTGAATAATTTAACTCCTTGGCAATTTTGCTGCCCAGCCATGGATAACAGAAGGTGCTCAGATTCACTCAGGGAGAGCTGGGATGAAAAACAGTGTCACTATCAGGCTGTTTCCTCCTGTTAAAAGAGAACAGCAGTGATGCAGGCATAAATAAGCACATAACAATGCTCTGCAGTGCTGAACTGGATGCTCTGCAGCTCAGAGCAGGCAGCCCTCTAAGCGCAGCAAGGCTGAGGCTTGCTTTCCTTTGGCATTTATGGTTTCTGGCACGGTGATACATAATTTCACAGGAAGTCCACAGGAGCTGCTGGTGCGTCACCTCTCAAGTGGCTAATTCCTCAGCTTCCAAAGTGCTGGAATCATCAGCTGTGAGCAACAGAGAAAGCATGTGAAAGGTGCACACCGACACCTGCTCTTCAGCTTCTGTCAGAGGAGGAGCTCTGCGATGTTATGTGGTGGGAGGGGGAGAAAGATTTGCTATGCACAGATTTTCCAGCCCTTGCTCTCTCCCTGGTTCCCTCTCCATCTCCTTTATTGGGGAAGCCGGGGGCGGGGTGGGGTGGGGTGAATTTACAAGTACTTCTCCCCAAATTGTTCTAAAAAACAGCACCCAGAAGCATGGGACAAATGAAAACCTGCAAGAAATCTGGACTGGGTTTGCAAAGCTCAGTAAGACCCACCACACCCCTGGTCTAAGAAACCATTTCATGGTCATCATCCATCAGCTCAAAACTATTTGAGCTGTGAGGTTCTCAAAGGGAATCCAGATATACAAAACGAATAATGTTCTTCATGTTGTGTTTCTTGAACTGTGCACTATTGCCTTCAAAGGCATGATTTTGGAGATGAAGTAGCCTGCTCTCTTACTCTAAGAGACAGCTGCCTTGTGCCAGCATAATCGCAGTTTAGTTCCTGGAGAGGAAGCAGTCTGAGCCCCAAATCGGGATGTTTGGCAGCCCTTTGCCCCTCCCTGCACGCATACTGAGCAGAAAGGCAGCCTTACGGTATGTGCCTCTCTGACATCTTATGACAGGAGTCATAAGGTATTCTTTTTGCTCATCATTTGGATGAGCTAGGCAAGGCAACTGAAAATTTCATCACACCAATTTATCTCATCCATACTCATTCAGGCACAAAAATTCATGAAGTCAGATTCACAGGGTGAAGACATGAAAGGATTTCAGAGCTCCCAAAGGAAAGGAATATTCATGGCCCATTGTTTATGCTATGGCTTAGTTCTGTGCTATCCTGGCTTCAAAGTAGATTTCTGCACTGACAGAAAGTGTTCAGCAACCTCAGCCTCTGCATCCAGCTCTCCTATCCAGTGGGACAGAAGACATCTCACCCACAGGATTAAGCACCATTGTTTTTCCCTGTGTTGGAGATCAGGCAGTTCTGAGAGCAAAAAAGCATCACCTAACTCAGCATGAATCTGAAAAATCCTGGTTCTGGGAACTCATATTTTGGCATTATGCCCACAGTATGGGCCAAAGGCAAATCACTTTTTAATTACTGCTTATGGTGCAGATTCCTGCTTTCACTCAGGCAGGTACCAATCTGAAAGACTTAACAAGCCCCTTATCAGGCTGCAGTTAATCCACCCCAGCTATTGATCCTGTCAGATCCATTGGTCCTGCTGCAACTGCAAGATCACAGACCCACTGAGATGCGTAAATGTTATGCCTATTTGGGGATCTCAAAATTGAGAGATATTCAGCACTTGGCTGCAGTACATGCCTGGAGGCGATGCAGACTGACCTCCTGTGAAAGCAGATGAATGCATGGTCCCCACCTGGCAGGCTGCACTCTGCTCCTCTTGGAAAGAAATCTGCTCTGCTGCTGAGCATCAAGCAGGAGAGCAAGAACTCAGACCTCACCCCGTACTTTCAATGCCTGGACAACCTGATATAAACATGACAGCAAGAACAACAGCCCACACCACTGCATCCTGCTCACAGTACAACAGCCTGCACCTTTCACCAGTTACTGCAATGCTCTAAAGAATAGTTTGGCAGATCTGCAGAAAATCTTGAAATCTTCAAACCCATGGAGTTCCATTTGAGGGTAATTAATGAATGATTCAGAAGAGATGTGCACATTTCTATTGTATGACCACAGCCTTGCTCTCACTGATCAGCATTTAGGATGATTTCACCTTTTCCTAAGGTCTAATTCAATTGCATAAGATGTCTCTGGAGGAGAGAAGCAGAGTCCCAGAATCCCAGAAATACTCACTCATACACTGCTTTGGAAAGCGAACAATTCTGAGGAATAAGAGTGAGGACAGAGCTCCACTGACCTAGCAGAGCTAACAGGAATCTCACTGTTGTTCTAAAATTGAAGGAGATCAACTATTTCACTTCTCCCAGTGGAGCTTTTTTGCTGAATGTCTGCAGAATCAGCACTTTTTCCTGGCCTCAGCAGTAAAAATTTGGGAACAAAGCCTCTCTGGAACCTGCCCCTCAAAGCTCTGTCAGCTACCATACAGGAGATGTGTGCGTATTTACTGTTGAAAGTGAACTTTCTCCCAGGAGGACAAAGCTTCCAGCAGTCACCATTGCTATAGTACAGGTACAGACAAAGCTGTTCTATCGCTGGACACATTAACTGTGCCCTCTACAACACAGCAGCCAGGAACTGGCCCCGATATATTTGCAACAGCTTCGCAATGGCTCATTTACCTACTTCTTAGGATAACATAAGACACTGCACTGGGAAGGCTAGACCTCTGTGCTGCAGCACTTAGGTACCCACACCAGTGCTAGCCCCCACCAGTGTCACAGAGGGCTGTTCCAAAATCTCTCCAACAAGCCTACCCTACCAGCCTCACTTCAGCAACTGTTGTTTAGAGCTCCCACACAAACAGTTTTTCTCTTACCACTGTTTTTCACTAACCCAGTCCCCACCATTCCTCCCCCAACACATAATATAAAAATGCAGCTCCACAGTGTGGGGAGACCAAGGGAAATAGGGGAGATTTTTCCTGCAACTTGCTTAGCAAATGATTTACTATTCTCTTCTTCAAATGTCATCCAACTGCTGGAAAACAAGCTTTGAGCTCCTGGAACAGCAGCCTTTTTTCTTGCAACATCAGGCAAATGCTTTTGAACTCACCGGCAGGGTAGTGGGACCATTTGCAGGCTCTGCCCAGACAGCAACATCAAACAGAGAAGAAATTCCATGTTTTACTTCAGAGGAAAAGATCACCATTGTCAGGAAAGGGCTCTCTAAACAGTCTCAAGAGATGGATACTGTGAGCCTGATACAGCAAAGACCTCGTAGTACAGGGATTGTGTATCTGAGCTCCAAAAGAGGCCAGTGGTCAAGTTCAGAGAAAGGGACGATGATGAGAAAAGATGGAGGAATCCCGAAGACATGTGCAGTTACACTTCGCACACAAACTCACAAAACCCTTCTTAACTGAGGAGTCGAACAGGCCTCTGCATAGCTAGCCTTTCTGCGGCCGTTCCCAAGGCAGCCTGCTTGGGGTTCACACTTGCCCTGCAGCCTAATGTGCCTATAGATGTATACATACAGAGATGGGAACAAGCTTTCAGATTTCTGGGCATGCTGCCTCTGTCAACATCCCCCCTTGCTACCCCAGGCAGGATTCAGACCTTTTGCAGTTTACTGCAGCGAGAGCATGCATCAGACAGACCAGGACATGTCCTGGAGTCCCCTGGCTGTGGGGAGTTCAGAACAGCAGGCTTGGCTCTCAGAGTCACACTTGCTTGAAATTTCCTCCTGCTGAGACATTCAGAAGTCTAATTCAGCACCTACAGAGGCTAATCCAGCTTCCCAGAGCATCAACAATGCTGTACTGAGGCCCTTCCAACTGCTCCAGCAAACACGTTAGGCTTGCCTGCCCAGGAGGACACAGGGTAACTGCAAGGACACAGCAGCAACACAGGAGGTAGCCTGAAGACATCTGTTCATTCCCCCTCACTGCTCTCCCAGTTGTGAGATGCCATCAGCACAGCAATAGGGAGCAGTCTGCTCAGGGCTGGCAGCAGCCGGTCCCTGTGCTTTGCCATCCTTCCAGAATGCACTGAAACCCAGCATCAGCTTGTAACCCTCACTAGGATCCAGCCCAGCACTACCTGTAAATGCAGGCAGCCTGAATAGAGGGTGGCAAGGAAGGACATCACACACTCTTTCACGTTTTAATCTGCTTCTGAGCCAGTAGAGTAATACAGACTGAAAATATTCACTCAGCTACCTTCATTTTGCCCAGGGAATCCGTGGATGGCCCATCACTGGAAGTATTAAAGGTCAGGTTGGACAGGGCTTTGAGCAACCCAATGTAGTGAAAGATGTCCTTACCCACATCAGGGGTGGTTGGACCAGATGATCTTTAAAGGTTCCTTCCAACTCAAACCACTCTGTGAGTCATGATTCTGTGATCTTAGAGGCAGGGCACTAAAGCACAGGTAGAAGTGAAAGGGAACAAAAATGGGACCAAAGGACAGTGGTTCCTGGATCAGCTTACCCTGATATGAACTCTGGAAAACTTGTGCATGTCAGCAGTAGATGACAGCTCTTGGTCTCAGTACAGCACCCAATTCTGCATTGCAGAGCAGGACCAGGCAGAGTTTAGGGAACAGACACTGGCAAGTCACCACCCAGGCAGCAGTGGAGAACCCCGAAGTGCTCCTGTGAATCCATGCTACAGAAAAAATCAGGTTTTGTTCTCTCACAGGTCTCTTGCAGCCTGGCAGCAAAATTAGTTCAGAGTTACTTCAGGGTAAATGCACAAAGAGAAAATTGAATTTCTTATAATGACTTTCATGGTCTTTGCTCCACTGCTGTCAACAACATCCTTTTTTGCCTGCCTTCCTACTTCTCTGATGTGAACCCCAGCTCCTCTGTCTTGCACCTGCAGGCACAAGTCAGAGCTGTGACAATGTTAATATAGTCTGGGAAAATACTGTGACATGCTGCAATAAGTTGCTCCTGAGAGAGGACCCCTGCACACACACACCAGACATACCCCAGATCCTCAGTTAGACCTTCTGCAGAAAACTGCTATTGAAAAAGTCCAGTTATGCCCTAAGACAAGCCTGTTTTATAAGCTACAGCTAGTGCTATGCCAGCCCTCTGGAGACAGGAATTTTACCTGATTCTCAGAGATGAGCAATCAAAGTGCACTTTTTTTGCATTTACCATAGAATCATAAAATGGTTTGGGTTGGAAGGGACCTTGAATTCATCTAGTTCCAAGCCCTGCTACCACAGGTAAAGATACCTTCTACTTCAAGAGCATAATTTCAGAGATATTATGTAGAAAATAGATATGTCTGTTGGACTGCCCCTGCCTGCAGAAGCACTGGGACCCCAGCCCCATTAGGAAGTCTAGCCTAGCCTTGAGGAAGCACAGAAGTTAATATTGTGTACCCGGAGGCAATGAAAACAGAAAGCATCTTTTGTTGCAGATGAGTTTGTAAGCAATTCAGGTGATTGCACAAGAACTTGACAGTTTGTCACACTCATGATAAACCATGGTACAGCATTATTACTACCACCTCATCACCTCCTTTAGTCTGCAGTGGCCAACAGCACTGAGACCACAAGACAAAGGCTGGTTGTCTATGCTGTGGCAGCACAAGGAGAAGGCAGGGTGCTCAGAATTACCTGTCTTCCTTCATCAAATCACCCAGCTGTTCCTGAGTGTCCACCACCACACCCGCAAAGGACATTTGCTATATGCATGTCAAAATAAATCACACACGTGCCTCTCCCCTCAGCAGACACTGGCTGGAGATGCCAGGATCACCCAAAAGAGAAATGCTCACAAAACAGCACTAAATTCTCAAGGGCAATTTCACAGCACACAATAAGGATGGGGCATTTTACCAAGGAAACACAGCTTGACAGACCCAGCAGAAGACCCCTTGACCATGCTGCTGTATTGGGCTGCCCAGCCAGACCCAAGTCATATTTTCATAACGTTTAAAGTTCAGCTTTATGTTCACTCCTGGAAATCCACTGTATCCTGCATGTGCACAGCTGCAGGGGACAGAAGAGGCACCTGGGGCAGGCATACTGTGGACAGGCTCACCGTAACAGCGTCAGGCATCTACAGAGTCAACCGTTGAAGCAGAGCTTGCTGTCTGGGCTCCCTTGAGAGCCAGTGGAGAGAAACAAGCATTTCTACGGGTATAATTCAGCTGACCTACTTCCACGTGTGGTGCAGCATGGGAAGGACTCCTTCCTTTTCTCCCAGACCAGAGGGAGCTGAGATGAGCAGTCCGATGCAGAGGTCTGCATCACAGCACCCTTAAACTGGGGCAGACCATCCCATTACACAGCAAGAGATGCACATGCCACTGGCAGCACCAGGCACGCTCAAGTTGGTGATGACAGTAGGCACGGGTATGTGAAGAGCCCCAACACACCCAGCAACAAAATCCCATCTCAGAAACATCCAAATCCTCTCAGCTGCTGCTGCCATGGCAACGCCAGAGAGAGGATCCGCCAGCCTTTGATGTGCTGATCTGTTTAAAGCATGCAAAATGCCATTCAGAAGCTGGGGGGCTGCACTGGAGGAGCACCTGACTCCCTGAAGATGGAATACTCGCCAAGGAGCAAGGATTGATGCACAGTGGCAGGCACCGCTGCCATCTCCTGCCATAGCAAGTCATTGCCAGCATGCTGCTGTTTCTGTGCTCCAGCTCACCCACTTAGTGGAGTTTAATATTTAACATCAGACAAGCTGCTGTTTCATGGGGTTATTCGGATTATTAATAAAAAATCTTCCCCCCCCAACAGTTCAAAAATGAGATGCTGTTACTCCCAGTTATCACTGCCAGCAGCGAGTGCTGGCAGCTGAGCACCACAAGAGTGCCACAGAGCAGTTAGTGAGGAATCAGGAATGGCTGTTACAGGGCACAGAAAAGCCAACAGACCCAAGTAACGTGCAGCATAACACTGTCCCCATCTTCCACTGCTTCGTGGGCAGGGAGGGAGGAAGTTGATTCCAGATGACAGACAGGCTGTGCAAACCACAGGAAGAGCAGGCTGCTTAATCCTGTCTCCAGCAGCTCACAGAGGTCCCCTGCATTGCAAGGAAACCTCCAAGCTCAGAAGCACTGCACAATTACCTACCCTCAAAAATGAATACTCTTGTAGCATTTAGCACTAGGATTCCCTGACGCTTTGCAAAAAACAAAGGCTGTCAGTGCCAGAAAATATTAGATACTGACCCCAGCATACCATGTGCCCTACTGAGCTACCAGGTTAGGGTGGTTCAGTACAATCCAAGGTGGTCTGAAATGTAAGGTCACAGAAGAAGATTTGAAATATTTGAGGGGGTTTTATGTGAGAGTCCTGACAGGATTTACTTTACAATATGAAACACAGAAACCTGTAGTTGCCTCCTACAGAGTTAACATTCATATCCTGCACTCTGCCATTTCCACCACTTTCAAGACTCAGCCTGCACCACAGTTGCAAAATTTCCCTTGCGTTCATTCACCCTCTCACTAAAGCTAGTGTTCCCATGCCCAGAGTAAGAGGAGGCAGCCTTCGGCAGACCACAGAAATGCTAGAGAGAATTCCAGGAACTGGAGAAACAAGTGACTTGAAGGAAGCAGAATGCAATCACCTGAGAAAGAACAGAACAGAAAGAACAGAACAGAACTGTTCTGTTTGGCTGAACAGAAGAGTCAATCCACACATGTGTGCGCATGCATGTGTTCTCTCTCTCTCTCTCTCTCTCTCTCTGTGGAAAAGCATCACAGGATCTTTGACAACAACTACAGAGGATGCCAAAGACCAGCCTCACAAAGGCAATTCAACCTGAAACCTTTAGATTTCCTCCTTTTAACTTGGAGTACAGGGGGAGTCTTGAGTACCTGCTTTACAGTGAATACTCTGGCTGTGCTGGCCTGTGAATGGAATTAAAGAAAAACCTATTAATTATTTCATCTTTTGGCTTCCTTAAGTTCTTTTCAAAAGAAAAGAGGAACCATATTCACCCGCCAGCAGGCCGAGGCTGAGAAACGTGTTTTGGCCAGGATGCCCACTGTCGCAGAGACATGAGAACACACCGGTTTCATTACAGCTGCTTTGCTGCCATAACTGATGACTGTGTTCGGGAATGTGGGCCTGCTGGAAGCCTCGAGCATTGCAGTCTGTTCTCCTATCTCTTTGCAACCCTTAGTGGCTCTTCAACATCCTCCAAACAACACGTTTGTATGCGTGTTTGTTCATTCTGGTCTTGGAAAACACAGCCAAAATGAGGTCCTTCTTTTCATGGCTGGGCACCCGAAGAGGTTCCTTGAATCTCTGTTGTTTCCTGGCAGCTCCCAATCACATCACTGGCATGTCATGTACCTCTTTTAATATAAACATAAAAATGGTATATGCATATTTTCCAGGCACTTTTCATCATTAAACAAGCCTAACATTATCCCAGTAATCTGCTGGCAAAGCTCAGCAGAAAACAGCAGACACCTTGAGGGTGGGCAGCTAACTGCAGTGGCTACAGCTCCAGAAAGAGGACAAAAAGCATGTTACTTGCTTTGTTGGGTTTTTTTCCCCTGAAATCTCACAAGGACAATAAAGGAAACTCTGAAGTTTCTTCCTCTACTGAGCTCTGTTTTTTCCTCCCAGTATGTTACAACAGACTCTTTCTGTCAAGAACAAACTACGGGCTCATATGTTATTACTGGGCACCCTCCATTCTGCCCCTCTGTGTGCAATGCTGTGTTTATTTTCAGCTTTAAATGGACAAAACGCACCACCTCTGCAGAGATGAAGTCTGTTCAGACTAAAGTTCCCAATATATAATGCTCCTTCCCAGTGAATGGACCTTACCTCCAAGCTTCATGAAGAAGTTGCTTCACTACTGCAGCTGTGAGCAGAGCCTCTGGATCAGCTTGCTCCAATTGTCCTCACAGTACTTCTAGCTCTAAAGTATGACTCTAAGGCAAAGTGAATTAGGGAAAGATGACAGCTCCTCTGCCCAAATATCTGCAATTTACCCACAGTACAAAAAAGATAGCATAAATGTCCCTCATGTGACCCCTCTGCTCCTGCTGACGGTGGTGCCACGCAGTGTATTGAGAGGTCCCATAGGGAAGTGCTGCTGATCCATGCTGGAATGTTTTCAGGAGACAGCAAATGCTTCTGCCTCACATTTCGGATGGAGAGAGGGTGATCTTGTCTGTGCCTTATTGAGCTGCTTCTGGCCTTGGAGAACTCCTCTGGCAGGTCTGAGAGGTGTATTTCACCATTGGCAGGGATGAGTTCACAGGTTTTGAGAAGTTTTGCTGATATAGTACTGATGGGCAGCAGATATTTTATACTTCTGTTCTGTGATACTGCAGCTCCTCTTACCGCAGTCTCAGCTCTGCAGCCATTTGACAGTGGTCTTGACAAGAAGCATTTTTCCCAGCGTCCACAGAAAGGGGGTCAGCCTGCTGACCATCGTGCTGCTCTTTAACAGGAGCATGTTGCTATGCATCAGTGCAGTGGCACATCCAAGCTGCGTGTGAAGAGAGCTGCCATGCCACGCTCCACTGAACAATTCTGTCTTGGACCAAACCTACTGTCACTGTGAGCTGAGACAATTCTGCCAGGAAAAGATCTGGAGAATGGAAAAGCTTAGAAAACTACAGCCTGCAAGGCCAAATACAGACCCCATCCAGGCATCTACTAGAGCTGGAATACACCCATGCCAAAGACAGTGGCCCACAAATATAAATTCTATTTCAACATTAAAGATGAGAAGCAGAACCATAACACTCCCCACTGCACTAAAAGCATTTCCAACATCAAAAGCCAATTAGGTACATTTTCCCTTTCTGAGAATTCTGGCATGCCACCACCCCACGCTCCACTTCCCATGCTCACTGCCAGCTTGAGTACTTTCACTCACAACTAAGCAAATGGAAGGGGGAAAGAGAGAACAAAACCCAACATCCAAAACCAAGAGAAACTCCATGCAGAGATCCACAAGGACGGTAGTTTATTGAAATTTAGCATCTTATTTAAGAACACACTATTTACTCCTATAACCAAATCCGTGAAAATAATTTACAGTAGAATGTTACGGTTCAAATAGCAGAGTAAGAACCTAGAAAAGAAAGAGGTGTGCATATGATTACATCACACAGTAAAAACTCACACTTCAGTCATCAACAGAGTACAGCTGATTGCCAGGCAGCCCAAAAGAAGATCCCTTTTATTCCCTCCACCACACCCACCACCGCACCCATCCCTCCATTCAGATGAATGGAAGAGCTTGGCTGGCATCTCATCTCTGCCTAAAGTTCTGACAGATGCTATCCAGCAGAAGCAAGGTACAGCACAAAGCGGCCATTTCTCTGCTCCATCACTACAGCTTGCATGACACCTACAAAAAGATGGGACAACTGACTTGTAAGAATTTGCATTGTGTTGCAATATGTTTTCACAGTTTTGGTATGTTGCACTTCAAGATTCTGCTTCTCTCAGCCAAGTAATGCAAAATGTTAAAAAGGCTGCAAGTTTCTGAATCTTTCCACATTCTGATAACACCAGATTAACTTTGTTTTTAAAAGATTATCGAGAACAGTGGAGCAAAATGGACTGGGTTGTTTTGAACTCTCCAGTTCCAACAGCAAAGCCAGCCATGTTCAGTGTCCATCTAAAGCACCAGCACAAGAATCTCTTGGCAAACTCCTGAGTCAGAGAGACCAGGCACACAGCAGAGCAGACTATATACCTCCAGGAGTACAGCCAAGGCATACTCCAGGAAACAGCACAACAACCTCACACAAGAACCTCACCAGCTTTTTACCGAGAAGGCTGCTAGACCAGAAGAGCTAGCAGGTTGATGGTACATGCCCAGGATGACATTGCCCAGGACCCTCCATATTAGCACAAGAGATTCCAAGGTCTCTGAGTGCAATTCACAACAGCTAACCTGTAATTAACAACTTAAAGCTGAGCTATTGTCCAACACCAGGACAGCTATAGAAGAAACTAGCATCTACTCAGCAGAACAGTTTCTCCATGCAGAGCAATGTAGGCATGCTAGGACACAGATGTCAGGCCTCAGAGGCAGTGCCTGCTGCTGGGGACAGAGGAAGGAGAGCAAGCTGCTGAACTATCTGAGAAAACACTGAATTTAACAGCAGCACGTTTGGCGATGGAAGGGTCAAATGCTTGGAAAGCCTAGTACAGCATTTCCCACCACACTCACCCAAGACAAGGCTCTGAGATCCTGTGTGACCACAGGCAGGCTCAGTTGATCTGAGAGCTGAGCATACAGCTTAGTCCCTGTAAAGTGATGGTGCAGATACTACCCTCTTCTCTTTCCCAGTATGTCCCTTAAAACAGATGACAGACCCTCAGAATACATCCCATCCAGTGCACTAGGATGCCAGGCATCTGTACTGCCTCAAGGTCCATGAAAGCGCCAGATGACACAGGGGTAGAACTGGAACGAGATCTAGCTGGAGCAGTCACACTGACAGGTCACTGTCTTTGCTGCCCGTGGCCAGCAGCCAGTTAACTGCGCAGCACTCATGGGGGCAGCCACAGAAAGGGGCAGCATCATTCCTGTGTTCAAACATGCTCTGTGCAAGTTGGGAAGTACACTGTTAAACCTGAAACTGTCCATAGTTCACCCCACACCTGTCTGTCTCACCCACCAAAACAGCACGTTCTCATAGCATTCATCTTATTCTTTGCTTTGTGCCGTGATCAGCAAGTCCTGGGAAAGACACAATGCTCCCCATTCCAGGCATGGCATCATGACAGAACTAAATGGACTATGAATAAACTATGCATTTCCTGCAAAGTATCTAGAAACCTTAGTTTTCTGGACAAATTACACTGTAAAAAGGTGAAAATATCTACTATTCCTTTGAGAGACCATCAGAGTAGTTAAAAATCTAACATAGTTTATACTCTGCAAAGGCTTTCAGCACTCTGTTCTCTGCATTTCTCATTTAAAAGTTCCAACGTATGCACATGAATGCATGCTACAGGCCCTGAAAACTTCTGTCATGCAGTCAAATGAAGTACCACAGCTTTCATTTCTGCTTGTTGTCTTGCTGCAGTACCTTTTTGCTCAGTCTTGTTCCCAGTGACCCAGACACACACACGCGCACGCACACTCTCTCCTTTCTTCATCTCTGTGTAAATATAGAAACCTCATTTGTTTTCTAAATACTCTCCCGCTGCTCCATTCTCTCCCTCTACCTCCCAAGACACTTCAGTGAATACCTGCTGCTCTGTTTCTGCTGTAGATTTTCCACTGAGGCTGCAACATTTTGAAGCCATAGATTTAACGTTGTCCCCTACATTTGCAGCCCCTACACAGACATGTATGGCTCTGGCTTAATGTTTCACCCAGTCAGCAAAACTTGGTTTGCAAATAGGAAGGGAGCTTGAGTTTTGCTGCTGTTTGCAGCATTGTGGTGCAAAACATCATATAGTTCAGCTGTGAAAGGAAATGTGAACTTTCAGATGGTTCTGCCATACTGAACAGTCCCCTTATAGAGAGAAAGTGTCAGGAACTTCCCTGCACCCAGGAGGCTGCCCTCTGCTCACCTAAGATTTTAACAAGGATGCTCTATCCAATCCAGGGTTAATGTTTTCAGAATTTCCCCTCATAGCGTTTTGAGAGTTGGAGGTGAGGACTGCTAGAGAGATATAATTAAGGCAGGGAACCCAGAAATCTCTGCAATCCTTGACCTATCCTTCCATCACGCCCCTCAGTGATGCTGCACCTTTCCAGACCAGCACAGAGAGGGTACATTTCTGAAGAACCTTGACATACTTAGACAATTACAACAAATTAGCATAATTCAGACTAAACTTCTAATTTTAGCACTCTGTAAAGCTGCTTTCCTTTGAGCTCAGATATAGCTTGCTGCACCTCAGCTTCAGCACACTACAGGCAGCTTCCTACCATGAACAAACAGCCCCACAGGACTTTCACAAAGGGCACTGTCCTTTGCCGCTTACCCTCTGGAAGGCACCTGCTCTAGACAGGGGTCACTGCCTGTACACAGCACGCACCTTGCTCAGGCAGACACCTTGGCCACAGGACCAGGCACTGAGGATAGGGCACAGTTTGAGAGAACTTGCTCCCAAAACAGATTTCTGAATGCTACAGGGTTTCAGACATTGCTCACATCATTTCAGTACCTTTATAACTGGTGGGCTCACTACACCACATAGATTCCATTATTACCTGAATAATTTAAGAGCCTGCAGAGCAGCAGTGCAGAATGGCACCAGCTTCCCCTCAGCGCCTCCTCCCCCATCAGCAAATCCCTGCAGCAGCAGGGTCTGCTCTGACCTGACATCCTTTACATCCAGATGCCTGTATTCTGCTCATGTTCTCCCCAACAGCCACTCCCCCCTCCCATCACAGTGCTGCATTTCCCTCCTGCCTGGAAATGTCAGGAAAGGACACAGTCACAGGCTCTAAAATGCCTTGCTCGCTAAGTACTGTACAAGCTGTTCCTCACTTAAAACTGACTTTAGTACTTGTGGACAACTATTTACTGGGAAAGGGATGGACTTCCCAAGTCAAACACGGTTCATTATATATTAGCTCACATTATCTGAAAGACTAGGCTCTCTTGGCACCACATGCTGCAAAGGGCAAGGCAGAGAGTGAAAGAAGAAAAAAGTAAACACCAGAGAGGAACTGCTATCATATAAATCAGGGGTCCTCAAACTTTTTAAACAGGGGGCCAATGCATGGATTAAGTGGCAGGCAGTCATCTGCGGCTGCTTGGTTTCCCCCCCGCCAGCCCCCAGCGGGGGGTGTGGGGGGTGTGGGTGTGTCTGTAAATACCGGGGGGGTGGATTGAGGACCCTGGGGGGTTGTATCTGGCCTGTGGGCCATAGTTTGATGACCCCTGGTATAAATGGTCTGATTTCTTTAATTGGGCCATATGAGAGAGCTCTTGGTCTGTGCCCATTGCAACAAATCGTGCTCAGCCAGAAACTCCTGTAACCTTCCCACTGTGAAGGAACGTTGAGAACAGTATAATTTCTGCATTGCTGTTTTCCTTCCTGCACACAAATATGCTGTGCACTGTCCTCTGCCATCCCTCCCCCATACTTAATGCAAACACTGGAAAGAAAACACCAGGGCTGGGAGCACAGATGCTCCCATTATAACCAGTGCATGCTGCATTACAACCTAACAGAAAAATGCTAGAGGGTGATTGTGAGCAGCGGCGAGTGAAATTGGACAGAGTTTAGTCAAAGGTAAGTTTGAAATAGCCCCTTTCTTCCTGCTGACTCCATACCAGAGAGACACAGGGAGAGATGGAGGGGAAACATCAGTGGCAAATGCCCCCTCATAGGCCTCAGATCGAGCAGTACGATACAGCGTAGTGCTGATGCTTTTTCTAATCCTGACAGCTTTCCCATTTCTACAGGACCCCAGTGGCAAGTCAGATAAACAGCATCAGAGGGAGTCATGGTCACACACAGCCCCTGTACTTCCCAACGCAGCCTAAAGCAAGAACTAAATATTTATTACGCTTCTATGAATCAGAGGTCTGAATCTCCTGATGGTGCAGCCAGTTGACGCAATCCTCCCCAAATCCTGATGGGACTTGCTGCCCCAACAACCTTGACAAAGCTTGGAGGGTCACAGTTACCTTGTAGTCACACAAAGCAGTTCCATTTTGGCATGCTGGGCGGAGGTGGGGTGCAAATCCTCCACAATTGCTCCATCCCTCAGTGCACTGGATCACCTGTAAAGGAGCTCGTGCTTTGCCCCGATTTGCCAGCAGCTGTGTATACAAAACACCTTCCCAGCTTTATATGCTGGACATTCACAGCAGAAAAGATTTGACACTGTACTGCTGCTTTGAACCTAGCACACACACAACCCACAGGAAGATTTAAGATGTCCCTGTGATCTGAAAAAGGCATTTGAAAGCCTACCATTTAATAGCTAGATAGCTCACAGCTGAGCCTATTCCTAGTCACACAGTTTAATTTGTTGTCTAGAATTCGTTGTCCTTCTGGTTACTTTCAGAGTGGTGAAAGCTAGGGTCTCCTTGAGTCTCAAAGTCACTGGCTGTCCTGATACCCCATGCCCCTTCTCCCTGCCACTGCACAGTAGCATTACGCTCCAGGCAGACGGTATCAATTCCTTTGCAGAAAAAGTGCCTCTGACAGAGAGTACTGGAGGCCAGACAGCCAATCCTGGCTACAAGGAGCTGCTGCCGATAGCTGGAGCCTAGCTGGAGCATTCGATGTCCTCATGGCCTTACCTAGTGCTGATCTCACCCGGTCCTAAGGTGCCTTCTTCAATGCTGTGCCACACCGCAGGCTGGTTAACTTCTCAGGGAAGGTGTGTGCACAGCCATTGCTCTTGCAATGCAAGGAGACACAGGATGAGTTTTGGCTGATGGAACTGACAAAACTTGCAGTGGGAGACAACAGAAGTTGCAGCTGGAGCCATTGCTCTAGGAGCAGACAGAGAAAGGATACAGAACAGCTTTGCGCTCTGAGACTCTGCAGGTGGCATGGTCCTTTCCCTTGCTGATGAGCTCCAGCTTGCAGGTTAGATACCAACACAGCTCCCAGCAGCCAGTGAAGCCCTGGGTGCCTGACAGCCATGTCACGTCTTTGGCAGGATCTACTGCCATGGGAATGCAAGAATCCAGGTAGCCCAATCCAGTAACTGTACCAGGCCAGACATCTATGGGAGGAGTATGCAATGGTACTCAGAGGTCCAATTCTTCTGGGTATGTTCTGAGCTATCTGCAGCCTAGGTCTGCTGAAATCCTTCGCTCTCCTTCTGTCCATCACACTCTCCTCTGCAGTCCCTCTAAACCCAGCACAAGCTGAAGGCTGCTGCTTAGTGACAGCCTTCGAAAAGGGTGGCAGGCAAGCAGACAGAATAGCCCCAGTGGCTTCTCCTTGGCAGCACTCCAGCAGTGATTTCTCACCCCAGTTTCTCATGTGCTTATTGCATAATTATGACAGAGGTTCCTGGATTTTCCATCTCAGGGATCCTAAGCCTGGACTTAAGTTCCGCCCTGATACAGCTCATCATTGAACAGCAGGTGAATGAGCTCTTCTGCTTGTCACATAACAAGCACAAGCGTAGACATCCTATGTGACCATTCGATTGTCCTACTAAGGAATCATCTGTAACTGCTTCTCTGTCTGTTTGAGCTTGTGGCTGTTGCTCCAAACCCTACATGGCTTGCTCTGCTTCCCACATTTCACTAGCCTCCTAAGCATGCAAAATTTCTGTCATGCAAAAACATTCTCGTTACTGTCCTCCATGTCACTTCTCAGAGCTGCCTATCCAAGACCTAGCCCCCCTCCCAACTCACCTCACACACCCCAGCTTGGAGTTTCTCCTGACAGCTGATGTCGGCTGGTTATCTTCACATTTATTCCTTATCCGCACTTGAGAATACGAAGGGGATCATTCAGTCCTCTGCGCTCCCTTTGCCCTTTCCCACCACTTCATTCAAGCTGGTGGAAAAGCGTTCTCTGCCACAGCTCCTACCCAACAGAAACACCCCTCTCTCCCACCTATTTCAAACTCTCTCTCTCACAAATGTATTGTTTGCCTTCTCTGAAGCACCCTCCCAGCCTTTCTTGCTGGGATGTATTTCAGTGTGCAATAGCGAGCACTATAATATTTCCTGCTGCAGCATGAAGAGGAAACACTGCACCAAGCATGGGTGCCAGTCTGTACTGTGGAGAGTCATGAACCCTCAAACTGGTCTGTGTGCTGCTTCCAGGAAACAGACAACTAGAAAAAAGGCAGGGAGTTTTATGCAGAGTTTCTTAGGAGGAATAATTTTCTTTTACCATTCAAGACTGCATTGTGTGACATGAAGGGATTTGGTCTATTTTCTACCTTTAATATATAACCACAACAACAAGCCACATGCAGCTCCAAAAGGACTCAATAACAATGTGTTCACGTAACAAGTTACAGACCAACCTCACAAATTGTGCTGAAATGCCGCATTCTCACAATGTTTTGTGCTGCTCCCCACTAATCCCACTAATTTCCCGGCAGAAAAAGACCTGGGGGTCCATGTTGATGGCTGGCTGAACATTGAGACAGCAGTGTGCCCAGGTGGCCAACAGTATCCTGGCTTGTGCCTGAAACGGTGTGGCCAGCAGGACCAGGGCAGTGATCATCCCCCTGTACGTGGTGCTGGTGTGGCCACAGCTCAAATCCTGGGTTGAGTTTTGCACCCCTCACTGCAAGAGGGACATTGAAGTGCTGGAGCACGTCCAGAGATGGGCAACAGAGCTGGGGAAGGGGCTGGAGCTCAACTCTTACAAGGAGCAGCTGAGGGCATTTAGTCTGGAGAGGAGGAGGCTCGTGGGGGCACCTGATCACTCTCTGCAGCTGCCTGGCAGGGGGCTTGTGGCCAAGGATGGCTCAGTCTCTTCTCCCAGATAACAAGCAACAGGACAAGAGGAAATGGCCTCAAGCTGCATCACAGGAGGTTTAGATTGGATATTAGGAAAAATTTATTCACTGAAAGGGTGGTCACACACTGGAACAGGCTGCCCAGGGAGGTGGTGAAGTCATCATCCCTGGAGGTGCTTAAAAAACATATAGATACAGTGCTTAGCGACATGGTTTGGTGATGGTCCTGGGTTAATGGTTGGACTTTATTATCTCAAAGGTCTTCTCCAACCTAAATGATTCTATGATTCTATGAATCCTGCAGAAGGCAGGACTGTACCTTTTAGGTGCCCTGCGTGACTTCCAAGTAAAGGCGTTCTGCCTCTTGAGGCAGCCTGAGCACAGCACACCTACAGTGGAAGGAAGTATTCTGGACCACCACTACCTCCCAGAACCAACCACAAGAAAAAAAACGAGAGCATGCTGCAACCAAAGCACAGATATGGCTACTCTCTGTCACCACTTGCCTATCAGTGCAGCTGGCCACATCAGAGACTCCACAAGCAGCCTAGCAGCTACCAGCCAAGTGGCTCTGGTGCCCTGTGAACTGGCCATCTAAGTAAAGTGTACGGAGATTTGAAGCTAGGATACTGCGGCAGGAATAGCAAGAAACCAACCCGGATGATCCTTGGCAAATTCTCTAATACCAATGAAGTTCTCTTCTCCAGTTCACACCCTCCTTTGCTCATGGGCTGCTCTCTGCCATACCTGCCTGACAACAGGGCATCCTGAAAAGCCACCAACAGATTATGCTACACCCCATAATGCCTCACAATTTAGCATTTACACTAAATGTGGGAATGGACGGGACTACTGAATGCTTGCCTCCTGGTGCCATCCTCAGACAGAGGCAACCTCCAGCCATGCTGCAGAGCCCAGAGCAGGAGCACTCCTCAGGACATGTCTGGCTGTTTAATGGACAGCTCAACCCAAAATGCAAGTGTGGCTAGGCTGCACAGAGCGCAAAGGTGAGTGACAAGATACTGTTCCTTAAATTCTTGGTGCAGCCCCTGTCAAATGAAACATCAGCTCTCATCGTCTGAGTTACAAAGGTTGGGGGCAGAGAACACTAGAGGAGCAACAAGGGTATACGCTTGGTCTGCCCCTCTGCTGAGAGACAAATGAGAGACATGCAACATGAAAATGGACAGTACAAGGTCAATCAGGTTCTTGTTACATGCACTTAATACAAAAGCCAAGAAATTACCATGGAAACTAAAAAGCAACAAAAATAACTATGGTCCAAGGAGAAGGGTTTTGCACAACACAGTATTAAATAACAGAACCCACTGCCTGCAGGTATCACAGGACACAAGGTCCTTGTAGGTCTGAACCATGCAGTTCATGAGACACACGACCACACAAACATGGCTGGGAACACCAAAGGATACAAAGCTCTCATGCCCCAAGATGTAACATCAGTGCACGGATGCAGGAAGAAACTTGTTCTTGGGCCATCACCTCCTTCCTCTGGCCATCTCCACTGCTTTGTATCACACTAGCACTTCCTTGGATCACAGGTTACCCCTCTGCTAACAACTTGCATTGCAGTGGTGCCTGGTGGGCTCAATCAAAAATGAAGACGCCAATATGCTGCACTGCACAAAACACAGAGCAAATGAACAGTCTCTACCCAGAAGAGCCTGTATCTGTACACGGAGCAGGAGACAACTGACAGGCACAGGCGGAGGAGCAGGACCCAGTGACACAACAGAGGGTTCAGCCCAATCCAGCGGCTGGTGCAGGAGCCGTTTGAACGAGACACCTTTCGCACAGATGTGATGTGAGTCTCATGCAGACTCACAGAGTATAACAGACACCCGGGCTGGCACAGTTTAACCCCTCACAAATGCTGCAGCCAAAACAGAATGAGAAACTCCAACGCATTCTGGCAGCCCTCAGCATGGCACCAAGGAGCCTTGTACAATAAGCCACTACCACTGGAGACACTCAGGCTCTGGGGGCAGGGATTAGGAAAAGAGATCTGGCCTAATAGCAAATTCTCCTGGTTTGGTGGTTCTTCACACCAGAGCCCCTTTACAGCCCTCTGGCAATGTCAGAGACAAGCTGCTCTGTCAACCTGGAGTTAAGAGTCCTGCAGGGAAAAGCCTTGGGCCTGCATGCAGTAAGCAGTTTCCACTGAAGAAAGCAGCCTTTGACATGAAACAGCGGCAGCTAAAAGACCCCACACCAAACTTCCTAGCCGCTGTCTGTAGACTTCACATCTGTCCTGAACGTGCTCACTGATCCTCTAATCAGCTGCTTTCTGCAGACACAGACCCTGCCTGGGCTGCCCTTGTCAGATGTCTTGGCATTAAGGGAAGCAAACATGCTGATGCCCAGCTTTGGTCCCAAGAGGAACAGGAGGGTGAACAGGGGCTCTGCCCACCCTGACTGCAGCCGCCGAGCCCAAGCAGGCAGGCGTCCCTTGCCGGCACATTCCCTGGATTCACCACTCAGGAAGGGATAGCTGAAGATCACCTCCCCTTCAGCCACCAGAGCCCTGTCGGTGCCTGCAAGCAGGCCTTGCTCAGTGCACCCCGTGCTGTGACTGCCTCAAAGGCTTGTTTACTGCTTTAAGGTCTGTCCCACCCCAGGGCAGCAGACCCCTCTGGGTATGTTCAGTGGTGCTTCTCCAGCTCCATGGCTTCTGTCACCATGTGTCTTGGCAGCAAGCACAACTCCGTCTCTCACAAGGAGCTGCCCTCTCTAGTACCTTCCACATGAGGAAGTCCAGACACTTTGCAGGTATCTCTGGATGTCCCAAGCCATCACCAAGATACACATACACTGTGCTTTGGGGGGGTGCAGTGAGGAGGAAGAAGGGAAGAGGATGCTTTTCTCAAGACTCACAAAGTGAGCCCTCACCAGAAACAGTGATGAATGAAATCTAGGAATTCCAGTGTCCAGGACTGGGCCAGACAGCCTGAACCAGCCGCGTGGCAGGAAGTATAAAAGCCTGAGGGCTGGTTAGCAGTGCCTCTCCCCAGCATCTCAGCAAGGCTCAGGACACAGCTATTGAGATGCTCCAAGCAGCAGAGCTTTGCTGTGAGGTTTTTGCTCAGAGGGGGCACACAAGAAGTCTCTAAGTCTTCTGCTAAAGGCAGAGGAGAAGCCCACCTAAGACATCGCTGTAGCAACCTCCTGTCACAGATATCCTTGATTACCCTTGGTTTCACCTCTCTCCTCACTGCCTCTCTGCATTGGTGCATAGCACATACACCCTCAGGCCCTGTTGTGAGAAGAACATTCAGTTTGAGAGGTCTTCAAGGGGTAGCAAAGCTTTCTCAGCAACATGCCTGCTCCTGCAGGAAGCTGGCGGCAACAAAAAACTGGCAGTGACTTTCCAGAGAGGAGCTACAGCTTGGAACAGCTGACGAACCCAAGGCTCCAGCATGTCTGTGTCAGCAGAGGGGAAAGGCACCTCTTCTTGCCCCTGACCACCCCACCCTCACCTGTTCCCAGCAAGTAACCTGCCTTTCCTGGGAGGCATGACCTGTATCCCCCGCACAAACCCAGCCTGCCCTAAGCAGCAGCAGAGCTCACAGTCCCCTGCACAAAACTGCTTTCTCTGTTGGTGGTCTGCTCCTGCTGTACCCTGGTTTCAGTGTTCTGGCAGAGATCAAGCAGGGTATGGAGAGGACATCAAAACTGCTTCTTTTCTAGAGAAGGGGGGTGGGGGTCTCTTGCCTTTTTGCTCTGCAAACACAGAGCAACTCTGGGAAACTGCATGAAGCTAGAAGCCAGCAATTTTGTCGTGGAGATCAAATCTGTTACTGGGCTGAATGAGTTTCTTTAGCTGCCTTGACAAACCCCTCACTTCCTTTCTCCCTTCACCAGGCTTTTTTATAGCCCCCCTCACAGATTTCTGGCCCCAAAAGTTGTCCTCTGTTTGGCAGACTGTTTCTTGCACTGACTGCAAGTAGATATGTACAGGGACTAAACTGCCCCCCTGTCATCTTCCCCACCCCCCACCCCCACCCCAAATGCAAATAGCACTCACTGCCACAAGCACAAGCATCTGGATATAGGGCTGCTTGCCCCAGTGCCACTGACCTTTTTCTTCCGGTCCCGAGAGCGGTTCCTGCGCTTGCGATTGGATTCTTCCTTCTCCCTCTGCTCCTGCAGAGCTTGAGCTTCAATATCTTTGATTTTCTTCAGCTGCTTAGCTGCTTGAGCCATGGCCGGTCAGACTGCAGTTCCCTCCAGAGCTCAGACCTGCACTTTCCACACAGCACCCTCCAATTTCTGGCCAAGAAAGTCCTTCCCCTAGCTCAGATGCTGTCGACCCAGATGAGTGTGAAACCAGTAATGAGAGGAAAATAGAAAGCAGTCAGCAAGCCCCAAAGGGCAGCTGATGTCTCCAGCTAATTGCTAGATGGAGTCTGGGATGCCTTTATAAAGCATTAATAATCCTAAATCCAGCTGTTCCAGAGGTTCTGTGCACCACTGCAGCAGCCCCTGACTGCATTGGCACATCATGCAGAATCCTCCTTGTGGGACAGGACACCGGGCTGCTGCTGTGCTCTCTCCTCACTGTCTCTCCTGCAGTATGAGAAGAGATGCACGCAGTCAGCCACAGGAAGGAAAATAAATCTCGGCAATTAATGCATAATGACAATAGAGAAGCAGTGGAAAAGGAGGGCGATGCATTTCATCTCGACTTCTGGGTTCTCTGTAGCAATGCATAAAGAACAGTAACCTGCATGTAGTCAGTCAGTGGCTTTACCACTGCAGTGCTGCTGAGGCAGGCACATATTCCAGTCTCTCCAATTTTCTTCCTCTCAGTCACTCTCTGTGCAGCAGCCGTATCACTCACTCACTCTCTAGGTTATGATTTCAGCTCCTTTCAAGGGGAGCAATAGGGAATCACTGCATCAGTTTGGAGGCAGGCAGCATCTCTGCTCAGAAAACCGCCGATACTGCAAAGGATGTGCCAAGTACTGGAGCAAAGTGCAGTTTAACAGCATCCTTTCCTCCTCACATTTCTCCACTGAGTGAGCAGCAAGGGGAGGGGAGGGATCTTGGCTGTGAATGGGAGACAGAAACCAAGGGCTCAGTCTGCTCTTTGACTACGCAGCACCAGGAAAGTAAACCAGAGCCACAACCTCCTGCCCATCCAGACATCACCAGAGCTCAAGTCTTCTCTGCGGATCCCCAGTCAAGGTTCCTGGAGAGCCAGCCACTCTTTCTCCACACACATTCATACATTTCACCTGCAGCTGCCATCCAAAAGCACAAAAAATTCCTTGCTGGAAGCCAAGGGTCAGGCATGGAGGTACAACTTTGGTTCCTGTGCATGGCACCAGTCTGTGAAGGGGCCAGGATAAAACCAGGGTGGACTCGGTGGTGACCATAACATGACCTGCAGCAAAGTGCGCTTTACTGTTCAGGTGCTTTAGAGCAGCCCTGCCTTTATCAGCTCAATTCTTGTCCCTCAGAACAACTGTCCCCTATGTGCAAACCCATGGGCAAAGTACTGGGAAAATCGTCAGCCCAGGTGGAAGCCCTGCACTTTTCTGGCACAGTCCTGCCCATCTAGACTGAAAGGGTCCCTTTTGTGTCAAAAGATGGAGGAGCAGGGATTAACGTCCATCTCTCCACAACTACTCGACAGTCATTTACAGGTTTATTTAGACATTTAGACTGGTGTGAAGCTGAGATGCAGACTTAACTGTACAGACACTACTTTCTGCCTGAGTAAGTTTTCCTGCATGTCTTTTCCCTTTGAAGTCCCTCCAGTTCTGTTGCTTCACCCACAGACCAAGGAAGGTGCTAAAAACAGGAAAAAGGCTGGCATATCATATAGTTTTTAAAGACTATGACTGAGAATATAGAGAAGGTCCTAATAAAAGATGAAGAATAAGAAATCATAGCATTTTACAAGGCTTTTCCAAGGACAGCTTTAGCTCTGTGTACTGTACCCATATGGATAAATAATACTCAAGTATTATATACATATATATATAAAATATAGCTGCACATCTTTATATAGCAATGTTCTATGAATGCTCCTGCAAAAAAAAAAAATAATTACAAAATTAAATAGAAGCTGCATAGTGAAAGGCTTCACGGACAGGAGGTGCCAGGAGCACAGCTGCACCAGCCACCCCAGTTGTGCCTCTTCCACACGAGGACTTTGCAGCCAAATGAGGCAGAGGTCAAACAAAAAAAGATGACCTGTGGTCATCAGTAAGCACACAGGATGCAAAACAGTTGTCACAATTAGCCATAACACACTGAGAGCTCCTCAATTCTGCATGTTTGACTTTGCATCCTAATCCAGTTCTCTGCTAGTTTAGAAGTCTTTCTGAGAACTTCCTATTTTTTCAAAACAAGGAACTCGGGAATGAAACTAAATTCTGCTATATACAACGGCATCAGTTTCCACCACATGTACTCCCTGCCGTTTGGGCACCAACCTTTTAGTGCGATGGGGCACACTGAGCTCCGAGCACAGCTCCAAGGCTGGAGCAAGGCACTGCTGTGACTTTACGTCTCAGCCTTACTTGAGTTCTGCCTTCCAGGCTC
This sequence comes from Microhierax caerulescens, assembly GCA_035590215.1. Lineage (NCBI taxonomy): Eukaryota > Metazoa > Chordata > Aves > Falconiformes > Falconidae > Microhierax > Microhierax caerulescens. The sequence goes on along the minus strand of JAVJGJ010000038.1, from coordinate 131,576 downwards.
CCGCTACGTGGCAGGGTCTGCACACTTGCGCTTAAGGGATAGCTGTGCTACCATCCAGATTTTGTCCTAGGCATCCCTTTTTTTCTGATGTCAACAAGGCATCCACTGCAGGCATAGCTAAATGGCATCAGGCAGTGGCAGTACACTCAGTCTTTGCTTGTAGGACACTGCCTCCTCCTCCAAACAGTTCCCACCTCTTAACTCCTTATAAGCCAGAACAGAGTGAGCACAGGAAAAGGAGCAGTAGTCAAGGGAAAACCGGGATACGGGGAAAGACACAGGAGTGAGAAGAGTCACGCTTTTGCTGGTCCAGGGGACAAAACAGAAAAGCACCTTCCTGAAACTGTCTGAAAACCCGCTTCCCCCTCAGCGTGCATACAGGAGGAAGAAGTTCCAGTCTCACAGATGGAACAAAAACATTTTCATGAGCTCCTCAACTCTGAATTCAGGATTTTGTCTCAACATATTACAGCCCATAGGCTGAACTCCTCCATCAGTCAACCAGGTAGTTACCAGAGCCTGTTCACTGCAGATCCCCTTACATCTTGCCTACTGTTTTCCTGCAGCAGTCTGTAGCTGCCCCGTATTTGCCACTGACTACCTAAAGCTGTAGTCAGGAAAGACAGATAGGGTCAGAGAGGGCAGGCAAGGCACTGGCACCTTGCCATCTCTCCTAGGTATACCAGAAGCTACACCTCTCTTTATGCATTTCTCAAAAGCCCTTGATACTCAAATCAGAAAAATAGAAGCTCTTAAAAAAATGGCTTCAATTTTTTTGAATTCACTTTCGGTTTCCTCTGGGGAAACAGAGGATGGCAGAATTTCAGTAAATGGACTTCCTCCTTTAGCTGAAAGGTACCATGTGCATACCAGGGGTCCTCAAACTTTTTAAACAGGGGGCCGACACACGGATGAAGTGGCAGGCAGTCACCTGCGGCTGCTTGGTTTCCCCTCCAACCCCCGGTGGGGGGGGGGGGGCCGGGGGGTGTGTAAATACCGGGGGGCCGGATGGTGGACCCGGGGGGGCGGGATCGGGCCTGCCGGCTGTAGTTTGAGGACACCTGGATACACTAACCAACATGTAGTAGAGAAGAAGCTTTTCAAGAACTTTATTTAATTGTTTGACACACAGCACTGCATTTATCACTTTTTCCTTGCAAAACAGATTATTTGAACTATGACAACTCTCCAGTAGTACCTCAGTCACAGATTGGGATTCTAACATGTGACACAAATGGCAAACGTATCGACAACAGAGTCCCTGTTCCAAAAATATTTGGCAAGGGAGAACAGACAGATATTGACAGGGGAAATAATCACACAAAACGAACAAGGTCATTGGGTGCTAATTCTACATACAGGGCTGTCCTCCATGAGGAAAGAAGCACAGAAACAAATTTCTGACTCTGTTTGCAAGGTACTGCAGCTGTTTCAAGAGATTAAGCATGTAGCTGTAGTCCTGCCCTGCTCTAGGTGAACACTAACGTTTGGTGAAATTGCCAAGATTCTCTGTGTTAGGGGCAAAATGTTTTTACATTCAAAGCTCAACTTCAGGCAGCTATTTTTGGGTAAATTATTCGGGCTGACAAGCTGTGAAGATAAAGGATGCTGCAGGCCCCACCTTAGCTGCTGTAAACTTAGTCTGCCTCAGTCTGTTTGCATTCTTCTCACTGCAGAGATAGGATCTCACCAAGGAGCTCTCTCCCGAGTTGGGAACCTAATTAAGATGGTTCTATTCCTTTTTAGCATTTTCTTACTATCTCGCTGATGAGCTTTCAGAACTGTCAGACCCCTTTGAGATAATTTTCCTCTCAGTTAGCCTTTTTTTTTCAAAATCACAGTGCTAGTCTCCCAGGCAGTAGTTTGCTGCTGTGGGTTGCATTCAAACTCTTCCCTGCATATTGAGTTGGTAACAGACATTTTGGTCCACATATCAACAAATTTAGAGCAGACCTGACCATGCTGAATGCAACAACTCTCACCATGTCCACAGAATGATACCTGGTTGTGGCAATGCAGAGCCTGCAGCAGCAGCTGCTGTTTACACTGTTCTAATACAGTACTAAGGGTTCCTGCATTTCAAGACAGTCTGATTTCAACCCCATCCCAGCTTAGCAACTCTCTCTCCAAAAAAACCCACCCTTTAGTTCAGTCATTCTCTAACAGTAAGATTTGATAGTTTGTATGACAAGATTCTAAAAAGAGGTCCCCTTGTTCATGGCTTATAAATGTGGTTACCATCAAGTTAGCCCACACGAAGAGGATTTTGTTGGTTTGGGTTTTTTTTTTAACAAGCAAAGGCTATTAACAGCCTACTTGATCAAATAATGCTTTTTATAAATACTTCTTAAGTAGCAGTTACTGTTTATCTGTTCATTAACTCTGGAATCACATTTCCCTGACCTCTTTTACAGATTTCCATAAACGTTTACCTTTGTTTCTTGGCCTACAATGCTAGAAAGTTGTTATAAATCATTACGTTCCTATCTAGACACTTGCGCTTTTTTCTTGAAATAGTTTCAACTACCTTAAGAACTGAGAAATGCACAAAAAGTTAAATTTTAATAATTATTAGCATTGACTCAGCTCACCCCTAGCTTGACTGCTTGTGATTATTAAGCCTTGCAAAGATCTTGAACAGTTATTTGAAAAGCATTTTGTATCAGCGTGTATAACCGTAATTTGGTGCCAGGGCATCAGATAAAGATTTTGAACTGCCCTACCTGTCAGTTTGTGGTGCAAACACTTTATTAGAACATAATTGTATGCTGTTATTGCACGGAAGTGATTTGCCATGACCATTTCAAATTTCAGAGTTATCTAAAGCATTAGAATTACACTCTAATCACTCAGCACGTTAATTCTGGAAGTCAAAGCCATTTTGAATTGCTGGAGGACATGCAACTTTCTCAATTAGTATTTTATTGTTAAAACCCATAAATGTATCCTAAAAATGAGAGATGCTTCTGAAAATTGCTAATAAATAAAAGGTGAATCATTGATAGATAACAATTCAAGCCAAGCACATTTTAATGGTCAAATCAAATCTTCCAGATTTGTTGTATACAGAAAATAACAAGCAAAACTCAAAGAACCCCAAACTGCAGTTGTTTAAGGTAGGAAGAAAACAGGGCACACTGTAGCGGTACCCACCACCTTGTAACTTTGCTACTGGCCAGTGCCAAAGCTTCTTAATGAACAACTTAAAAAATTCTAAAGTAAGCTATGAGCGACTGAACACAGCTTTCTGCCATGGAATGGTTAATTCTGTCTTAACTCTAGCACTCACTATGGGAATAAGTGCACATACATGCAAACGCGAAGGACCAAGATCCTGTTACCTCTTACCTGTAACACTGCTGATGTTCTCACTGTAATTCACAAGTGATTAAAGTAGTGAAAACCTTAATCACAGGTCACCCTGTGTCACAACTATAATGAGTCTGAGGCAAAATGTATCAGCTTAAAGGCAGATGCAGCATCATATTCACCTTACATAAACTTATGTTCCACCTTGGTGAGAAATGGAGATGGGAAAAGCATGTCAAACTTAGTTTTACTAGCTCTCGAGGTCCCTTTCATTCATTTGCTACACTGTGCTTCCTCAAAGACTTACCTGCAGCAACACATGTGAAACAGCCTTTGGAAGCCCCGCCTGCGCCCTGCGGGATCGCCCTGGGGCTGTGGCCGTGGGTAGCACCTCCTATTCCCCAGCCATGCCCGGTGCTCCCATTCCAGGTGCGGAGCATAAAGATGAGAGTGCAACTGAAAGGGGTAGGGGGGGAGGCAATTTTTTAAGTGCACAAGTTAAAACCCTCAAGTGATCATAGAAAGAGACACTGACAAGGACCTGCTCATGCTCCACTTCAGCTCTGGGTAACCCTTGCAGAAGGGAATTTAAAAGGTGACGATTCCTGGAGAAGCCCTCACGTTTTTGGGTTTTCTTCTTACCTTTAATCTTTCTCCAGCTAGAAGCTGTAGATAAAAATTAACATGGACAGATACCTCTCGCAAGTAAATAGCAAGTACCGCCTCTCTTCCAGACCAAAAGGCCAACAGGGAATCGCATACCCAGGAACAAGGATCAGTGACAGAATTCAGTGCTCAAATAGAAGAAAAAAAATCCACATGCACAACTCACATCCAAAATGGCTCAACATAATTTATTTTTTATGTTAAAATGTACAGAGTTCTTTTGAAAGTACTTGCTAGAAAGGGGAAAAAAAAGTGATATTACATACAAGGAGAGGAAGGGAGACCATCCAGCCAGGAGCGTATGACATGGAGAATTACAAAGGCATCTAGGCACCCCTTCCCCTTAGCTTACAAGTCACCATGAACAAAGTACAAAGAGGTTACAAAACAGGAAAAGCAAATATAAACAGACAGGAATAGACTCAGCTTCATTTGTACATGCGGCTTTTAGAGGCATCTGGAGCTCCTATTCACACACTCTAGAGATCTCTTTAAAGAGAATTTTTATCTTTCTTAAAATAGTTTTTAATATTCTACAACAAAGATAAAAAATTTTAAAGATGGAATGAAATGAAAAAGCTCTTATTTTTAAAAGGCATCAAAGTCACTAACAGTGAGATTTTTTTTAATTTCTTTTAGAAGATTACCCAAGTTATCTTGCTAAAAATACATATTTTTTTTTTTTAAACAGAAGTGAAAAAATGGTAGGTACCAATATTACTGCGTTGGATAATTTCTTTTTTTATATAGAAAAGAACATTTTTTTTCTACAATAGTTCTACAGTCACAAAGGCTTGTGGAAAAGGGAGCTGCCCAATTGTTTTTTAAAAAAAAAACCCAACATACAAAACCAAACCAAACATAACGGCAAACAAACTAAATACACGGCCCTCATTTCAACAGCTTCTCCTCCTGTCTCAGACCCCTCCCCGCCCCCCTCCCCACCCCACCCCAGCAATCGGGAAGCAGTGACACAGCTGAAGATCTAGGAAGGAGAGGGCAGCACAGTGCGCTTTCTACATGGGTTATTTGGAACTGGAATAGTATATACAGAGAAATGGGGTTCTACACAGCCTTGTACATGCTCAAAACTAAACAGAAATAAAAAGTGGAAGTCCTTTGAATTCTGCCTTTTAGGGTTAGCAGTTACTGGAGGAAAGTCCATTTTAGTGCATCTGAAGAAACCCCAACTTTATTTTAGACTCTTTTGGTTTAAAAACAAAAGAAATTAGTCTTATTAATGTGTCTGTATTTCTACTTCATATACAATAAAAAAAGAACTTTACATTAAAGGGTGTCCCTTTTTTCCTGGGTGACATGCCAGTAGTGTAGCCAAACAGAATGTAATTTGGTTTATATGGTAATAACAGCAAAATCCTGCCGCCTGCATCCTATTACAGTGTTTGGACTGTTTCCCTCCTGTAAAACAGGCTGATTCCCTTCTTTTCCCAGTGTGGCTATTCCTATAAAATGGGTCTCAAATGTAGCAGGAGAATCAGGGAAAACATCACTGACTCCCCCAGAGCACGGCACATTCAGCAACTTCCTATCCCATACTAGGAATGGAAGAGCGACAAGGACACCACAAGGGTTCTCATCAAGTCACTTACAACATATGCTTTGTCTTCCAAGATGACTTAAGTAAAGAGATTAAGAGGCAGACCACTGGAAACAGCTGCTTTTGAGCTCAGCCTGACTCAAAGGTTCAGAACCAAAACCCACAGCATTTCCAAGTACATACTAAAGCAGAGTTTGGGATGTCAGAGGTGCAGCTGATTTGGCAGTTCACCAGAAGAGCCTGCAACCATCTTCTTGTCAACAGACTATTAACCTCC